>OY726523.1:65330991-65513991 GCA_963383655.1 Bathymodiolus septemdierum
GGAATTGGAGGATATTCTAAGGTCAATATTAAGTACTTTAAGCCATTGACATATGATTCTATTACTAAAATAGCCTTATTCTAATAACAAAGACAGTAAAAAAAAACTCCATTAATTTTGTTGAAAAATTAGTTCATTAAAAAAGTTGTTTCCGGGATATATGGGGCCCCAGGCCTGAAGCGTAAGCTTCGTTAGTTTCATAGTAAGATCTACAAATGTACCAGTGTACACATCCCAATCCTGAGAAAGCTGTAACCCCAAAATATTCTTGTTAATGTATATATAAAATATAACAAAGAACAATAATATTTTAAGCTAAGCAATTCAAAAAAAAAAATATCAAAACCAATATATCACATCCCCTTACAGAGAAAAAATATAACCCTAATTTTTCTTTCTTTCTTAAAGAAAAAATATATATTATTAAATATGGGGACAGTCATGATCGTATGGTAGTTGGATTTATAACTACCTATGCAATCAGTGCACATCACCACTAATGTTGTGAGTTGTGAGGGGTAAAATTTGCACAGATAATGTTACCCATATTAAAATCTCCAACAAACTTACCCCTTCCATAAATTATTTCTATTCTAATAGGACATATACGGTAAATATTTAATCCATATTCCTTAATAGTGTACCCATATTAAAATCTCCAACAAACTTACCCCTTCCATAAATTATTTCTATGACGTGCTGTTTTGGCTTTGTAAACAAAAGGGTATAATAAAACAGCCAAATACGTCATGATCATTAGCGTGTGTAAGTCATAATAAACCTGGGATTTTTATACCCTTTTGTTTACAAGGCCAAAACAGCATGTCATATTAAAATTCAAAATACTGGCATACAAATCATGATTCTCATTCAACCAATCAACTTTCATTCAACATTATATTATATAATACTATCCTGGGTACTCTGGTTTCTTCTACCTTTATAAACTGCAATATTGTTGAAAGTGGTGTTAAACACTCATAACCTTATAATTAACTCAAACCCACATTATCTCAACCATACTGATACTGATATATATAAATCACAAAACTTGCATACAAAAAAAAACACATACAAATTCTAACATTTAGTCAGCAAAAAAATGAAAGATATAAAAAACAACAAAGTTAAATGAACAATGAAAGGTTTCCTTCAACTATAAAGTTTTTTTTCTCCATCAAGCATCTGGAAAGCTCCCTTCATTGGTGGATTGGTTCTGAAAAAAATAATATGATATTAATATTTTCAGCTAAATGGAACAACTTTAGGGGTGAAAATATTTTTAGTAACTATTTTGATCATGATCAGAAGCTTGAAATTATTATATTTAGGAGATAACTGTATTGTATTTTAAGCTTTGCGGATGTAAATCGTCGGTTTTACGGTCGCAAAATGAGCTTACCTAGCGACGCATATCGTAGCTAGGTAAACAGATATTTGCGACTGTAAGTGAAGACACATTGTAAAACCTATAATTAATTGATTATAACTCGGAAATATATTGCATGGATATATATTACAGAGCTAAAGAAAGAAATCCAAAAACTGTGACCAAACAT
The DNA here is from genome assembly GCA_963383655.1 of Bathymodiolus septemdierum. NCBI lineage: Eukaryota > Metazoa > Mollusca > Bivalvia > Mytilida > Modiolidae > Bathymodiolus > Bathymodiolus septemdierum. The sequence continues at coordinate 65,332,551 of OY726523.1, forward strand.
ATACGTTAAATTTTATTGATAGGACAAATCTAGAAAAGATACATCTCCATTTATGTAAAAAAAAAAACCATGAGAACAGAAGAGATTTAGAAGAGAAATAGTACAAAAAAAGTGCAGTTCAATCATTTAGATCTATTGCAAGACTACAATATTATCAAAATTAATACTTAATTTTAGAAGAAGCATTTGCAGTATGTAAAACATTAGACTCGGAGAGGAACTTACACTTAATATGCAAGAAACTTATATCTCTAGATTAAAAATTGATTTAAGACAGCACTTGTCTTGCAGTTTTTGATATTTGTTGTTGATATAAACATATCCCGTAAAATGTTTTCCATGATCTCATTTCATTAATGAGAAATTACGAAAATCACAAAACCACATATAAATAATCAGTGGGGAGGAGATAAATATCGATCAATCAGTGGTGTGACCTAATTAAATAGCATAATTACCCATGCCCAGTACTTCTCTACTGACCAATATTATCTTCATTTATTACACTTTTATTATTTCTACACTTAATATAGAAAACTTTAAAAAGAAAAGTAGAAATGAACCAAAAAATTAAGTCCATGTTACAAAGCTCTGACAAAGGATCATATTATAATTATTTACTCTTGGGAATTTTAGGCATTTTTTTCTGCAGTTTTTTTTACATAACTATATTCCTTATTAATTGATTTCTCAAAATTTCATTACAGGTACAGTTAATTTGTCTTTGGGATGGGATCTCTATCAGATAGGTTGATCTTTTCAAAATGTGTTTATTTTCATTTTATCGTCAACTGTAACTGATGATATTTAACATAAATCTCTTCTTAAGAAATGTTCTGTATTTGAAGTAGATTGCATACATGTAATTAAATGTAACAAGTTCATCTAAAGAACCCTTTGTTTCTGTGATAGCCACACACTGTAAATATGGGAGGAGCTCTATTGGTATAACTTACATGTATAAGTGTATGCATGTATCATTATACATTTATTTTGTAGGCTTTGTGCATGAAGTTTAATTTCTGGTTCATCAATAAATCATCATGGTAGCTTTCGTGATCTGAGTTTAATCCCTATAAAATTGCCTCAGGACTAGATTAGTTGATAGTAAAATGTAAAATATAATGTTGTTGACTTGTCTGGCCTATAGCTAGAAGAACATGAAATTGAATACCTCTGATTAGATGATGGTGAAATTTGCTGTTGTCTAGCTATAGCTATGTGTTGATCGGTCTGACATTACAGGACATGAAGCAGGTGACATCTGTGGCTTCCAATATTATATGGGGCCAGGAATTATTTCGACTGGTTTGCCATATGTTGAAAAGTCACAAGATCAGCTATGTGCCTATACATGTACACATAACAGCTATAACCTCAAATCCAACTGTACTTGTTTACCACTTTTACAGAAATGAACCAGCTCTGAAATTATAATGAAGAAATTTAAACTATTTTATTCATAGTCTCATTTATATACACAATGTACAGGTATCATCAATGACCATACTGTCTTAACGATAAAAAAAAGAGGCTACTTCCCCCTGCCTCCTAAGTATATACATGTAGCCAGAAATGAGGTACCATTTGGTAATTTGCATATCTAAGATGGGGACATCATGGGGAAGTCTGCAATTTTCATATGATCTACATTAAAGATATAATTTCTAATTGCATGCATGTTATTTTCTGAACTTGAAAATTATATACCTTTGGCTAAAATCAAGCTAAATAATAAATGAAATAACAATTAAATGTTCGAGGTTCCTGGACAAAATGAAAATCGGATGCATCTAACCTTTATCTGATCTTAAGAGTCTATGTAAAAATGTCTGTAATACAGAGACGTGCAAAAAGTATTCGGTCACTGTGATGTTTTACTATATATTTCATATAAAACCACATTTTTTAAAAACATTATTCCAAAGTCGACTCTTGTTCGATTTTGATGATTTTTTTACCAACAAAAACAGAATTAAATGTAGTTTTACAAAGTGATTTTAGCATAATTTTATAATCTATAATTTTTATGAGTTCACAATTTAAACACAAAACAAAATTTTAGTACATGATAGTACATTTGAAGACAAATAATTTAAGTTTCCATTTAAATCATGAATATTTAAAATCTGTGCTTCCAAAAAATATTTAAAAATAATCACAGAAAATTACATAGTTCTCGCTTCTGACGTTCTGTTGGTAAAAATTTCATCAAAATCGAACAAGAATTGAGTTTGGAATGTTTTGAAAAATTGTGGTTATATACCTGTATGAAGTATAGCAAAAAAATTACAGTGACCAAATACTTGTTGCACGTCTCTGTACATGAAATTGAGACCAATGAGGGAGATAACTTATTTACATTGAGACAAGAAAAAATTAAATAAGTGTAATGGTTATTACTATTATTTTTTTTATTCCCCCTCCCCCCCCCCCCCAATAACCATTTAAATAACATGATATATAAAAAAAAATAAAAAATATTGAACTCTGGTGTAGTTCATCACAGGATTGTTGGGTGCTTTGCCTCTTGAGAATGCAATATTATACAGTATTATCTTTGGGTTGTTTAATATTACCTTTACAATGTACAGAGACGTGCCAAAAGTATCCGGTCACTGTAATTTTTTACTATATATTTCATATAAAACCACAATTTTTGAAAACATTATTCCAAAGTCAATTCTTGTTTGATTTTGATGAAATTTTTACCAACAGAGCGTCAGAAGCGAGAACGTATGTAATTTTCTGTGATTATTTTTAAATAATTTTTGGGAGCACAGATTTTAATTTAAATGTTCATGATTTAAACACAAGCTTAAATTATTTGTCTTCAAATGTACTATCATTGTATTGTATTTTTGACGTTCAAAATTTAGTTTTGTGTTTAAATCGTGAACTCATAAAAATTATAGATTATAAATTTATACTAAAATTACAGTGTAAAACTACATTTAATTCTATTTTTGTTGGTAAAAAAATCATCAAAATCGAACAAGAGTGGACTTTGGAATAATGTTTTTAAAAAATGTGGTTTTACATGAAATATATAGTAAAAAATCACAGTGACCGAATACTTTTGGCACGTTTCTGTACCTCATTGCTTTGGTTACTGACATAACTACATTTTTGTACATGTACAAGGCATGTATGATTATAAACTTTTGCTGTAAATTAGTGTAAACCTTTATTGTGTTATTTTATTTTATTTCAATGTTTGAAAATCACTTAAATCACGTTAATCATTGTAACAAATTAATGATGATTTTTCTGTTCTTCGGGGCGTCTTGATTGACAATAAAGTATTTGTTTGTTTGTTTGTTTTTGACAAAAAAATTAACAATGAATGACATTTGGCGTCACACTCACAGTATTTTCTTAAATCAATTTGGATTGCTCATTCATAGTTGTAATTCTATTGACTAACCTTACTGTATATTTCTACCTTCTAAACTCGAGGTTTTTGTATGTTCGGGACATCAAAGAAATTGTTAAAATTGTCACAAAACACCAAAATGATTTGAATTTTGGTAGGAATTCAAACTCCGGAAATAGCAATAACTTTTTATTATCGAATCGTTGACGGACACACTGAATTTCCGCATTGTATACTATTATTTGACAAATCTAATAAACGATCCACTCAGCTTGAAACTGCAGTGATCAAAATCTAATTCAAATATGACGAATATTTATGAGGAAAAGTACTTCTAATTTTTGGATAATGGTAATTTTATTGCAAGTAATTAAATCTTGGAGATACATTTGTATATTGCCTTCTTCATCACGTTCTACTAAGTTCAGTGGAAAGAAGAACGATTAACGATCAAGAGGCCACCGATACGATCCTCGTACATGGCGTTTTTATTATGTTTTTTTTTTTTTATTGCTATTGATATACAACTATAGCCAGTTGTATCATCTTAACGCAAAAATGTAGCTTAATAACAACACAACTTAGCCTCACATTTTTTACTGATCAACCTGGAAATGCAAAAAGTTCTTATCAACCATGCATTTTTAGAATCAGGAGATCAACTACTATCAAATTCAAAGTCATGTCTAGAGAATACTTTCCAATTTGAAAAATTCACTTTTTAATTAAGATCCTTTCCCTTTTCCAGAGAAATACCTTAATGATTGGTGATAAGTACGTACGGTTGTTTGACAACGACTTGCATATAGCGTATTCTGAAATACGTTACCAGGACGTAATAATTACGTTTGAGTTTTTACGTTAGCATCAAGACCATATCCGTACGTAACAAAAGCGTTCAAACTACAGTGTCACAACGATCGACTTGCATATAACGTATTCTGAATACGTTACCAGGACGTAATAATTACGTTTGAGTTTTTACGTTAGCATCAAGGCTATATCCGTACGTAACAAAGACGTTGGAAAGTACGTTGTCACAACGTCTTGGATATAACGTATTCTGAATACGCTACCAGGACGTACACATTACGTTTGAGCTTTTACGTTAGCATCAAGACCATATCCGTACGTAACAAAAACGTTCAAACTACAGTGTCACAACGACTTGCATATAACGTATTCTGAATACGTTACCAGGACGTAATAATTACGTTTGAGTTTTTACGTTAGCATCAAGGCCATATCTGTACGTAACAAAGACGTTGGAAAGTACGTTGTCACAACGTCTTGGATATAGCGTATTCTGAATACGTTACCAGGATGTACACATTACGTTTGAGCTTTTACGTTAGCATCAAGACCATATCCGTACGTAACAAAAACGTTGGAACATACGTTGTCACAACGACTTGCATATCACGTATATAAAATACGTTGTGGCAACGTAATTTTCACGTAAGAAAGGGACCTGACCAAACAGCAACCAAACTGCAACGTTGTGAATACGTAGTGTGCTAGCTGGGACCTTTCTAGTAGAGATTCAATAGGAGTTCACGCAAAAAAATCTACTATTTCGTAAAACTGCTTCTGCTAGACATAGCATTATTTGAGTAAGCACCGCATTCCATTGTAAATGTAAATAAACAATTAAAAAAAGGCTCCACAAGGGCATTTTTTTATTTCGACAAAACAACAGAACAAGTAACTATAATACAATTGGTAACACTACTGCTGATATATAAAGTTCAAAGAATTTAACTATATATATACTAAACGATTTCAATGACATACTAATACTTATATGGGGCAGAAATTGAAAAAAAATGCACAATATATTTTTTATTTACATATTTTTATTTCGTGGAAAAAGGGGGAGGGGGGCAGTGCATTAAATATATTTTCGATCTTTTACACACATAATCGGATTCCTAATAAAGATATGATGATAATTAATTTGATACGATCACAAATAATTATGAAGTTATTTATGTGATCAAAACTGTGATGAAATATTATTTAAAAAAAATAGATACGAGTTTTCATTAGCGTCTTCCAAATATGGTTCAACGTTTATTTGCTGACGTCATACATGACGCGATTTGGTTTATGAATATTCATGAGCAAAATCACCCATGATTTCTGGCTATGAGGATGTCGTTACATAGAAGAGTTGGAAGACACCAAAGAGGTACCGAGAATCCGTAATTCGAAGGACAAACAACAAAATGGCTGAAAGAAAAAGGACAAAATGACAAACAACCATCTACAAAACATTACACATAAAACTAAAGATCGAGTAACACGAACCCCACTAAAAACCGGGTTGAACTCAGGTGCTCCGGAACGGTTTGTGTACGTAATTCACATGTAGCTACAACAATCATGACAGACATCGTGAAAGATAATTTATGCTGCCAATGGAGAAGTCAGTCACATTCACCTGTGCATGTGCGAATGAGATTATACCATCGATAAATCGCTCGTTTGTCTACAAAGCGAAAGAAGGACGTTATGTTAGAATTTAAATTAAATACTCTATACTCTATTTACATCAGACACAACTCAATCGTAACCTCTCGTCTATTCTCTATCGGGTTTTTCTTTTAAAGTCATATTTTGTCATCCCTATTTTTATTGGTTCATATAAATTTCATCAAGATATATAATATGTCTTTAATGGGATTGATGGGCCGTTGTATTCATGATCGTATGGTAGTTGGATTTACAACTACCTATGCAATCGATGCCCATCACTACTAAAGTTGTGAATTAGAATCCCGCTCATGGCGAGGTGTATTCGATACAACATAATGTGATAAAGTCTATCAGTGACTTGTAGCAGGTCGCTGGGTTTTTTCCCGATACTACGGTTTCCCCCACCAATAAAACTGACCATCACGATATAGCTGAAATATTGTTGAAAGTGGTGGAAAACACCATAACCCTAACCTTATTCGGATTGAAATTGTCTAATAATTCGTGATAACGGCCAGCAATTTCATGCCAACTAATTTAAACACATATAAAATATCCACTTCAATAATTCATTATCTTCTCGACAGTGCCAAACTATTGTCGAGAACAATCATAGTGATAATATTATGAAACAGAACACTTTATTTTTATTAATGTTTTCGTTTCGCACGATTTCTTTCGGTTGTTAACATGATATTTTGAATAAAAAGCTAAAAAAGCAAACACGTAATTGTCCAGAACAATGTCATGTTTTACTGACAGTATTTTGCTTAGTCATAACAGATACGTGAGATAAGACGCCCCACTTCATTTCTAGAACGAATCAAAACATCAAATTGTCATTTGTCTGATTAATGTGTTCCATAATTATGCGATGATGATATGTTTAACGATATTTTATCTGCCTTGATAACGGAAGTCGATTTATATTGTTCACTGAGAACATAATTGTTTTTCAAGATAAGTTTGCGTTGTTGCTTGTCTGTATGTCTTGTTTATAGAGCAATCTTTCAAATCTGTTTTGTCTTTATTTCAACGATTTATCAATAAATTGAAAAGCAAAACATACCACACTGTAGGAAAAAAAATCCAAATCCAATCGATAAATCGTAGGAACTGAGGTAAATTCAATACCCTTAACACAAATATGCACCTCTCACATTCGAACAGCTTCAATGGTGTAATGGTTAGCGTGCTCACCTCGAGTTCGACATAACGTGAGTTCGAGCCCCGCTCGCTCAAACCAAAGACTATAAAATTGTCATTTGTGGCTTCACTGCTAAGCACGCGGCGTTAGGGAGAAAGAGCAAAGACTGACTGGCACGGAATCACAATTATGTATCCGAGTGGTGCGACATGTCTATCCTCCCTCCGACTATTGTTTCAGTGAGTCAAAATCCAATTGAAGATTAACTTGTTCTCGCCATGATATAGCTGACACAAATTGATAAGTTGGTGTTAAACAACAATCACTCATTCACTCACTGTTATGACGTTGTGGCATTTTGTTTTTCATTTTATGACCTATATCTCATTTTTGCAACTACATGCCTTCTATTAGTATAGTTGACATAAAGTTTGAAGATAACAAAGGTTGGTAATCAGAAACCGAGAATCGATGAAGGACAGACAACTCAATGGCCAAAATAAAAAGAGAAAAAGACAAACGAAGATCAACAAAACACTGCACAGAAAACAGAGTATTAAGCAACAAGAACCCCACTACAATTCGGGAGAACTCGTGTTCTCCGGAAGGGTTAGAAGTAACTTCCGTCATGATATAGCTGGAAAATTGCTCTCTTGACGTTAAACAACAATCACTCAATAACGATTTCTATGTCGGCGAATGTTATGATAGACAATTAGCAATAAAGGATGTGAATGTAAATGAATACAACAGGCTATCCAATTTTACACAGAGACAAATCAAAGTAAAGGAACATAGCTTTTATTGCATTTCATAGTCACTGTAGGGACTTAATAATAATAATAAATGAGCATACCTCATACACTTAAATGAGTGTGATACGACCCCTAGCCTGCAGCTAAGTGGTACTCTTGACATCTGTCGATATTTTCTTGATCAGATATATGTCTGTGCATGGATTTATCGACAAGACAACAAAATATATCGAACCACAAACTATCGTCCTCCATTGATATGATTTTATCTGGTTGATAAATCCAATTACTGACCAGGACAATAATTGAATAGTTTTACTTATTGATTTTCAAAGCATAATTCTATCGGTTAAGATTCTATCAGGTGACATTCTATTGATTCTGATATTGAGTGATAAATAATCATATTGACTCGGTCTTACTTTTACTCTACTGTGCTTTACTGAGTCTTTTGTGTCGAGTAAAACTCATGTTGACTTTCACTGTCCTATTATATAATCAAATAATTAGTACTTTGTATCGGTCAATATGAATTTTAAGGACATTAGAAACCAATATTGACCTCGGTTGTCGCTCTCGTTAATGATTTCTGAGGTTCATAAAAACTCATGTCGATCTCTAGAAAAACACTAAAATAAAACCGTAGACGTCAAATTTAGTGCGCACGTCAGGTTTCTGGAATAACTTTCATCCGGTAAGCTCAAGGTTTACACCGCATGAACTTTGCAAGGGAATTGTATATGTATCCATTGAGTAACAGAAATTGACAGCACAGAGTGACCGACACAGGGCTCACTTTATATCCTCATAGGGTTATACATATCAGTGCCTATCTCCACTAATGTTGTGAGTCCGAACCCCGTTCATGGCAAGGAGTGACTTGCGACAGGCCGGTTGTTTTTATCCTGGTACTCCGGTTTCCTCCACCAATAAAACTGATCACCACGATAAAACTAAAATATTGTTGAAAGTGGCGTTAAACACCATAAACCAACTATATTCAAATGGTCAAAAACAAACAAATACACTGAATAATATTGGTACTGAAATCAACACCTAATGTGATGTGTGAACGATATTGTCATTAGTTTTGTTAAATATCAATAAAACATGAAAAATGCGTCATATTTTGTATATTCTTGCAAATCATATTGATTTTTTCGTCTCCAAAGACGTTTTTAGTTTCCATAGAAACGAAATTTATCACAATTAACACATTATGAAGACGACATAATAACGATTGTACGAAACATTGAATGAATCAATCAGAAATGTAGTTTTTTCGGAAATAACGTTCTATTACTGTTTTATCTACGACAAAAGTTTATCTGATCTTTGAGCGTACCTGATGAAGATTGTTCTAGAACATTATCATGCGCACTAAATTAGATATCTACGTTTTCATTACAATTCTTTTATGCTTGCAATTTGCTTCAACGTTGTTTTACTCATACCAAGCTTACATCGAAAGTGTATAATTACAGAATCAAAGCCACCAATGAAAACAAAGAGATCAAAGATATACAATAATCCTCAATCAATAATTGTAATGATTAAATCAACAAACATTAATTTCAATTAAGCATTTCAAACAATATACTTAATAATGGTAATTGCTTGAAAATAACTCATTTTCCAAAAGCTCATATTTTTTCTTTAAATTAATACTTTTCTATATCATTACTTCTTTATTTAAAATTAAAATAGGCATTATGTTCATTAAAATATTGTTTAATTATCGGGGCGAACGGACCCACTTTTAGGGCGAACGGACCCACATTTAGGGCGAACGAACACGGCAAATGTGTAGTTAGGTCGAACGGACCTGATACCCTGATGAATGTTATTCCAGAAACACGTCGTGCGAACATAGATTCGATATCTACGTTTTTACTACAATAAATAGTAATGGATTCATATATCTTTATCAATAACCAGATTCTCAGTTCGGATTTACGGCTTCTGATTACCCCTTTAATATCTTTTTTTTAACACCAAGCAGGGATTTCTTTAGTAGACTGTCTACTATACAAATCCTTGCACCAAGCGGGCAATTTCTCAGCATTATTATAACAAGATATTTTCTGAAGAGATGATGACTTCTTTTTACTAGACCAACATATATACTGGGCTAAATTTTAATATTACAAAGTCAATGCAGCAACAGCTTGAGTTCGCAGCTCCATTCGGACACACTGTCCTGATTCTGATACACTAAATTTTCCTCTCACTCATTACTGCTGCATGCTCAGGAGAGAAGCAACAAAATCCAATTTTATAGTCTGTGGTTTGACCCGAACGGGACTAGCACCCACGATCTACCACACTCTCGGAGAACGGGACTAGCACCCACAATCTACCGCACTCTCGGAGAACGGGACTAGCGCCCATGATCTACTGCACTCTCGGAGAACGGGACTAGCACCCACGATCTACCGCACTCTCGGAGAATGGGACTAGTACCCACGATCTACCGCACTCTCGGAGAACGGGACTAGCGCCCACGACCTACCGCACTCTCGGAGAACGGGACTAGCACCTACGATCTACCGCACTCTCGGAGAATAGGACTAGCACCCACGATCTACCGCACTCTCGGAGAACGGGACTAGCGCCCACGACCTACCGCACTCTCGGAGAACGGGACTAGCGCCCACGACCTACCGCACTCTCGGAGAACGGGACTAGCACCTACGATCTACCGCACTCTCGGAGAATGGGACTAGCAACCACGATCTACCACACTCGGAGAACGGGACTAGCACCCACGATCTACCGCACTCTCGGAGAATGGGACTAGCACCCACGATCTACCGCACTCTCGGAGAACGGGACTACCGCCCACGACCTACCGCACTCTCGGAGAACGGGACTAGCACCCACGATCTACTGCACTCTCGGAGAACGGGACTAGCACCTACGATCTACCGCACTCTCGGAGAACGGGACTAGCGCCAACGACCTACCGCACTCTCGGAGAACAGGACTAGCACCTACGATCTACCGCACTCTCGGAGAACGGGACTAGCGCCCACGATCTACCGCACTCTCGGAGAACGGAACTAGCACCCACGATCTACCGCACTCTCTGAGAATGGGACTAGCACCCACGATCTACCGCACTCTCGGAGCACGGGACTAGCACCTACGATCTACCACACTCTCGGAGAATAGGACTAGCACCCACGATCTACCGCACTCTCGGAGAACGGGACTAGTGCCCACGACCTACCGCACTCTCGGAGAACGGGACTAGCGCCCACGATCTACCGCACTCTCGGAGAACGGGACTAGCACCTACGATCTACCGCACTCTCGGAGAATGGGACTAGCACCCACGATCTACCGCACTCTCGGAGCACGGGGCTAGCACCTACGATCTACTGTACTCTCGGAGAATGGGACTAGCACCCACGATCTACCACACTCGGAGAACGGGACTAGCACCCACGATCTACCGCACTCTCGGAGAATGGGACTAGCACCCACGATATACCGCACTCTCGGAGAACGGGACTAGCGCCCACGACCTACCGCACTCTCGGAGAACGGGACTAGCACCCACGATCTACTGCACTCTCGGAGAACGGGACTAGCACCTACGATCTACCGCACTCTCGGAGAACGGGACTAGCGCCCACGACCTACCGCACTCTCGGAGAACGGGACTAGCACCTACGATCTACCGCACTCTCGGAGAACGGGACTAGCGCCCACGATCTACCGCACTCTCGGAGAACGGGACAAGCACCTACGATCTACAGCACTCTCGGATAACGGGACTAGCGCCCACGATCTACCGCACTCTCGGAGAACGGGACTAGCGCTCACGATCTACCGCACTCTCGGAGAACGGGACTAGCACCTACGATCTACCGCACTCTCGGAGAGCACACAACCATCACATCACCCAATGTGGTTGTGAGGAGGACGTTGTAGACACATAACAATGGTAGTTGGATTAATATATTATATATCTACCTCTGTAATCGGTGGCTTTCATCCACTCAGAAGAGTTTGAATATACCAACGTGATAATCAGAATCTGTAAATCGAATATGTACAGACAACGAATGATATGTACAGACAACGAATGATATGTACAGACAACGAATGATATGTACAGACAACGAATGATATGTATAGACAACACAATGATATGTATAGACAACGAATGATATGTATAGACAACGAATGATATGTATAGACAACGAATGATATGTATAGACAACGAATGATATGTATAGACAACGAATGATATGTATAGACAACGAATGATATGTATAGACAACGAATGATATGTACAGACAACGAATGATATGTACAGACAACGAATGATATGTACAGACAACAGACAACGAATGATGTGTATAGACAACGAATGATGTGTATAGACAACGAATGATATGTATAGACAACGAATGATATGTATAGACAACGAATGATATGTATAGACAACGAATGATATGTATAGACAACGAATGATATGTACAGACAACGAATGATATGTACAGACAACGAATGATATGTACAGACAACGAATGATATGTATAGACAACGAATGATATGTATAGACAACGAATGATATGTATAGACAACGAATGATATGTATAGACAACGAATGATATGTATAGACAACGAATGATATGTATAGACAACACAATGATATGTATAGACAACGAATGATATGTATAGACAACGAATGATATGTACAGACAACGAATGATGTGTATAGACAACACAATGATATGTATAGACAACGAATGATATGTACAGACAACGAATGATATGTATAGACAACACAATGATATGTATAGACAACGAATGATATGTATAGACAACGAATGATATGTATAGACAACGAATGATATGTATAGACAACGAATGATATGTATAGACAACGAATGATATGTATAGACAACGAATGATATGTATAGACAACGAATGATATGTACAGACAACGAATGATATGTACAGACAACGAATGATATGTACAGACAACAGACAACGAATGATGTGTATAGACAACGAATGATGTGTATAGACAACGAATGATATGTATAGACAACGAATGATATGTATAGACAACGAATGATATGTATAGACAACGAATGATATGTATAGACAACGAATGATATGTACAGACAACGAATGATATGTACAGACAACGAATGATATGTACAGACAACGAATGATATGTATAGACAACGAATGATATGTATAGACAACGAATGATATGTATAGACAACGAATGATATGTATAGACAACGAATGATATGTATAGACAACGAATGATATGTATAGACAACACAATGATATGTATAGACAACGAATGATATGTATAGACAACGAATGATATGTACAGACAACGAATGATGTGTATAGACAACACAATGATATGTATAGACAACGAATGATATGTATAGACAACACAATGATATGTATAGACAACGAATGATGTGTATAGACAACACAATGATATGTACAGACAACGAATGATATGTATAGACAACGAATGATATGTATAGACAACACAATGATATGTATAGACAACGAATGATATGTATAGACAACACAATGATATGTATAGACAACGAATGATGTGTATAGACAACGAATGATGTGTATAGACAACGAATGATATGTACAGACAACGAATGATATGTATAGACAACGAATGATATGTATAGACAACACAATGATATGTATAGACAACGAATGATATGTATAGACAACACAATGATATGTATAGACAACACAATGATATGTATAGACAACGAATGATATGTACAGACAACGAATGATATGTATAGACAACGAATGATATGTATAGACAACGAATGATATGTATAGACAACGAATGATGTGTATAGACAACGAATGATGTGTATAGACAACGAATGATATGTACAGACAACGAATGATATGTATAGACAACGAATGATATGTATAGACAACACAATGATATGTATAGACAACGAATGATATGTATAGACAACACAATGATATGTATAGACAACACAATGATATGTATAGACAACGAATGATATGTACAGACAACGAATGATATGTACAGACAACGAATGATATGTATAGACAACACAATGATATGTATAGACAACGAATGATATGTATAGACAACGAATGATATGTATAGACAACGAATGATGTGTATAGACAACACAATGATATGTATAGACAACGAATGATATGTATAGACAACACAATGATATGTATAGACAACGAATGATATGTACAGACAACGAATGATATGTATAGACAACACAATGATATGTATAGACAACACAATGATATGTATAGACAACACAATGATATGTATAGACAACGAATGATATGTACAGACAACGAATGATATGTATAGACAACGAATGATATGTACAGACAACACAATGATATGTATAGACAACGAATGATATGTACAGACAACGAATGATATGTATAGACAACGAATGATGTGTATAGACAACGAATGATGTGTATAGACAACGAATGATATGTATAGACAACGAATGATATGTATAGACAACACAATGATATGTATAGACAACGAATGATATGTATAGACAACACAATGATATGTATAGACAACACAATGATATGTATAGACAACGAATGATGTGTATAGACAACGAATGATATGTACAGACAACGAATGATGTGTATAGACAACACAATGATATGTATAGACAACGAATGATATGTATAGACAACACAATGATATGTATAGACAACACAATGATATGTATAGACAACGAATGATATGTACAGACAACGAATGATATGTACAGACAACACAATGATATGTATAGACAACGAATGATATGTATAGACAACGAATGATGTGTATAGACAACACAATGATATGTATAGACAACGAATGATATGTATAGACAACGAATGATATGTATAGACAACGAATGATATGTACAGACAACACAATGATATGTATAGACAACGAATGATATGTATAGACAACGAATGATATGTACAGACAACACAATGATATGTATAGACAACGAATGATATGTACAGACAACACAATGATATGTACAGACAACGAATGATATGTATAGACAACGAATGATGTGTATAGACAACGAATGATGTGTACAGACAACGAATGATATGTACAGACAACGAATGATATGTATAGACAACGAATGATGTGTATAGACAACGAATGATGTGTACAGACAACGAATGATATGTACAGACAACGAATGATATGTACAGACAACGAATGATATGTATAGACAACGAATGATATGTATAGACAACACAATGATATGTATAGACAACACAATGATATGTATAGACAACGAATGATATGTACAGACAACGAATGATATGTATAGACAACGAATGATGTGTATAGACAACGAATGATATGTATAGACAACGAATGATATGTATAGACAACGAATGATATGTATAGACAACGAATGATATGTACAGACAACGAATGATATGTATAGACAACGAATGATGTGTATAGACAACGAATGATATGTATAGACAACGAATGATATGTATAGACAACGAATGATATGTATAGACAACGAATGATGTGTATAGACAACGAATGATATGTACAGACAACGAATGATATGTACAGACAACGAATGATATGTATAGACAACGAATGATGTGTACAGACAACACAATGATATGTATAGACAACGAATGATATGTATAGACAACGAATGATGTGTATAGACAACACAATGATATGTATAGACAACGAATGATATGTATAGACAACACAATGATATGTATAGACAACACAATGATATGTATAGACAACGAATGATATGTACAGACAACGAATGATATGTACAGACAACACAATGATATGTATAGACAACGAATGATATGTATAGACAACGAATGATGTGTATAGACAACACAATGATATGTATAGACAACGAATGATATGTATAGACAACGAATGATATGTATAGACAACGAATGATATGTACAGACAACGAATGATATGTATAGACAACGAATGATGTGTATAGACAACGAATGATATGTATAGACAACGAATGATATGTATAGACAACGAATGATATGTATAGACAACGAATGATGTGTATAGACAACGAATGATGTGTATAGACAACGAATGATGTGTATAGACAACGAATGATATGTACAGACAACGAATGATATGTACAGACAACGAATGATATGTATAGACAACGAATGATATGTATAGACAACGAATGATGTGTATAGACAACGAATGATGTGTACAGACAACGAATGATATGTACAGACAACGAATGATATGTATAGACAACGAATGATATGTATAGACAACGAATGATGTGTATAGACAACGAATGATATGTATAGACAACGAATGATATGTACAGACAACGAATGATATGTACAGACAACGAATGATATGTACAGACAACGAATGATATGTATAGACAACGAATGATGTGTACAGACAACACAATGATATGTATAGACAACGAATGATATGTACAGACAACGAATGATATGTATAGACAACGAATGATATGTATAGACAACGAATGATATGTATAGACAACACAATGATATGTATAGACAACGAATGATATGTACAGACAACGAATGATATGTATAGACAACACAATGATATGTACAGACAACGAATGATATGTATAGACAACGAATGATGTGTACAGACAACACAATGATATGTATAGACAACGAATGATATGTATAGACAACGAATGATGTGTATAGACAACACAATGATATGTATAGACAACGAATGATATGTATAGACAACACAATGATATGTATAGACAACACAATGATATGTATAGACAACGAATGATATGTATAGACAACGAATGATATGTACAGACAACGAATGATATGTACAGACAACACAATGATATGTATAGACAACGAATGATATGTATAGACAACGAATGATGTGTATAGACAACACAATGATATGTATAGACAACGAATGATATGTATAGACAACGAATGATATGTATAGACAACGAATGATATGTATAGACAACACAATGATATGTATAGACAACGAATGATATGTATAGACAACGAATGATATGTATAGACAACGAATGATATGTACAGACAACGAATGATATGTATAGACAACACAATGATATGTATAGACAACGAATGATATGTACAGACAACACAATGATATGTATAGACAACGAATGATATGTATAGACAACGAATGATGTGTATAGACAACACAATGATATGTATAGACAACGAATGATATGTACAGACAACACAATGATATGTATAGACAACGAATGATATGTACAGACAACACAATGATATGTACAGACAACGAATGATATGTATAGACAACGAATGATGTGTATAGACAACGAATGATGTGTACAGACAACGAATGATATGTACAGACAACGAATGATATGTATAGACAACGAATGATGTGTATAGACAACGAATGATATGTATAGACAACGAATGATATGTATAGACAACGAATGATATGTATAGACAACGAATGATGTGTATAGACAACACAATGATATGTATAGACAACGAATGATATGTATAGACAACGAATGATATGTATAGACAACACAATGATATGTATAGACAACGAATGATATGTATAGACAACACAATGATATGTATAGACAACACAATGATATGTATAGACAACGAATGATATGTACAGACAACGAATGATATGTATAGACAACGAATGATGTGTATAGACAACGAATGATGTGTATAGACAACGAATGATATGTATAGACAACGAAAGATATGTATAGACAACACAATGATATGTATAGACAACACAATGATATGTATAGACAACGAATGATATGTACAGACAACGAATGATGTGTATAGACAACGAATGATGTGTACAGACAACGAATGATATGTACAGACAACGAATGATATGTATAGACAACGAATGATGTGTATAGACAACGAATGATATGTACAGACAACGAATGATATGTATAGACAACGAATGATATGTACAGACAACGAATGATATGTATAGACAACGAATGATGTGTATAGACAACGAATGATGTGTATAGACAACGAATGATATGTATAGACAACGAATGATATGTATAGACAACGAATGATGTGTATAGACAACACAATGATATGTATAGACAACGAATGATATGTATAGACAACGAATGATATGTATAGACAACACAATGATATGTATAGACAACGAATGATATGTATAGACAACACAATGATATGTATAGACAACACAATGATATGTATAGACAACGAATGATATGTACAGACAACGAATGATATGTACAGACAACACAATGATATGTATAGACAACGAATGATATGTATAGACAACACAATGATATGTATAGACAACGAATGATGTGTATAGACAACGAATGATATGTATAGACAACGAATGATATGTATAGACAACGAATGATGTGTATAGACAACACAATGATATGTATAGACAACGAATGATATGTATAGACAACGAATGATATGTATAGACAACGAATGATATGTATAGACAACACAATGATATGTATAGACAACGAATGATATGTATAGACAACGAATGATATGTATAGACAACACAATGATATGTATAGACAACGAATGATATGTATAGACAACGAATGATATGTATAGACAACGAATGATATGTATAGACAACACAATGATATGTATAGACAACACAATGATATGTATAGACAACGAATGATATGTATAGACAACGAATGATATGTATAGACAACACAATGATATGTATAGACAACGAATGATATGTATAGACAACGAATGATATGTATAGACAACGAATGATATGTATAGACAACGAATGATATGTATAGACAACGAATGATATGTATAGACAACGAATGATATGTATAGACAACGAATGATATGTACAGACAACGAATGATATGTATAGACAACGAATGATATGTACAGACAACACAATGATATGTATAGACAACGAATGATATGTATAGACAACGAATGATGTGTATAGACAACACAATGATATGTATAGACAACGAATGATATGTATAGACAACGAATGATGTGTATAGACAACACAATGATATGTATAGACAACGAATGATATGTATAGACAACGAATGATATGTATAGACAACGAATGATGTGTATAGACAACACAATGATATGTATAGACAACGAATGATATGTATAGACAACGAATGATATGTACAGACAACACAATGATATGTATAGACAACGAATGATATGTATAGACAACGAATGATGTGTATAGACAACACAATGATATGTATAGACAACGAATGATATGTATAGACAACGAATGATATGTATAGACAACGAATGATATGTACAGACAACACAATGATATGTATAGACAACGAATGATATGTATAGACAACGAATGATATGTACAGACAACGAATGATATGTATAGACAACGAATGATATGTATAGACAACGAATGATATGTATAGACAACACAATGATATGTATAGACAACGAATGATATGTATAGACAACGAATGATATGTACAGACAACGAATGATATGTATAGACAACGAATGATATGTACAGACAACACAATGATATGTATAGACAACGAATGATATGTACAGACAACGAATGATATGTATAGACAACGAATGATATGTATAGACAACGAATGATATGTACAGACAACACAATGATATGTATAGACAACACAATGATATGTACAGACAACGAATGATATGTACAGACAACGAATGATATGTATAGACAACGAATGATATGTATAGACAACGAATGATGTGTATAGACAACGAATGATATGTATAGACAACGAATGATATGTACAGACAACGAATGATATGTACAGACAACGAATGATATGTACAGACAACGAATGATATGTATAGACAACGAATGATATGTATAGACAACGAATGATATGTACAGACAACGAATGATATGTACAGACAACGAATGATATGTATAGACAACGAATGATATGTATAGACAACACAATGATATGTACAGACAACACAATGATATGTACAGACAACGAATGATATGTATAGACAACGAATGATATGTATAGACAACGAATGATATGTACAGACAACGAATGATATGTACAGACAACGAATGATATGTACAGACAACGAATGATATGTACAGACAACGAATGATATGTACAGACAACGAATGATATGTATAGACAACGAATGATATGTATAGACAACGAATGATATGTACAGACAACGAATGATATGTACAGACAACGAATGATATGTACAGACAACGAATGATATGTACAGACAACGAATGATATGTATAGACAACGAATGATATGTATAGACAACGAATGATGTGTATAGACAACGAATGATATGTATAGACAACGAATGATATGTATAGACAACGAATGATGTGTATAGACAACGAATGATATGTATAGACAACGAATGATATGTATAGACAACGAATGATATGTACAGACAACACAATGATATGTATAGACAACGAATGATATGTACAGACAACACAATGATATGTATAGACAACACAATGATATGTATAGACAACACAATGATATGTATAGACAACGAATGATATGTACAGACAACGAATGATATGTACAGACAACGAATGATATGTATAGACAACGAATGATATGTATAGACAACGAATGATATGTATAGACAACGAATGATATGTATAGACAACGAATGATATGTATAGACAACGAATGATATGTATAGACAACACAATGATATGTATAGACAACGAATGATATGTATAGACAACGAATGATATGTATAGACAACACAATGATATGTATAGACAACGAATGATATGTATAGACAACGAATGATATGTATAGACAACGAATGATATGTATAGACAACGAATGATATGTACAGACAACACAATGATATGTATAGACAACGAATGATATGTACAGACAACACAATGATATGTATAGACAACACAATGATATGTATAGACAACACAATGATATGTATAGACAACGAATGATATGTACAGACAACGAATGATATGTACAGACAACGAATGATATGTATAGACAACGAATGATATGTATAGACAACGAATGATATGTATAGACAACGAATGATATGTATAGACAACGAATGATATGTATAGACAACGAATGATATGTATAGACAACACAATGATATGTATAGACAACGAATGATATGTATAGACAACGAATGATATGTATAGACAACACAATGATATGTATAGACAACGAATGATATGTATAGACAACGAATGATATGTATAGACAACGAATGATATGTATAGACAACGAATGATATGTATAGACAACGAATGATATGTATAGACAACGAATGATATGTATAGACAACACAATGATATGTATAGACAACGAATGATATGTATAGACAACGAATGATATGTATAGACAACGAATGATATGTATAGACAACACAATGATATGTATAGACAACACAATGATATGTATAGACAACGAATGATATGTATAGACAACGAATGATATGTATAGACAACACAATGATATGTATAGACAACGAATGATATGTATAGACAACGAATGATATGCATAGACAACGAATGATGTGTATAGACAACACAATGATATGTATAGACAACGAATGATATGTATAGACAACGAATGATATGTATAGACAACGAATGATATGTATAGACAACACAATGATATGTATAGACAACGAATGATATGTATAGACAACGAATGATGTGTATAGACAACACAATGATATGTATAGACAACGAATGATATGTATAGACAACGAATGATATGTACAGACAACACAATGATATGTATAGACAACGAATGATATGTATAGACAACGAATGATATGCATAGACAACGAATGATGTGTATAGACAACACAATGATATGTATAGACAACGAATGATATGTATAGACAACGAATGATATGTATAGACAACGAATGATATGTATAGACAACACAATGATATGTATAGACAACGAATGATATGTATAGACAACGAATGATATGTATAGACAACACAATGATATGTATAGACAACGAATGATATGTATAGACAACGAATGATATGTATAGACAACGAATGATATGTATAGACAACACAATGATATGTATAGACAACACAATGATATGTATAGACAACGAATGATATGTATAGACAACGAATGATATGTATAGACAACACAATGATATGTATAGACAACGAATGATATGTATAGACAACGAATGATATGTATAGACAACGAATGATATGTATAGACAACGAATGATATGTATAGACAACGAATGATATGTATAGACAACGAATGATATGTATAGACAACACAATGATATGTATAGACAACACAATGATATGTATAGACAACGAATGATATGTATAGACAACGAATGATATGTATAGACAACACAATGATATGTATAGACAACGAATGATATGTATAGACAACGAATGATATGTATAGACAACGAATGATATGTATAGACAACGAATGATATGTATAGACAACGAATGATATGTATAGACAACGAATGATATGTATAGACAACGAATGATATGTATAGACAACGAATGATATGTATAGACAACGAATGATATGTATAGACAACGAATGATATGTATAGACAACACAATGATATGTATAGACAACGAATGATATGTATAGACAACGAATGATATGTATAGACAACACAATGATATGTATAGACAACGAATGATATGTATAGACAACGAATGATATGTATAGACAACGAATGATATGTATAGACAACGAATGATATGTATAGACAACGAATGATATGTATAGACAACGAATGATATGTATAGACAACGAATGATATGTATAGACAACGAATGATATGTATAGACAACACAATGATATGTATAGACAACGAATGATATGTATAGACAACGAATGATATGTATAGACAACACAATGATATGTATAGACAACGAATGATATGTATAGACAACGAATGATATGTATAGACAACGAATGATATGTATAGACAACGAATGATATGTATAGACAACGAATGATATGTATAGACAACGAATGATATGTATAGACAACGAATGATATGTATAGACAACGAATGATATGTATAGACAACACAATGATATGTATAGACAACGAATGATATGTATAGACAACGAATGATATGTATAGACAACACAATGATATGTATAGACAACGAATGATATGTATAGACAACGAATGATATGTATAGACAACGAATGATATGTATAGACAACGAATGATATGTATAGACAACGAATGATATGTATAGACAACGAATGATATGTATAGACAACGAATGATATGTATAGACAACGAATGATATGTATAGACAACGAATGATATGTATAGACAACGAATGATATGTATAGACAACGAATGATATGTATAGACAACGAATGATATGTATAGACAACGAATGATATGTATAGACAACGAATGATATGTATAGACAACGAATGATATGTATAGACAACGAATGATATGTATAGACAACGAATGATATGTATAGACAACGAATGATGTGTACAGACAACGAATGATATGTATAGACAACGAATGATATGTATAGACAACGAATGATATGTATAGACAACGAATGATATGTATAGACAACGAATGATATGTATAGACAACGAATGATATGTATAGACAACGAATGATGTGTACAGACAACGAATGATATGTATAGACAACGAATGATGTGTATAGACAACGAATGATATGCATAGACAACACAATGACCATAAAGAAGAGACAAAAGGACAAACAATGACCTTCAAAACACTACACGGAAAACTAAAGATCGAGCAACACGAACCCCACTAAAAACTGGAGGTGAACTCCAGAAAGGTAAATAGTTTCTGTTTCACTAATGACACCCGTCATGTTACTCTAGTTACACACCCGGTGATACGTCATGAATGAGGAAAGGACCGGGAAGTGATTACGACAAGTGGAACATATCCGTGGTCATTTGTGACACAGATATTCTGTAACGGTTTGCGAGTCAGATTTACACCATAAACTTCAATGATTTACGACATGTTACGTTTTCTCCAAGTAATTCAGAATCCTCCACCAACAAAAACTGACCACCATGATATAACTGAAATATTGGTGAAGTGATGTTAAACATCCACAACATAATATCATTAACACATGGTGTTGGCAATCATGACTTTTTCAAACATACAACAGTTTCATGTTAAATCAACTTGGTACTTTCTGAGATTTTCAAACTATGCTCCACATTATGTCCTATGGTTTATGGTGTTTATTGCCACTTTCAACAATATTTTCAGCTATATTGATGGAGGAAACCGGAGAAAACCACCGACCTGTCGCAAGTCACTGATAAACTTTATCACATAATGTTGTATTGAGAAGACCTCACAATGAACGGGGTTCGAACTCACAACTTTAGTGTACTGATGATAAGCACTGATTACACAGGTAGTTGGAAATCCAACTACCACAAGGTCACGACCACGACAGCCTTTTGTGTCCTATGTAAAATAAAGTCTTGCAATGGTGACCATCTTTAAAATCTTATCACTATAAAAACCAGTTTCCAGAGAGTCATTTATGGAACATTAGTGGTAAGTTTACTAGGGATAGCAGTCAATAGAAAAATTCCCTAGCCATGATATTTTTCAGTTTCAGGCTACTGTTATTTATAGTGATGTCTACATTTCCACGATAGGTACCAAGTAAAATCTGGTATCAATTGATAAATTAGAATCTACCGATTGTTATGGTACAAAAAATATCCTAATTATATTAAATATATTTGTTTGGTTTTTAATTCTAAACGAGCATACTTTCAAAATATCTCCAAAATGACGTCATTTTGGAACGTCGACGTTGCCGTGATTTTCATGTTACTTTGACAAGACAAGTTACAAAACCGGGATGAGTGGCCAGGTAGTAGTGAAAACCAAGGATAGGTTAAATTAAAGAGGAGATCCCGTAGATTACGATAATATTAGTTTCAAAGTAAAATATTCAATGATTCAGTATGAAAAACGGAAATAAAAAATGTCTTTAAGTTTTTCTATGTTCTTCCTCGATTTTTTTCCCACCAATCGTCGTCTACTCTAGACTTCAAAACATGAAGATATGCTCCAAACAATTGTTTTTCTGCTTGGTCGTCTGCCACACAACCCGTAAACCAGTTAAAAAATCGTGGGATACAAAAAAATGATGCACATTGATTTTGAGGACGTTCACGACGTTACCGGTTGGAGTACAGAAGATGTCGACCACCTGGTGCTGCATAAAAAATTACCTGGTAAGAAATAATTCCTCCGTTTTATAAAAATTTAATACTCTTGATAACACAGCTCTGTATTTTTACAGGCTGAACGTTTTTGTTTTTAATTTGGAAAAAGTCGGTAGAGATTTTACACTATCAGGTAAGGAATTCCACAACTTTATAGTGGAAGGAAAGAAAGACTTGGAACTAGTTTGCAGACGACACCTCTGAGTGCGATAGTCATCATTATTACGGAGATTATATGTTACTGTTTCTCCAATAGTAGTTGGCAAACAATCAGATACGTATGTGGGAGCCATATTATTTTCAATTTTATCAAATAAATTGAGTTTCCTAGACTTTCGACGGTCTTCCAATTTTGACCATTCAGTTTCAAAATATAAACTTTCAGCACTAGAATAAATAGGTAGACCCGTTACAATCCTTGCTGCTTCAAGTTGCAAACATTCTAATTTTTGGGCATCACGAATACAACAGTCATCCACAGTTCACAACCATACTCTAATATAGGTAAATTATATGTTTTATAAATCTTACTCAAATGGAATCTACTTAATAAGTATTTTAGTTTTCGTAAAATGTGTATTCGTTTGGTCGCCCTTTGTCATGTGTTGTTAATATGATAACGCCATTTACAGTTACTAGAAAGACAAACACCTAAATGAGTATGATATTCTACCTGTTTAATATTCTCACCATTAAAATGAATGCTTACTTGGTCTATATTTTTATTATTACTAAAGATGTCAAATTCTGTTTTTTGTGGGTTAAATTTTACCAACCAATGTCTCAGTCCATGTATTTAATATATTCATATCAGAATTTAATTTTCTTTCAATTTGAAGTAGGTTAGTTGATGAATAGGATAATGAAGTATCGTCTGCGAATAGTCTTACCAAGCTAGATAAATGATCAGAAATATCATTGATGTATATCAGAAAAAGTAAAGGTTCCAACACTGAACCCTGAGGAACACAGCTTTAAGTAACCCTATCCGTGACTCTGAATTATTAATGAACACAATTTGTTTCCTATTAGAAATATAATCTTGAAACCATTTAACTAGACTTTCACTTAAACCATAAGATTTTAACTTTTCAATAAGACCTTTATGCCACACTCTATCGAATGCCTTCGATATATCACAAAAAAACTGAACAAAACAAATCTTTTTTATTTAGAGATATACATATTTTATGGAATATTTCAATTAACTGATGTACTGTTGAACATCCTGGTACAAAACCTGATTGATATTTACATAACAGTTTGTTGTCTAAAAAATAATTAGATACATGCTTGAAAGCCACTCTTTCAAATGTTTTTCCCACACAGCTAAGTAGGGATATAGGTCGATAGTTGGATACTAAGGACTTGTTGCCGTTTTTAAATAATCAAATATAATTTTTAAAGGTATACTAACAGTATTGGCTGTGTTTTTTAACATATGATGACTATTCAAATCGTGCCCGGAGGCTTTTTATATATATATATATGTTTAGGGACTTTAATATATCTGAAATTTCATTAATTATAAATTCTATAATAGCTAACTTTAAATTTGTTCTCAACTCTTAAGTTAGGTGGATTACAGTTATTATCATCCAAATTTGATATGGAACAAAAGAAACCGTTTAGGAGGTTGCACTTATCAATATCATCCACACATAAAATAACATTTTCTGTTTCTAAAAGGGGTGGCATCGTATAACTACGACCAACATTACCCATTAGCTTTTCTACAAGAGACCAAATTAATTTCGGATCTGACGAATTCTCGTCAAGAAAGTCGTTTGAATTAAGAAAAAAATGTTGCTTTGCATGGATAATCATGTTATTAACTTTATTCTTTTGAACCTTATATTTGCATATGTTATTAATATTCGGCTGTTTGCGCATTTTTTTATGAAGAGAATCCCGAATTTTCATTTCTCTTTTATACCAGAATTAAACCACGGTTTATCACGGTCGCGTATTGTAATTGTTTTCGTTGGGATACACACTCGGGCAAACTCTAAGTATTTTTCTGTAAATCGCACACACATCATGTTTATATTTTGTGTACAAATAGACAACAACTTATAACAATCAAATTGAGAAATCAAATTATTAAATTTAGGGCGGTGAGCCAGAATGCACAATGTTGTCGTCTTTCTGAAATTTGTGAAATGATAACTTTTTTAACATCATATTATGGTAAGAACAATCAACTGCACAACATGTTTTAGGCATGCTGTAACTGATTTTTATTCAACGTAATTTAAAATTTAACGGGTACTCGATGTTGTTTTAACCTAATCAAAATGGCAGTGTTTCACCTCCTTAACGGCAAGGGAGACAATTCGTTGACTGAGACACCCGGATGTCCGGAAAAGAGATAGTTCTGGCAGAAACAAGATATTGTGAGTTAACATTTTAATTATGTTATTTTTATATTTTAATATGTCATGTATGTAGAAGTACAATGTACAAGTATGCAAAATATGATATTTACTTGAATGGTTAAGACTTGGTACAGTGTACATATGGCCGTGTACATAGTGACATAGATTAATGCTCGCGAATCTGAAAATTATCTGCCAATTTCACGTTCATCCAGTGCATAAAAATAGTGTCGAGATTTTGTGGGCCGAGATATATCGGGGACGACTTTTTTTTTTTAGGGTGGAATCTAGTCTCATTCAATCGAAATCTCGTTGTTCCTTACGAGATCTCAAAAGTTAACTTCCACGCAGAAACAAAAATTCTTGTCAGTATGGCAGAAGAGATTTAATCAAATTTGAAAATATCAATATCAATATAAGTAGAACAAGCTAACAAAATGACTTTTATTACATACGGGTTCCGGTGTCGTAAATTGTTTAGCTACCCCTATCTCGAATAATTCAGCGCCCTCTATCCGCTATTGCTACTCGAGGTAGCAAAGCGAAATATAACGACTGGGTTAAACTACCCCATGAAAATTAGCTATCTCCAACTTCCGGTAGCTAATTTTCATACGGAGGAGCTATAAAAATTAGCTACCTATGAAAATTAGCTACTTGTAGCATAAACTTATAGGATTTATCTCCCTTATCATGTTTACCAAAATACGAATTGTGTGTTTCCAATCACAGTATCTTGACGTTGTATCTAGTGAAATAGAGAAAAATCTGTATAAAATCTGTATATTATATATATAAAGACACAAGTAATGAAACGAGTTTTATTTAGTCATTGTGCCCATAACTTCCGGTTCGACAGCAAATAAAGATGACAATAAAACTATTCCAAAAACGGAAATGACCGGAAAAAAATTCTGGGTTCAGGACTACTTCCGGCAGCATGCATGGAGCTGACACAACATGCTTGTATGCATCCCCTTCCTTTTGCAACCTTCTGCCATTCTTTTTCTTAAAGGCAGTATGTAATAGAAATAGTTGACACTATGTGTACATATACCAAGCTAGTAGGTCCAAATATTTAGATATTTCATTTCATTTCAATCTACCAATTTGAAGTGGCCGCCAACCTTTTTTTATGATTACCTCCCTTTTCGGTAAATGCTAGAGTATTGTTACAGTTGGTATCTTGCAAAATTATATACAAAAAACATTAAGTAAAAATAAACTACGAATGCTACTTACCTTCAATTATTTTTTGATAGACGTAAAGCAAATAATTTATTTGTCAACTTTATTTGCTGCCGAACCGGAAGTTATGAACACATTGTCTAAATTTTAAAAACACGAACGTCTGTCTGCTGTGTAAAAAGACAAATAGGTAGGAAACAAAGCAATGTTTGGTACAAATAAACTATTCATGAAAGGGATTTACCTTCCAACATTCCAACGTAGCATTATTTTACAGGCGAACGAAGGTTACAAAAAATTTACACAGTTATTTACACAGTTAGACAACCTTTAGAGGGAAAAACTTGTTTCATTACTTGTGTCTTTATATATATGATATACAGATTTTATACAGAGTTTTCTCTATTTCGCTAGATAAAACGTCAAGATACTGTGTTCCAATGAAGGGACAAAGTGAAAAACTGCATGTACATAAACAGGAAAAGAGTTACTGACTGACAAAGAGAGACATATAGATCTACACAATAATATTGATTAGGCACAGCCTACAGGCGAGCATCACATCTACGCATAGACATGTACATATATTTTACTAGTCTATGTTTATGAGTCAAATGTCTAACATGAGACAGGTGCTACCTGTAGTGCCAACGAAACACAATCCACATTATCTAATATTTAAATCATGTAAGTCCTTGGGATGATTGAAATAACACACTTAAACAACACAAATAGTAGTTTTGGGTTCTTTTCTTCATTATTCTTGATTATTCTTCTTTGTTCTTCAATTCGACTCGCCCATTTAATTCTATTGCAAAGGAGATTTTTTGGGCCGAGATATATCGGGGACGACTTTCTTTTAGGGCCGAGATATATCGGGGACGACTTTTTGTAAGGGCCGATCGTTCTTTAGGGGCGAAACAAGAAGGTTTAATGATTGTCCATTTTTTAAATAAATTAATCGTTTCATGTAAAGAAGCTGTACGGTTTCCTTTTTAATTTTTTTTTGTTATTTTCAAATTGGATAGTTATTCTTTATTCAAATTAAAATGCTATTTCCTGTACTTCACTCCGTATGTCCATTCTGTGCCGAAACTTATTATCCATTTCCGGTTGGTATTGATCATATATTCTTTCATCTCCTTACACACATGCTGCTGTTTAGCTCGCATCTTGCGATGCTCGCTATAAAATAAAATAAACAATAAATATTAGTGGTGTTCATAGTTGAAAAACAAGATGCTACCTATATGGCTGTATAGCATGTGATTAAGTTACAAACTATCTTTTTTCAATTTACCAACGGGATATATCATTTTTACAGCTATTAAAAAATAGCTTGGTGGACTATTTATGGTAGAATTTAATATTTATTTGATGTTCAAACTATACAAATTATTTTTTAACTTAATAAGATCCCATCTGATAATGGAAATTCATTTGTTCCAAGTTCAAATTCAAATTTCATGAAAAAAACGTATTTGAATTGTATTATATTTATTGTATATATTAATTATCAATCACACTTTTATTACTGCTAACCGTGTTACCCTCTTGAAATAAAGAAATTAACTCATTTACTTTATTATTGACACTATCTTCTGAATTCAAGAAATAAATAAAATTATGTTCCATACTTCATATTGAAAGTTGGGAACTTTATTTATTACAATATTAAAGAACTGGTAGCTATTAGATTCATTTTTGTGGAATACTAATAAAAAATGTATTACATCTTCTCTAGATGTTCAAAGACCAATTCGAAACTGGAACTATTTGCACACTCTTGATGACAATTTCTTATTTGGATTTTGTAAAAATAGAACCCTAAATCATAAATTTTCAACAGCCTGTGGAAGATGGCAAAATATAAATTTGTTTATATACATATAATTTAATTTAATTTAATTTGAATATTTCAATCTGATTGGCTAATCCGCCTGAAGAAAATTTTGGCTATACTCGGTAACCTGGGTTGGTATTGTGACGTCACCAACGTGTTCAACCGCCAACGACAAATTCAAATAGTCACATGAAATAATCGTAGTTAAAATTGAGGAATCATTAAATTTTGTAGTAAAAATGAAATTATAAGGAATATTTGAAATTGTTGAACAGGTTATACTTGCATAACCTGGTTTAGATCAGCTTACGCTTTTCATGAACCCAAACCAGGCTATATCGTATAACCTGTTCAACAATTTCAAATATTCCTGAAGTACTCAAAAAGTTGCTTTTTATGTGTCTTCCGAAGGATTGTGAAAGCGCGAGAAGTTGACAATGCACAATGTAATTTGCACAATGTAATTGTATTGTTACGTTATCTATTGTCATTTATGTAGACAATATGTATTCGCTGAGAAACAAACCAGAAATACTCACCAAAGACTCTCATCGGTAGTGTAATCGTTAGCGTTCTCGCCTCGAGTGCGGTAGGTCGTGGGTTCGATTCCCGATCGGGTCAAGCTAAAGATTATCAACTGGTATTTGATGCTTATAATGCAAAGCATGCAGAATTAAGGAGAAAGAGCAAAGACTGGTTGGCTCGGAATCAGGACAATGTATCCGAGTGGAGCGACATGTATATCCGCGGACTGTTGTTTCAGTTAGTTAACACTATAAAAAAACAACTAAGCGTGTTGGTCTAAAAAAAAAGCGGACATCATCATCATCTCATTGCAAATTAACTTGTTCTCGCCATGATATAGCTATAAAATTCCTGAGTTGGCGTTAAACAACAATCGTTCACTCACTCATTAAAGCTGTTACGTACCGTTTTTATATTTCCCGACAATGTACGTATATTGTGTTTATTCTCCAATGTCTTATAGTTAATAAAACAACTGCCAAATTGTCTAAAAAGAGCAGAAACAGACGTCGTTCTAAGCATTTTAGACGTCCACGCTTATATTGTAAGTTTATTATTGTCGCTCGACATGAATCAGATACCAGGAAAACTATATCTTGGTCAAAATCTTTAGCAACATGTGATGAAAGAACAAAGATCAGCTTACAAGTCTTATATAGAAAAAATTATACTGAATCTACTTTTAAATTACCCTGACCAAAACATCAGCAATCAATTTAAACCCAAGAAGCTGTTATATATAAAATCCTTAGTTACAGAAAAAACAGGTGTCACACTAATGAGGAGCGATGGACAGATCACAGCTAACACAAAGCAAAAATCCAACATCACCAACAGTGTCAGTCCGTATTCACCGTGGAATCACAAGACAATATCCCACATCATAAAAACAGCACTCCCAATATCTCTACCAGGTGTAAAGAAACTCCTACATAACATCAATACCCATAAATCTTGTGCTCCCAAAACTATTAAATTATTTGGCTTTCCAATCTTTCGATTTTGAGCTACCTGATGAAGGTTATTCCAGAAACGTTCGTGTGTACTAAATTTGATATTTACGTTTTTATTACCTCTTTTTAGCAATATAGCTTTCAGAATGTTCTCTTTGAAAACAAGATACACTCATTGTTTAATATGATGTATACAAAATGTATGTAAAATTTCCAGGTAAATTAGTTACCTGCATCTTTTGTGAAAATGATGTGTACAGAACTAAGTCAGATCGATAAAAGGTGTATTCATGCTGGGTTTTTTTTTCTTTTTGATATTTTTTGTGATTTGTTTTGTTTTGTTTTGTATTTGTTTGTTTTTGATAACAGATTAATACCTAATTTTATTTGATTTTTTTCTGTTTTGAGGATATAGCTTCAGAAGGGCCTACAAATTTATACATCTTGGAATAACAGTAGTACTTTAGGAATATTCCCACAGAACAGTCCATGTGTTCGGTATTTTACTCTAGATTTATAATTTGTAAATTTAAAGCAAAAACCACCATTTCAGCTCAAAGATAGATATACTAGTAGTAGTTTTAGCGCCTGCATCCTAATTTCGTATGCATCTCTATTCTTTATCAATAAATGTTTAAGAGGTTTGCGTTTGTATTGAACCGAGGCCTTGATGGGAGAGAGGTTTATCGAGCTGTCCACATCTCATTTTTCTTTCACTGCATTGGTCATCACTTGAATGATGTACCCAGCCTTTACGAAAGTAGATTGTCAGACGCTGGTACAACATATGAAAATGTCTGTAATGTCGTTGCATATAGCTCAAATAAATATTTTGTATCATGGTGGTATGTTTTGTAAGTACAGATAGTTTTATCACACATACTTGTCAATTTGATAATTAAATAACGGCCATACATGATAATATCTCACACACAAAGTATCTTAACACAAGCAATTTCTTAAAGATTTTATTGAAAAACTCAGACCGGTATGGTGGAACATTAGCATACATATAATACAATACAATATATAGACTAGAGACTCATTTGGCCAAACGGTTTCAGATAAGAAGATTTTTAGAAATCGACCAATCTGAAACAAGAATTGCTTGTGGCGTCATGTTTGAAAACGGATAAAAACGGAATGAGCAATTCCAGAGAACCTTCCATAGATGCTTCCTACCACGTTTTGGTCCATTTGGCCAAGCTGTTTCAGAGTTGAAGATTTTTAGAAATCGACCAATTAGAAACAAGAATTGCCTGTGGCGGCCATGTTTGTTAACGGATCAAAACGGAATGAGCAATTCCATAGGACCATCCATAGATGCTTCCTACCACGTTTCGGTCCATTTGGACAAGCTGTTTCAGGGTAGAATATTTCTATAAATCGACCAATCAGAAATAAGAATTGCCTGTGGCGGTCATGTTTGTAAATGGATCGGAACAAAATGAGCGATCTTTATAGAGGACCTTCCATAGAAGCATCCTACCAAGTTTCTGTTCATTTGGCAAAGCGGTTTCAGAGGAGAAGATTTTTTTAGAAATCAACCAATCAGAAACAAGAATTGTCTGTGGTGGCCATGTTTGTTAACGGATCGGGACTAAATGAGCAGTGTTAACAGAGGACCTTCCATAGATACTTCCTACCAAGTTTGGCTGAACGGTTTCAGATTTAAAAAAAATTAGAAATCGGCCAATCTGAAACAAGAATTGCCTGTGGCGGCCATGTTTGCTAAGGGATCGGGACTGAATGAGCAATCTTTATAGAGGGCCTGCCATAGATGCTTTGTTCCAAGTTAGGTTCATTTGGCCAAGTGGTTTCAAAGTAGAAGAATATTTTAGGAATCGACCAATCAGCATTAAGAACTGCCTGTGGCGGCCATGTTTGTTAAGGGATCGGGACTAAATGAGCAATCTTTATATAAGGCCTTCTATAGATGCTTCCTACCAAGTTAGGTTCATTTGGCCAAGCGGTTTTTCAGAGTAGAAGAATTTATTAGGAATCGACCAATCAGCATCAAGAACTGCCTGTGGCGGCCATGTTTGTTACGAATTGAGCCGAAATGAACAATCTTTATAAACCTTTGATTTTATTGAGTTGTTAATATTTTTATGCAATGTCATTTTCATTCACATTGATGTCAATTGATCACAGACGTATTTGTCACAATTTGTATCAATAGTATATAAGATAAAAACCAATGTTAAAAATAATAAATATTTGATTTTATTTGAGCTGTTATTATTTTTATGCAATGTCATTTTCATTCACATTGATGTCGGGTGATCACAGGCGTAAGGGGAGCTAAACATATACTATCGCTAAGCATGTTGGGGAAGGGGGGAAGGTTAAGCAGTCAGTTACGTGATGTGCTCAATGTTTGAGCTAAATTTTGGATTCTAATTGATTCTGATTCCTAAAATGGATTAAAGAGCTCGACAATTCAATTTAGATATCTTTATTTTAATTATTTTAATTAGAAATCTCTCTAATGTATTATGAGTGATCACAGTTTTATTTCGACATCTCCCTAACTTAGAAAGATCCTTCATTCAATTCTATTAATTTCAATGAAATCTCCCTTCCATTTTATTTACGCTCTTGGTCCATAAAAAGAATTAAAAAAATAACCAGAAGTATTACCATTAGTATCCTACTATGAACTAGAGCACGACTGTCAAATTTTAGAGTTTCAGAATTATAATGTTGTAAGTCCAATTTCGGAGATGTTTGACTTGCATTACTACAGTAATTCTTGCAGATACTTTTTGACGTTTGGAACGAGATTTTCGTAAACCACAAAGGTGTTCCAAATGATAACCATGAAAATACATTAAAATTACTATTTCAGTTATTCCCCTTTTACCAGGTTTTGATAGATTCTTGATAATTAGTATTTTTGAACGAAAAAAGGGGGGGTAGATCTATTCTAAGTAGATAGATTTATCCCAGAAATGGATATAGCAATCCCCTATTCATTTACATGGAGCAAAAGCTGGATGCAAATCAGTTATTTCGATATAAAATTTAAATAAATACAAGTCTAATAATATTAAAAAAATTAATATTTGAAAACGAATCAAAATTTATAACTGACTCACAAAGATGAATGGGAGATAGTGTTCTCATCACGGTTCACGGAAAATACTTTTTACTAATAACTTTTCACGGGAAGTTAATTCTGATGATCAGAATTCTTGAACAAAATATGAAACTCAACATAAATTATTTAAAAGTAATTTGTATCCTCGTGACCAGTAAGTAGGCGTGTACTATTGACGAATCGAATTGAGAGTGAAAACAATTGTCGTCAAGAAGATGACATTAAAAAATTGTAGAACACAGGTTTCAAAGTGTTCTCCATGAAAATAAACTACCTTGCACCTTGAAAATTAGCTACCTCACCTTTCTTCATTGCATGGAAAAAGATTCATGAAGTTTTCCATGCAAATTAGCTACCTGACCTTTCTTCATTGCATGGAATAGGATTCATGAAGTTTTCCATGAAAATAAGCTACCTTACATCTGTTCAATGTATGACGCAGGTTTCAAAGTGTTATAAACTACCTTGCACCATTCAAACATAAGCATAAGCATCAGAAGTTTGCCCATGAAACTTAGCTACCTGACATTCCTTCATTGCATGGGATAGGAGTCATGACGTTTTCGATGAAAATAAGCTACCTTACATCTGTTCAATATTGCCCATGAAAATTAGCTACCTGACTTTCCTTCATTGAATGAGATAGGAGTCATGACGTTTTCCATGAAAATAAGCTACCTGACATCTATTCAATGTATGACACAGGTTTCAAAGTGTTATCCATGAAAATAAACTACCTTGCACCAATCAAACATAGGCATCAGCATCAGAGGTTTGCCCATGAAAATTAGCTACCTGACATTCCTTCATTGCATGGGATAGGAGTCATGACGTTTTCCATGAAAATAAGCTACCTTACATCTGTTCAATGTATGACACAGGTTTCAAGGTGTTATCCATGAAAATAAACTACCTTGCACCATTCAAAAATAGGCATAAGAATCAGAAGTTTGCCCATGAAAACTAGCTACCTGACATTCCTTCATTGCATAGGATAGCAGTCATGACGTTTTCCATGACAATAAGCTACCTTACATCTGTTCAATGTATGACACAGGTTTCAAAGTGTTATCCATGAAAATAAACTACCTTGCACCATTCAAGCATAAGCATAAGCATCAGAGGTTTGCCAATGAAAATTAGCTACCTGACATTCCTTCATTGCATGGGATAGGAGTCATGACGTTTTCCATGAAAATAAACTACCTTACATCTGTTCAATGTATGACACAGGTTTCCAGAAGTTTGCCAATGAAAATTAGCTACCTGACATTCCTTCATTGCATGGGATAGGAGTCATGATGTTCTCCATGAAAATAAACTACCTTACATCTGTTCAATGTATGACACAGGTTTCAACGTGCTATCCATGAAAATAAACTACCTTGCACCATTCAAACATAAGCATAAGCATCAGAAGTTTGTCCATGAAAATTAGCTATAGCTACCTGACATTCCTTCATTGCATGGGATAGGAGTCATGATGTTTTCCATGGAAATAAGCTACCTTACATCTGTTCAAAGTATGACACAGGTTTTTCCTTCATTGCATGGGATAGGAGTCATGACGTTTTCGATGAAAATAAGCTACCTTACATCTGTTCAATATTGCCCATGAAAATTAGCTACCCGACTTTCTTTCATTGCATGGGATAGGAGTCATGACGTTTTCCATGAAAATAAGCTAACTTACATCTATTCAATGTATGACACAGGTTTCAAAATGTTATCCATGAAAATAAACTACCTTGCACCATTCAAGCATAAGCATAAGCATCCGAAATTTTACCATGAAAATTAGCTACCTGACATTCCTTCATTGCATGGGATAGGAGTCATGACGTTTTCCATGAAAATAAGCTACCTTACATCTGTTCAAAGCATGACACAGGTTTTTCCTTCATTGCATGGGATAGGAGTCATGACGTTTTCGATGAAAATAAGCTACCTTACATCTGTTCAATATTGCCCATGAAAATTAGCTACCTGACTTTCTTTCATTGCATGGGATAGGAGTCATGACGTTTTCCATGAAAATAAGCTAACTTACATCTATTCAATGTATGACACAGGTTTCAAAGTGTTATCCATGAAAATAAACTACCTTGCACCAATCAAACATAAGCTTTAGCATCAGAAGTTTGTCCATGAAAATTAGCAACCTGACATTCCTTCATTGCATGGGATAGGAGTCATGACGTTTTCGATGAAAATAAGCTACCTTACATCTGTTCAATGTATGACACGGGTTTCAAAGTGTTATCCATGAAAATAAACTACCTTGCACCGTTCAAGCATAAGCATCAGAAGTTTGCTCATGAAAATTAGCTACCTGACATTCCTTCATTGCATGGGATAAAAGTCATGACGTTTTCCATGAAAATAAACTACCTTACATCTGTTCAATGTATGACACAGGTTTCAAAGTGCTATCTATGAAAATAAACTACCTTGCACCATTCAAACATAAGCATAAGAATCAGAAGTTTGCTCATGAAAATTAGCTACCTGGCATTCCTTCATTGCATGGGATAGGAGTCACGACGTTTTCCATGAAAATAAACTACCTTACATCTGTTCAATGTAAGACACGGGTTTCAAAGTGTTTATCGATGAAAATAAACTAACAGGCACCATTCAAACATAAGCATAAGCATCAGAAGTTTGCCATGAAAATTAGCAACCAGACATTCCTTCATTGCATGGGATAGGAGTCATGACGTTTTCCATGAAAATAATAACTTACATCTGTTCAATGTATCACACAGGTTGCAAAGTGTTATCCATGAAAATAAACTGGTTGGTTGATTTCTAAAAATCTAAAATTGCTTGGCCAAATGAACCTAAACTTGGTAGGTAGTATCTATGGAAGGTCCTCTATAAAGATTGCTCATTTCGTCCTGATCCATTAACAAACATGGCCGCCATAGACAATTCTTGTTTTTCGTTGGTCTGACACAGGATCAGCCCACTGAGCCTCTGATTTATGTATGTGTCCTCTCTATCTCTCGTGTTTTATTAGCTCACATTGCCTTTGGCAAGATGAGCTTTTGCCATCACTTGGCGTCTGTCGTCCGTGAACTTTTTAATCTTCTTCACTGAAACCCCTCAGTCAAATGAACTGAAACTTGGTAGAAAGCATTTATGGAAGATCCTCTATAAAGATCGCTCTTTTCGTTCCGATCCATTAACAAACATGGCCGCCACAGGCAATTCTTGTTTCTGACTGGCCGATTTTCTTTTAATTTTCTTCTCTGCAACCGTTTTGCCAAATGAACCGAAACTTGATAGGAAACATCCATTGGCGGTCCTCTGTAAAGTTTGCTCATTTCGTCCCGATCCATTAACAAACTTGGCCGCCACAGGTAATTCATGTTTCTCATTGGTCGATTTCTAAAAATCTTCCCCTCTGAAACCGCTTTGCCAAATGATCCGAACCTTGGTAGGAAGCAGCTATGGAAGGTCTTCTATATGAATGGATCGTTCCGTTTTGTTCCGTTAGCAAGCATGGCCGCCATAGACAATTCTTTTTTCTTATTGGTCGATTTCTAAAGCTGCTGTTCCTCTGAAACCGCTGCGGCAAATGATATGAAACTTGGTAGGAAGCATCTATTGAAGGTCCTCTATGTAGAGTGTGATCATTTCGTTTTTATCCATTAACAAACATGGCCGCACAGGCAATTCTTGTTTCAGATTGGTCGATTTCTAAAAAGTCTTCTTCTCTGAAACTACTTTGTCAAATGAACCGAAATTTGGTGGGAAACACCTATAGAAGATTCTGTATTAAGTTTCCTCAGAGCAGAATGAAAGGTGAGCGACACAGGCTCAGCCCACTGAACCTCTAGTCTATATATGGTATTGTATTATGCTAGTGTTCCACCATACCGTTCTGAGTTTTTCAATAAAATCTTTAAGAAATAACTTGTGTTAAGATACTTTGTGTGTGAGATATTATCATGAATGGCTGTTATTTAATTATTATTTGATTTTTTATTTATTTGGGGGGGGGGGGGGGGGGGGGGGTTAACGCCACTTTCAGCAATATTTCAGCTATATCATGGTGACCAGTTATAGTGGTGGAAGAAGCCGGAGTGCCCGGAGAGAACCACCGACCATGGGCAAGCAACTGGTAAACTTCA
This sequence comes from Bathymodiolus septemdierum, assembly GCA_963383655.1. Classification (NCBI taxonomy): domain Eukaryota; kingdom Metazoa; phylum Mollusca; class Bivalvia; order Mytilida; family Modiolidae; genus Bathymodiolus; species Bathymodiolus septemdierum. The sequence continues at coordinate 65,371,812 of OY726523.1, forward strand.
TCACTTGCAGTTGCGAGTCTATTTAATTATTAAATTGACAAGTATGTCTGATAAAACTATCTGTACTTACAAAACATACCACTATGATGCATAATATTTATTTGAGCTATATGCAATGACATTACAGACATTTTCATATGTTGTACCAGCGTCTGACAATCTACTTTCGTCAAGGCTGAGTACATCATCCAAGTGATGACCAGTGCAGTGAAAAATAAATGTGGTGTAGGCAGCTCGTTAAGTCTCTCCCATTAATGCCCCGATTCAATACAGATGCAAACCTCTAAATATTTATTGATAAAGAATAAAGATACATACGAAATTAGGATGCAGGCGCTAAAACTACTATATCTATCTTTGAGCTGAAATGGTGGTTTTTGCTTTAAATTTACAAATTATAAATCTAGAGTAATATACCGTAATATACAGTGTTCTGTGGGAATACTCCTAAAGTACTACTGTTATTCCAAGATGTATAAATTTGTAATCCCTCCTGAAGTTATATCCTCAAAACAGAAAAAAAATCGAAATAAAAATAGAAATTAATATGTTATCAAAAACAAACAAATACAAAACAAAACAAACAAATAGTTAAAAAAAATATAAAAAAGAAAGAAAAAAAAACCAACATGAATACACCTTTTGTCGATCTGACTTAGTTCTGTACACATCATTTTCATAAGAGATGCAGGTAACTAATTTACCTGGAAATTTTACATACATTTTGTATACATGTATATCATATTAAACAATGAGTGTATCTTGTTTTCAAAGAAAACATTCTGATAGCTATATTGCTAAAAAGAGTTAATGAAAATGTAGATATCAAATTTAGTGCACATGAACGTTTCTGGAATAACCTTCATCAGGTAGCTCAAAATCGAAAGATTGGAAAGCCAAATAATTTAATAGTTTTGGGAGCACAAGATTTATGGGTATTGATGATATGTAGAAGTTTTTATTACACCTGGTAGAGATATTGGGAGTGCTATTTTTATGGTGTGGGTTTTGGTGCAGTCACGGATGTTGCTTTGTGATTCCACGGTGAATACCGACTGACACTGTTTCTGATGTTGGATTTTTGCTTTGTGTCAGCTGTGATCTGTCCATCGCTCCTCATTGGTGTGACACCTGTTTTTTCTGTACCTAAGGATTTTATATATAGCAGCTTCTTGGGTTTAAATTGATTGCTGATGTTTTGGTCAAGGTAATTTAAAAGTAGATTCAGTATTATTTTTTTTTCTGTATAAGACTTGTAAGCTGATATTTGTTCTTTCATCACATGTTGCTAAAGATTTTGACCAATATATAGTTTTTCTTGTACCTGATTCATGTCGAGCGACGATAGGAAACATATGATATAAGCGCGGACGTCTAAAACGCTTAGAACGACGTCTGTTTTTGCTCTTTTTAGACAATTTGGCAGTTTTTGTTTTTTTTAGCAATCAGACATTGCAGAATAAACACAATAACGTACATTGTCGGGAAATATAAAAACTGTACGTAACAGCTTTAGTGAGTCAGTGAGCGATTTCTGTTTAACGCCAACTCAGGAATTTTATAGCTATATCATGGCGAGAACAAGTTAATATGCAATGAGATGATGATGATGTCCGCTTTTTTCTAGACCAACACGCTTAATTGTTTTTTTAATAGTGTTAGCTAACTGAAACAACAGTCCGCGGATATACATGTCGCTCCACTCGGAAACATTATCATGATTCCGAGCCAATCAGTCTTTGCTCTTTCTCCTTAATACTGCGTGCTTTGCATTATAAGCAACATATACCCGTTTATAATCTTTGGTTTGACCCGATCGGGACTCAAACCCACGATCTACCGCACTAAAGGCGAGCACGCTAACGATTACACTACCCATGAGAGTCTTTGGTGAGCATTTCTGGCCTGTTTCTCTGCGAATACATATTGTCTACATAAATGACAATAGATAACGTAACAATACAATTACATTGTGCAATGTCAACTTTTCGCGCTTTTACAATCCTTCTGAAGACATATAAAAAGCGACTTTTTGAGTACATGTATATAAACAAATTTATATTTTGTCATCTTCCACATTCTGTGCGAAATTTATGATTTAGGGTTCTATTTTTACAAAATCCAAAGAAATTGTCATCAAGAGTGTGCAAATAGTTTCAGTTTCGAATTGGTCTTTGAAAATCTAGAGAAGATGCAATACTTTTTTTTATTAGTATTCCCAAAAAAATGAATCTAATAGCTACCAGTTCTTTAATATTGTAATAAATAAAGTTCCCAACTTTCAATATTAAATATGGAATATAATTTCATTTATTACTTGAATTCAGAAGATAGTGTCAATAAGTAAGTAAATGAGTTAATTTCTTTATTTCAAGAGGGTAACACGGTTAGCAATAATAAAAGTGTGATTGATAATTAATATATAAAATAAGTATAATACAATTAAATTACGTTTTTTCATGAAATTTGAATTCGTACTTGGAACAAATGAATTTCCATCATCTGATGTGATTTTATTAAATTAAAGAATAATTTGCATAGTTTGAACATCAAATGAATATTAAATTCTACCATAAATAGTCCACCAATCTATTTTTAATAGCTGTAAAAATGATACATCGCGTTGGTAAATTGAAAAAAGATAATTTGTAACTTAATCACATATGCTATACAGCCATACAGGCAGCATCTTGTTTTTCAACTATGAACACCACTAATATCTATTGTTTATTTTATTTTGTATTGTGTAGATGATATGTCTCTCTTTGTCAATCAGTAACTCTTTTCCTGTATATGTACATGCAGTTTTTCATTTTGTCCCTCCATTGGAAAAACACAATTGGTATTTTGGTAAACATGATAAGGGAGATAAATCCTATATATAAGTTTATGCTACAAGTAGCTAATTTTCATAGGTAGCTAATTTTATAGCTCCGCCGTATGAACATTAGCTACCGGAAGTTGGAGATAGCTAATTCTCATGGGGTAGCTTAACCCGAATAATCCAGTTGTTATATTACGCTTAGCTATATCGAGTAGCGATAGCGGATAGAGGGCGCTGAATTATTCGAGATAGAGGTAGCTAAATATTTTACGACACCGGAATTAAGGTCTGGCACTGTTCTGACATTTTATGCAGATTACATTCAGTAAATAGTCTGAATCGGTTGAGCGTTTCAAACTACACAGTTTATTCCGATATGATCACAATGTATTTTGACATTGATGAAAACATTCGAAATGTGTTATGAATTGAAGAATGTTTAGGTTTTTGACGAGTTAGACAAGTTTTTAGAGTTGATAAATCTTTATTACAGTTATGAAGATGCTAGTATAAGCCACGCATTGTAGTTATGGCCAACATGATATAATATGAGACAGGTGCTACCTGCAGTGCCAGCGAAGCAAAATCCACATTATCTAATATTTAAATCATGTAAATCCTTGGGATGATTGAAATATAAATTTTACTTACTTTTGTGTACTTTTTGGAGTGTACTGTAGTACAATGTAAGGATGCTCTTTCCACCTATTGAAATAGGCACGGCCATGAATGCTCGCGAATCTGAAAATTATCTGCCATTCGCCCAATTTCACGCGCATTCAGTGCATCAAAATAGTGTCGAGATTTTTTGGGCCGAGAAATATCGGGGACGACCTTTTCTTAGGGCCGAGATATATCGGGGACGAATCTAGTCTCATTCAATCTTACCTTACCGTTGAATCGTTGACCGTCCTTCAGGACAACCTCATACGAATTGATTCCCCATTACTAATTCACAGGTCTGTAAAACAGGACTGGAACCATATTAATGTTGTATACGTCAATCACCTTGGACCATTTAGAAGCCAAGCTAATATTGTATATACATTGGGAAAATCCTTCACCATTATTCACAGGGTTATTTACTATATATATATATATATACAGCTGCATGCAGGTTACTCCTTTCAGAGAAAATATTCTAGTTCATCATACCTGCACTATAGAATTACATTGAATAGAAATGAAACAGTTCACATTTACCTTTTCCTTTTCACCTTTTTCCTACGAGGGATAATTGACATTGTACGTATACAATGTAAGGCGTAGCACATTTTTCTAGAATTCAGTTCTATTTGCTATTCAACAATTCTTCTGAGTCGGATAAATGTTGATCTAAGCTTCGTACAGTCCGTAAGCATCTGAACTTTAATTTCGTAGTCTAAGTTATCAAAGCTTATTTCTGAGAAACTTGCAAGAATGTCACTGATTATGGAAAGATGTTCTGAGCGAGGAGCATAGAGTAGTTTACATTCTAGTAGAAAATGTTCTAGGGTCTCATCATTTTCACCACATAGTTCACAGATTGGAGATATATTTGAATACTTAGCACTGGATCCTTGAAATGGATATGTTCCAGTCACTATTTTTAATTTAACTCCAATGCTCATTGCTATTGCTGCTCTTGATGCGCTAAGATCTTTTGAGATGTCAATTATTGGATGAGGTAGCTTGGGTGTATATAGTTTGCTGTTCAGATGTTCTAGTGATGGATACCATGTAGCTGTTTCTCGTATCTTTTCTGTCCAAAAGTTTTCTACTACTCTTTGAACGGACGACTTCCATATTGACTTTCTTATAGGATTTATCAATAACTCATTGATATTAGAAAATTCATATTTGAGTAAGATTTTCTTAATATTGATAAACCAACTTCTGCTGTCTGTTGACTTATTGAGTAGTTGTCTCATTGCATGTTGTTTTTCTATTGCATTATCAGGTTGTCTACATATATTATTGAATAGAGTCATGCATTTAATGTCTATAATTGCTTCTACTGGTAGTAGTCCAGATAGGATATAAACTGTAGGATCTGGTGTATTAATTGGAAGTGACAGGGTCTGTTTGAGTATAGTTTTTTGGAATAGTTCAAGTTTTACCAGATTGCTTTGTCTTGGTTGAACAATGTCTAGGCCATATGTGAGAACAGGTTGAATATAAGTTTTGCACAAAGATAAAGATGTCGTCGGATCAAGTCCATTTACACCATGAAATCCAGTAGATAGTAGGCTGTATGCAGTTCGTCTTGCTTTTGTGATATGTTGCTCAATATGTGTGGCTTCAGTTTTTTCCTTTGACTTAGATCTTAATATCCCTAAATGAGCTGATTTTTCAACCACATGCATGCTGTTTTGGTTGATTTTTATAGGTGGTTGTCTATCTCTGTGGTTTCTTTTCGTATTATTTATTTCAATAACACTTTTCTGTGGTTGGAGTTTATATCGATGAGTATCACTGTAATTTACCGCTTGATTGACATGAATTTGTAAGTCATAAGGGCTGTCACACACCAAGGCTATGTCATTCGCACATTAATAGTTAATGTTCCAATGTGTCATCCAAGTTTAGGGTTCTCGTAGGTTTTGGGCAGGTCTTCTATGTATAATTTATATAATTCGGCACTTAGTAAGCCTCCTTGTTTTACTCCTTGATGACTTGAGAAGGTTTCAGAAGTTTGTTGTTTCCATTTGACACATGTCTTTGTGTTTTGGTGAAGTTCATCAATTATTTTCCAAGTAGATGGTTGTACGCCCAATAAAAATAACTTTCTCATCAAGATGTCTATGTCGACCACATCAAAGGCAGACTTAGCGTCTAGCAATGCTAAGTAGAATGGAGCTTTTCTGTCAGAGTACTCTCTATATACCTCTTCTATGACGACGGCGGCATTAAGTGGGGATGTATTTGTTGTAAAACCTCGCTGCAATGGAGATTGTTGCTTTGTCAATATTGTCCTGAAGTTGTTTCCTGCTATATGTTCTAGTATTTTGCATAGTATAGGGAGAACCACTATTCCTCTATAGTTTTTGGAGTCATATTTGTCTCCCTTGTTTTTATATATGGGTGAAAGAAGTCCGACTTTGATAAGCTCAGGGATGGAATATTGTGAAATTATGTTGCTACTTAAATCTAGCATATATAGTTGGAAGTCTTCGCCTGCATATATAATATTTTCGATTGATAATCCATATATGTCCTCAGATTTACCAGTGTTGATTGCTTTTATTGCATTTTCCAGTTCTTCCATTTCTATGATTTTCGGAGGAATGTTCTTATAAATGTCCTTAATATTGCTATAGTCAGTTTGCATTGTTGTTTATATTGATTGTTGTAGCTTGGGTCATCAGCAGGTTGTGCTAAATTTTGGAAGTGTTCATGCTAACCTTTATGTATGTTATCGCCATCATAATTATTATTGCCAACGTATAGATCATCTATTATAACATTTCTGTTGTTTCTTTGCTTCCTTATCATCTGATAGAATACTTTCTTGTTATGGGTCTGGGCATTAATGATTTTATCTCTTTCTTCATGTTTTCGTTTTGATTCCTCCTTTCTAATCTCCAAGCGGTATAAATTCCTTGTTTCAATTTTTTGGAGGACTAACGGGTTTTGTGGGCATTTTGGTTTGCCGGCTTCTTTCCATTTTTTGTGAGCTATCTAATTGTGCTTAATGGCATCTTTGATGTTATTATTCCATATGTTCAATTTCAATTTATTCTTTCCATATTTTCTTTGGTTTGAACATTTCTCGGCTGTGCTGTTTAATATGTCCATGGTGTCTCTAACAGTTTGAGTTAATGACTGGGTTTTTGAAATAAGAAGATCTTTCAACTTTGGTAATTTTTTGTTTATTTCTGATTCGTATTTTTCAAGATCCATTTTGTCCCATCTGGTTCTGGATTGTATGTGTTGATTTAATTCGGCTGATTTCTTTGTAAGATCGTTAATAATTTTAAGTCTAATAGGATGATGGTCAGACACGGAAATGTATCTGCTTAATTTTCCAGTTGAGACTTGTGCACTTGTTTTGTATAGAAAGTAGTCAATTTCTGAAACGTCTATACCTTTGACATTGATAAATGTAGGTCCATGAAAATTCATTTGTAGTTCACAGTCCGAAATGAGGCTTTTCAATTTGTTTGCACTTCTTGAGTTATTGGTTTTGGAAATATCTTCATTAAAATCTCCTCCGATTACAATTTCATGGGAGCTTTGGAATTTTTTGATAATTTCATATAGTTGATCTATGCATTCTGAGTATTCTCCGAACCGGTCATTCTCCACTTTTGTTGGTAGGTAGGTTGAGACGCATAATAACGGGTTGGCAGTTTTTATTTCAATACATTGTATCCTTGACTTGCCATCACTAATAATATTCACGAGGTGATCTATAGAATTAGTCCATATTATCGCGACTCCACCATAGCCTCTATGAGATTTTTCATAGGCAGTATAGTCATCTCCTGTGTTCACAGCTGTTCCAATGCCAGAGAATTTCTGATTAAGTTCATTCACCGCGTCCAACGGAGCATTCGGGTGATTGCTATGTGAAGCGTGGGGTGTCCGTTTCGAAGAGGTTGACTAACGAACATAGTAAGTTCATATGCATTTGTAATAATAAAGGGACCGAGTCTGATCAAAATTATTAGTGCACGGAATCATGGTTTATGAAGCTGTGATTAAAGTAGATATATACGGTGTAGGTTTAGCAAACACTCGAGCCCAACTCTAATATTGGGTGCAAAATTAACAACATCACTCCTTTTAGGCAGATACCTTGCAACCAAAAGCTTATGTTCAGAAAATTACTGATCCTAAACTTTCAAAGTTATAAAACAAACCAAACTCTACAGGTTTTTCTACCAAAGATACCATAAACAAAGCATCAGTCTCGAAAATTAGATGTAGAGCATGGGGTGTTAGCTTCATGTTCCTTATGGGGTGTAGGCTCTCGTTTTATGAACATATTTATAATCACCTCAACTTGGAAATTTAATTAGAACGTAAGAGTTATGTTGTCTAGAAAAAGGTGGACACTCCACTTAACAGGTTTTGCATATATATGTTGTTTTAATGTAGACAAAACAAGATCCCCCAACACCAAAAACGTGTCACAATTTTTGTTTTGTTTTCGTTTTCTTTTGTTTGCTTGTTTTGTTTTACATCTGTAAATATTTTTAAGGTAAAACTTGTATTTAGCTTTTGTTATCTTTCTGTGATTTCGGATAGTTGTGAGCTTTGTTAAGGGGGTATCAATATCCCGTATCCATACAACAAAATAGGCAAATATCCCGTATCCCTAAAATTGATTTTCGGTCAAAAGCCAAAAATATCACTAAAAATACCCAAAATGACAATGCAATATCCCATATCCCAGTAATTCAGAGGACACATATCCCATATCCCTAAAAATAAAATGGCAAATATCCCGTATCCCAATATCACCCTATCCAAGGCTCAGTTGTTGGTGGATACTCAACTTATTTCGTGACAAAAGATACCAAATCACATTCAAAATACAAGACGACGATATTTACAAGATGCTTAATTTTTTAATCGACAACATATTTGTCCAATGTGGTGGGCGTGTGCTTCAACGCTTGATCTGCATTAAAATAGGAACTGTGCGTCCTACTCACCGACTTGTTTCCTCACTTTGACTAGACCGACTTAATAGATCTTGTCAAGATGAAAGAACGGCATTTGGCCTGGTCGTTTAATCTCACTTTCCGCTATATAGATGTTGTATTGTTACTGAACAATCCTCGATTCGGTGACTATCTCCGTCGCATATATTCCAAAAGAACTTGAATTAAAGGACACCACAGACCCTACCTCGTATCTTGACCTACTATTCGAAATCACTTATTACCAAGCTCTATGACAAACATTATGACGTTTTATTCCGTATTATCAATTTCCCGTTGGTCTGTGGTAACTCTCCATCCGCTCCTGAAGGCATCACCTCAAAAGTTCTACGGTCGTCATACTGAATCTGTTGACAAATATGGTGTGTCCATCTATACCGATGTACCTAGTCCTTGCTCCCGTTTTTGGAGGAGTCCGAGTTGCTCATGTACTTTTAGTTTTATGTGTATTTTCTTTTATTTCATGTGCTTCTCGTTGTATTTGTCTCCGTTTTCATTGCTTCGTCTTTGTCCTTTGACTCATGAGTTTTGGATTTCGCTTTAACCGTGGTTACCCTTGATTTTATTTTCACTTAGTGGTCATGGCTGATTTCCTGTAATAAAATTAGTTTAAGTATTATATCAGCAAATCATGCTGTGTGTAAAACAAATATTTCAATAATTTCAAGCACAAATTTCTAGTAATTTATTGGGCATAATCTATGGAAAAAAACGAGAACCTACACCCCATAAGGAACACAAAGTTAACACTCCATACTTCACATCTCATTTTCGAGACTGACGCTTTGTTCATGGTATCTTCTCTGGCGTAACTTGTAGAATTTGGTTTGTCTATTAATTTTGAAAGTTTAGGATCAGTAATTTTCTGAACATAAGCTTTTGTTGCAAGTAATCGGCCCAAAAGGAGTGATGTTGTTAATTTTTGCACCCGATATTAGAGTTGGGCGCGAGTGTTTGCTAAGCCTACACCGTATATATCTACTTTAATCACAGCTTCATGAACCATGATAATGTCTTGATTCCGTGCACTAATAATTTTGATCAGACTCGGTCCCTTTATTACTACAAATGCAAATGAACTTACCATGTTCGCCAATCAACCGCTTCGAAACGGACACCCCACGCTTCACATAGCAATCACCCCGAATGCTCCGTTGGACGCGGTGTCATTTAGCAAGAAGAGTTCATGATCAAATAACCAGTGTTCTTGAAGAAGTAATATATCGATTTCCTCATAATAATGATGAATGAATGGCCCTATAGTTTTGACATTCTTACAGTTAAAAGATAAAATGTTCGTTTCTTTAGTTTTGACAATCTTAACTCCCTTTTCCTGTACTACATTCTGTATTGATGTGTCTGGCTTTTCAATAAAAATGGTTGGTTGTCTTGAGTTAGGTGACTGTTTGGTAGATTTCTATTTGGAATGAATTGAGGATTCGAGACGGAATGTTCATAATGATGATTTGCTTGTTGTTGTAGTGTCTTTACTCCATTTATTCGGCTAATTGTTTCCTTTTGTTGGATTGATGAATGGGGCTATGTTGGTCTTTGTTTATATATTAAAGGTGTTCCATGATAATACTTTGGGTCTTTGGATATGTCTTTATTAGTTGGTACATTAACTATTGTTACAGAAGATTCTGTTTGTTGAGATTATGTGCTATCTATGAGTTCATCCTGACTCATGATTGTTTGGGTATTTGTTGTCATAGGGATTTGACTTTTAAGATTTGATGATTGTTCGTTCATAGTCTCGAACATCTTGTCTATCTGTTTATCCATTTGTTGTTCTAAAAAATGTGAGATTTTCATGCATTTTTTCCATAGTATTTTCTATGTAGCTCTTCGGTGGACTAGCCAGGTGGAAATATCCATTGTTGTCATGTTGAGAATATGAATCATTTGCTGGATTGGGTAGGAGTTCACACATTTGTTTTAAGATTCTATTTGTTCGTTCTAGCTCGTTCACTCTAGTTTCCAGTTTAGAGACGTATGTTTGAAGCCATATCCTTTCATTTTGCATTTCTTCATTTAGTTTTTCACGGATTTTGAGTTCTTCTTCTCTCTTTCGTAGTTTTTGTTCTCAAAGTTTTAAGTCATCAGATCTAATTTCTTTTGTTCGCTTTTCAGAATTGATCTTAGGTAAGTCATCTTGAACTATATTGGTAATATTCTTTGTTGTATACTTAGGTGTTACTTTTTTATCAGGGTTCTGGATATCACAAGCTTGGTATCCTGGAGTATTGGTGATTTTGTCAGAACATGAATGTGTACATTTGAGTAAAGTTTCATCGTCATTTTCTAAATCCTCTATGATCGAAACATGTGTGGGTTCATTTGGTCGCTCTGTATCTATCCTATAATTTGGACACATGTGCTCTTGTCTATCATAAATAGTGCAATCCTCGTGATTCGGTTGATGACAGGTGACAGGTACATCTTACAATTAATGAGTTTATGAGAATACCACAAGTATTACAATTCAGTATCAGTTCTTCATCCATCATCGCTTGTGCACTAGATAATTGCTTGTAGGTGACTGTATCACTAGCTTCAGCTACAATTTGGATAGTCCTTGATTTGGATTGTAAAGTATCTATGATCTCTATACATAATTTGCAGGTATAGTCCTCATTTTTATCTTGGGTTTCTAAAAGTCTTATTTCATCAGAATTTAGTTTTAAACATCGATAGTGGGCCAATGCTGCCCTTTATCACAAAATAGAGCTCTTGATTGTACATTGCGATTACATTTGAAACATTTGGCATTGTGATCTTCCACCGTATTATCAGGAATAGCAAGTTTTACTCCAATTTGCTCTTGGGTACTTTTAAGCTTCGTTAGTTCCTCCTCAAGTTTTTCATTCAAGTTCTTGATGTTAATGCGATTTCCATTCAAGGTCACATCATTTATTATCTTATGTATATTGGGTAGGTCTTTTTCTATGAATATGTTTGCACCTTTTCCATTTACCAGAAAGTTACACTTAGTGTTGTATAATGTAAGTGTATATTGATGTTGGTAGTTCTCATGTAATTTGAGGACTTTGCTCAGGTTCAGTCCATTTTTGTCAATATCATTCGTGACTTCAGCTCTACGATTGTCTATGTTTATGTTGTCATAATAATGAGGAATAGCATTCTTCACCAGTTCAAAGGTGATTGCGTCCATGCTTCCAACAATACCTCCACCTGTACAGTGATATTCGAATTGTATGTCTCTCTTTCTTGCCAAAATTTTATTCTCTAAGGCTTTTTCAAGATTTAGCGAAAAATTCTTCTCTCTATGCGTAATGTTGGTCGGTGCACTCGACTTATCGCGTTGATTCTGTTGAGTGTGTGTTTGTACACTGGTGCACGGGATGACGTCCAATGAGTTGCTTTCATAGGCTGTTATTCCCAACATTCTTCCCTTATTTTGATTGCTATTTTTCGTAGCCATGTTCTGGCTAGTTCCCTTGCTGGGTGTACTCCGTCTCTATGGTCAAAGTTTACATTGTGTAATAATCATAAATGTATGTGTTTCAACTTAAATATCAAGTGGCGTAACCATGGCAAAATTGAATGCTTTCTATTGCAAAGAATGATTCCGATTTTAAATTACTTTAAAAATAAAAGAATAAATACAATTAACCGTAGAAATATATGTATTTGTTTAAATGAAATTGTAGTTAGAGTCGATATACATTTGTAACTGTTGCCACCTTGGTCCAATTTTTTTTTCGCTATTGTTGCTAAGCTGTGGTTTTTTTAATCTACTGTACTATCGTGAAGCTAGATATCCAATTTCTAACAAAGGAAATCCATCTTTTATCAACCTTGATATTCAAAGGCGATTCATTGAAAATGATTAAAAACGGGGTGTAAACCGTATATCGAGCTACTGTCGGAATAAAAATTAAATTAAAAAAAAAATCTATTTGGGTTTCGGATTATCTTCGGACTATTGGACCTTCGGACTATCAGACCTTTGGACTATCGGACATTCAGACTATTGGACCTTCAGACTATCGAACCTTCGGACTATCGGACAGTCACCGTACTAACAACCTCGATAGTAATGTATGTCTTGAATTATTAGAAGTTTATAGCTATTTAAAGGAGTAAGTATGATAAGGGCAGAAATTGGCCTAAAAAGTAGACAAATTATAAATGAAACGTATAGCTTTCGTTGTTTCTTGATTTTATAAGACCTTTACCCCAACTACGATTTTGGTAGCAATTTTCCATATTTGCACGCGCGATGACGTCACACTAGTCAATGAAAAGTCTATCGTTTCATGAAAATATATGAAATCTAACAAGAAATGTGTATTTAATGTCAATTTTCAGTTTAACCACAAGCAGGTACCAACGGCATATTTTAGTATGATGTTTAATATACATAAACACATATCTCATTTCATTTTTGTGTTGGTACCCGAGTGTAGAGAGTATTAAATCTGCAATCAAAAAATATTTTTAAGGTCGATTTCTCGTCAGCGGCCATTTTTTATTGAACGTTTTCATCCGTAATAGACATAAATAGAAATCGACCTTTTAATCTCATCCAAAATAAAGTTGGTTATCGTAGTGCTACTGGAGTAAAACTTGAACAATTTTTATGAAACAGTTTTGACGTTAAATAAATTTTGGAGGAGATTTACTGCCGACCTGATTGTGCATTGAGTCCGACGTGTTTTTTTTCTAACCCTCAGTGGAATTTCATGTGTTACTATACTAAAGTATACTTTAATATTATCCCCCAATTCACAAAAAGAACAGAAGTAAAACAAGCAACCAAAAAGAAAATTAGTACGTCAGATTATCTTAGAAATTAATTCATTGGACATGTTGACATTATTATGTGTGTATTATTTGTAGGGAGAGAACAGTCCATAAGTTGTGATAACTTTTTGTCCAATCCCATTGCTGTTTTATTTGCAATAAAATAATATTAAACTATGTAAGCACATCGGAACTTTCTATTGTTAGTAGTCCCTTTACTTTTTTCTTTTTCTTTAACAAATATATTTTATTTAGCTCTTTCGCAAAGTGAATTCCCGATGAATAATTGTATTAACGTAAATTTGATTTATATATAGCTTAATGTTAACGTTGCGGTGGCGTAATGGTTTAGCACACATGACAAACTAATTTGAAAGTTTTATGTCATCAAAAGACCAAAAAAAATGTACTCTCCTAATACACATAATTGACCTCCAACTGAAACCAAATAAATAGTGATATAACCAAAAAATTTTGGAAAAATATGATTTTTTTTTACATCTTCAGTAAAAAAATGGGCAAAATTCCATATTTCCAACCCAGGTCATTTCTTATCTTCATTTGCATTGAGTAAGCTCTTGATTAGTTGTTTAACCTGTTAATGTCTCATTTCATTTCTTTTTTTCAAAGACAAGACATTTTTTGTTTGCAGTCTTTTTCTACATTCAAATCAACCTTTTGAATTTTCTCACTGTTTGACACTTTCAAATTATCTCCCCTTTTTAGGGGCATTTTTTTTTGTGTGATGGTCATGTTTTATTTGTAAGACAACAAGGTATCAGAAAAAAGTCATGTTTTAGCAGTAGACAATATTTGTGGTTCACTTAAGGGGGCACATCAGTAAACCAGCCAATCCGCATTGAGACAGTCCTCGAAAATAGTACAAAATAGAACACCAGGAACTTTGAAAAAAAAATTCAGTTGTTTCTTGATTATGATATTTTTTACAGTTAATCCTATCATATTTGGGTAGGTTTTAACTGCAAAAAAACAAGTCATTTGTTGAAATATAACCACATATAAAAACATGGATGTCAAATTACTACACCCTGTGTGGAAGGATTTCCTGGATACTGTAAATACTGTTGTTTTGACTGGATATTGAAAACAGCTGATTATTTTCTTATTTGACATACAATGTATGTTTCAACGTGGATCAGAATGTGGACCTTGGACCAAAATAATAGGAAATAGTTGTCTTGTTATCCAGAAAATTCATTTGGATTTTTAATGATTTTTTTATTTACAATGTAAGTCAATGGTGGAATATATAGTGGTGTGCCCTCTTCAGGCATGCATTTCCAATGTAAATATTGAAGAGTATTTCAGGGGAGGTAACTAAGTAGAAAAATGGGGCACTATGAAGGGTATTTTAGTGATTTTTTGTTTAAATTTTGTAATAATTTGTTAATTAAGACTAAAACACATACAGTGTAAGTGTCAGTTTACAGAATTAGAGAGGAAAGTGTATATGGGGTGCATAACATGAAGAATATTATAGTGATAATAGGAATATTTTATTCTGGTAGTTGAAAAAGGAGTTTTTTACAGTCACTTCATCACCCTTTTTAGCTCACCTGACCCAAAGGGTCAGGTGAGCTATTGTCACCACTGAGCGTCCGTCGTCTGTCGTCCGTCGTCCGTCCGTTAACTTTTCACATTTTAATCAACTCCTCTGAAACCACTGGGCCAATTTGAACCTTGGATGGCCCCCTTCCAAAATTGTGTCCGGTGATCCCGACTTCCAACCAAGATGGCCGCCAAGCTAAAAATAGAAAAAAGGGGGGATGAAATTTTAATTGTTCATTGCTGCTTTAGTATAAGTCAAAATGAGCTCACATTTTAACTGCAGCTACATGACAAGGAGTAGTTCAACATATATTCCGGGTTTTTCTGTGAATTTTTTCTTTCAGCCGATATATACCAATTATGCAAATTAGGCATATTTTGATAAAAGATCACATTTAAATCTTCTCCTCTGAAACCGCTGAACCAAATTAAACCAAACCTGGCAGGGATGGTCCCTGGGTGGGTCCCTTTCAAAATTGTGTCCGACAGTCCCGCCCACCATTCAGGATGGCTGCTGTTACTAAAAATAGAAATTTCTTCAATTGTCCATTGCTGCTTTAGTATAAGTCAAAATGAGCTCAAATTTTAACTGCCGCTACATGGTAAGGAGTAGTTTAACATATATTCTGGGTTTTTCTGTGAAATTTTTCTTTCAGCCTATTTATACCGATTATGCAAATTAGGCATATTTTGATAAAGGATCACATTTAAATCTTCTCCTCTGAAACCGCTGAACCAAGTTACACTAAACCTGGCAGGGATGGTCCTTGGGTGGGTCCCTTTCAAAATTGTGTCTGACAGCCCCACCTTCTATTCAAGATGGCTACTGTTACTAAAAATAGAAATTTCTTCTATTGTCCATTGCTGCATTAGTATAAACCAAAATGAGCTCAAATTTTAACTGCAGCTACATGGCAATGAGTAGTTTAGCATATATATATTCCGGGGTTTTCTGTGAAATTTTTCTTTCAGCCGATTTATACCGATTATGCAAATTAGGCATATTTTGATAAAAGATCACATTTAAATCTTTTCCTCTGAAACCGCTGAACCAAATTAAACTAAACCTGGCAGGGATAGTCCTTGGGTAGTCCCATTTCAAAATTGTGTCCAACAGCTCCACCCTCCATTCAAGATGGCTGCTGTTACTAAGAATATAAATTTCTTCAATTGTCCATTGCTGCTTTATTATCAATCAAAATGAGCTCAAATTTTAGCTGCAGCTACATGACAATGAGTAGATTAACAAATATTCTGGGTTTTTCCGTGAATTTTTTCCTTCAACCGATTTATACTGATTATACAAATTAGACATATTTTGATAAAAGATTACATTTAAATCTTTTCCTCTGAAACCGCTGAACCAAATTAAACCAAACCTGGCAGGGATAGTCCTTGGGTAATTCCATTTCAAAATGTTGTCCGACAGCTCCACCCTCCATTCAAGATGGCTGCTGTTACTAAAAATAGAAATTTCTTTAGTTGTCAATTTCCGCTCTATTACAAATCAAAATGAACTCAAATTTTAATTGCAGCTATATGGCAATGAGTAGTTTAACATATATTCTGGGTTTTTCTGTGAGATTTTTTCAGCCAGTTTATTTCGTTTAGGAATATTATGTGATAAAAATCACATCAAAATCTTTTGCTCAGAAATTTGAGTTGAAATGATCTTTGGGTGGCCCACTTTCAAAATTATGTGTAACACCCCCATTTTCTATCAACATTAGATGTCAAATTGAAAACCAGGTGAGCGATTACAGGCTCCTGGGAGCCTCTAGTTATTAGATTTGCACCAACTACAACACAGATATTATGTATCAAGTATTTTTATGTAATTGATTCAATATAAATATGTGAGTTCCAATCAGTATTGGTGGATTATTTACAGAAAAAATCCTACTATCAGTCAGAAATTTCCCCACTTTTGTCTCTAAAATCACCACTTTTAATTTGTTCAAAAAGTACTATAATACTCATTTGCAAAGCAAAACCTTCTATATACTGAATATTTTATCCCTGTCTGTTATAAAAATAACAAAAAGAAACAAATTTAGGTGTTGCCTTACAAGTTATTAACTTTTTAGAACACCATGCTAGATCATTCCCTTTTTACCTCTCCTTATTTGGAAAGTTGGCACCATGCCAATTTGTATGCTTTAATGATTAAATTTACTTTACAAGGTTGTTGAGATGTCACAGTTGCCTCTAAAACATAAAAACTACATTATTTGTCTCTTCAATCTAGAATACGATGGTATTCAAAATGGGCAATTTTACACTTGAATATACTTACTCTGGTATTTGAATTTGTTCTAAAAATAGAAATGGCTATTTCTAAAAATAGAACGACCCATTTGCACTTTTGATGGTATTTATGGAGTCACTACATGTTACCCTTCAGGACACATATGATATAAATCTGATTTTCCAACCTTGCTTCTGGACGAAATCTTAAATTTTGCATGATTTTCTCATAGACAAGGGGCCGTAGCTATAATCCGACAGTCCGATAGTCCGACAGTCCGACAAATGCTTTAAACTGATGAAAGTTTTGAAAAATAATTTGGCCAAAAATGATATATTCGTAATTTCAGGATATGGGCCATTCATTTTTATACGCCCGTCAAAATACGGGCTTATTATGGCATACCGCTGTTCGTCCGTTCGTCCACACCTCGTACGATAACATCTCTCACTTGTTTGGAAAACGCCAGTTTTCATATGGTACATGTATATACAATTAATTGGTTTAAAAAAGTGCAGAATATTAATAATTACTGTTCTCACGCTGAGCAACCGACCTTCAATTGTCATAAAAGAGGGGGGGTATCATGGCACAATTGTTTATTTTGTCACATTCCGATGCTGTTTCTTTCCGTGATATAAAGGGTCACTTAGGGACAATTCCTTCAATCGTAACTTTTTATTTATGCGTTTGTCGTAGAAGGCGACTATAGCAGGGTCACCCGTTGGAATCCCGGGGAATAAAAATAGAACCAACTTGTCGTCGGAAGAGACAGAAAAACAAGTTCCCGTGTTAAGCCGTTGCCCATGTTGACCCATCCCAGAGTCACCTCTTTCTGATTTTTTGTTTACAAACTTTTCTCATCCTGAATTTGACTGAAATATTGCTTGCTGGACCTTAAGCAATCAATCAATCAATCACATTCGCACACCTTATTGTATCCAGGTCTATTGGTGTGTCGACATTGCTTTTTAACATAAATATTCCATGATAAAGGGCGGGGGACACTGGTACGCTCTCCTTTTGGCTTTTCCTTTTTTTTTTGTATTTATTTTTTTTGTGTATTCATTTATTTCATCTTTCTTTTTAATAGTGACTTTTCTTGGCTGGACTCAGCTACACGCTACTTAAATAAAGCCTGAAGTAGTCGCTACTAAAAAATATACGGGATACTTACACTACCGGTTCATCACGATTGGATCCAGGTCTTTATGGAGTCCGCGTTGTTCATATATGTGGGTTTTTTTCGGTATTACTAAATAGAGTACGGAAGAGTCCGGAGGTTTAATATTAGTTTATATGTATATTAAATAATGTATTCCTGTGGTATTGGTTGTTTTTTTATATAATTCTTATAATTTCCAACAAAATAAATACTAAATAATAGGTTTTTATTGAAATATACAAGGTGATCAGCAATCGTTCATAGATTCAAAATGGCGAATATATAGTCCGGTAGCAATATCGTCGATTTACAGCATGTATTCTGTACATTTAAAGATTGATTATTATTGTATATGTGTTTACCTATAGGCATTTTATCAAAGATTGAATAAAATAGCAAGTAACGTGGAAATATACAAGATGATATGTAAATAGAGTCCGGTATTCAAAATGGCGGACAACAGAGTCCGGTACGATTTATGTTGATTTAATATGTGTATACTGTATATAAATCAATGGTTATAGTTATTCTGTTGGTGTACATTAGAGAAAACAGATATATGAAAATCTAGATTTCTTTACTTTATTACAAAAACAAATATTTAAAACGATATATTTCAACAAATATGATCATTGTTCTTCTTTTCCCAATCGCGGCGATTTGCAGATCGACATGAAGAAAAGAAATCATAATCTACGTTTTACTTAGTTTTGAGTGTGATTTACATGAAAATCTGGATTTAATCATCATTTTCTTTACTTTATTACAATTTTTTTTATTTAAAACGATATATTTTAGCAAATATTATCATTGTTCTTCTTTTCGACTTTTCTGATATTTTTGTTTTTCTGGTGTATAAGTAACGAAGTGGAATCGGTAAACGTATGAATATTATCCGGGGTTATCTATTGTGGCGATAACGTGGTTCTGCTATTTATGTCGTTTTAAATGCTACCTATAGAGAAATAAAAAATAATAATAAAAAAAACGATATAGTTTAACTAATATTATCACTGTTCTTCATGAAGAAAAGAAGCCATAATCTACTAATTACATAGTTATAAGTGTTACTTACAAGAAAATCTGGATTTAATCATAATTTTCAGTACTTAAATTACAATAATGTGGCAATAAAGTTGGATTTTTACTCTAATTAAAAATTTTCAAATAAAAATATATAAAGAAAATATTATCTCATTTTTTTTTTTTCTGATCGTGGCAGTTTGTAAGTTCCTACGAAGAACAGATGTTACAATTTCCAAACTTTTAAGACTTTTTTTTAATGAAATTATGGATTTAATAAAAAATTTGGGTACTTTATTAAAAAAAATTTAAATATATATATTTACAATTCATTCACATTATGCAATTTTTTACTGAATTTCCAATTTGCAACATAAAATAAACTGTCTAAATGTCTACTGGGATTCTTTTTATTAGCTGGAAGGTGACAGATGTCAAAGAAGCCATACAACTTTTGTTATATACAATTTCCTAATTAGTCTAGACAATATATACAGTTTGGGATTCTAATTTGAATGAAAAGCTATCCTCCTGTAAATGATAAAGTTCAAGATCACAAATTACTGTGTACTGTCAAAACAGTGTCATCATTGGTAGTTATTTAGCAATCACTTCTCATTTGATCTTTGATCAGCACACATCGTAATTATACTTAATCAGATAGTACTGATTTTATATAATAGCGTTTTATCATCGTTCTATTTAGAAATATTCTTATTTCCTAAAGTGCAGAATATTTAAAATCGTTTTTATCGTCGTTCTATTTAGAAATATTCTTATTTCTTAGTGCCGAAGCCGAATATTTAAAATAGTTTTTATCGTCGTTCTATTTAGAAATATTCTTATTTCTTACAGTGCAGAATATTTATTCCGGATTTGTTCCAAAATTAGTGTAGACATTGTTGTCATTCCTTAATCCCAACAACTACTGAACAATTTACACTTTACATCACTTTCATTTGACACAATTTTATTACATATATGTTTTCTCTAATGTACACCAACAGAATAACTATAACCATTGATTTATATACAGTATACACATATTAAATCAACATAAATCGTACCGGACTCTGTTGTCCGCCATTTTGAATACCGGACTCTATTTACATATCATCTTGTATATATGAATATTTCCACGTTACTTGCTATTTTATTCAATCTTTGATAAAATGCCTATAGATAAACACATATACAATAATAATCAATCTTTAAATGTACAGAATACATGCTGTAAATCGACGATATTGCTACCAGACTCTATATCCGCCATTTTGAATCTATGAACGATTGCTGATCACCTAAATAAATAAATAAATAAATAAAGTTTTATTTAGAGTCGATACATATCACAACATACATAAAAAAATGCCTATAGATAAACACATATGAGTCGGACTATCGCACTGTTGGACTATCGGACCGTCGGATTATAGGTCGGACCCCTAGACAAGCTCTTAACCTTGTATATTTCAATAAACACCTATTATTTAGTATTTATTTTGTTGGAAATTATAAGAAATATATAAAAAAAACAACCAATACCACAGGGATACATCATTTAATATACATATAAACTAATATTAAGCCTCCGGACTCTACCGGACTTCTCAGGACTCTTCCGGACTCTGTTTAGTAGTACCCGTTTTTTTTAGCTCTTGTGTGGCCCTGCCAATTGTTTGTCCGTCTATGATATCGTGTTTCCGATGTTCTGGACCTTTCATTGGTGAGTAAACGGTTCGGTTTCTGGCCCCATATTACACATGTTATAGTGTTAACTTTCAAAGAAATATAGCATTTGTCGGACTATCGGACCGTCGGACTATCGCACTGTTGGACTATCGGACCGTCGGATTATAGGTCGGACCCCTAGACAAGCTCTTAAGTTGGTAATCAATATCTATTCCTAGTAATTTTACCACTTCATCACAAGTAATTTCAACTGACTCTATTTTAAATACTGGTGTCTTGGCATGTGTCTTATTGCCAACTGCAATGACTTGAAACTTATCTGGATTAGCCTGCATACAATTGAATTTGAACCAGTCTATCAATACTGAGCTTTCTTTTTCAAGTATATCAATTAATTTCTCATAATTATCATTTACATAAGACAAGGTGTTATCATCAGCATAATTATACAATGTACCATATTCAATAAAATAAAAGATAAAAAATAAAATATTAAATAACAAGGGGCCAAGTATAGAGCCTTGAGGTACCCCTTTTTGTATATCAGCCCAACTGCTGAGATCTCCCTGAAGTTTGATTTGTTGTTTACGACCAGTTAAATAATTTCTAAGTAATTCCACAGATTTTGGAGATAGGCCGTATGCAGACAGTTTACAAAGGAGAATGTCATGTGGCAGACAGTCAAAAACCTTGGAAAGATCCATAAGAATTGCTGCCACATACTGATTTTTA
Source organism: Bathymodiolus septemdierum (assembly GCA_963383655.1). NCBI lineage: Eukaryota > Metazoa > Mollusca > Bivalvia > Mytilida > Modiolidae > Bathymodiolus > Bathymodiolus septemdierum. The sequence goes on from OY726523.1 coordinate 65,393,486, forward strand.
TCTAGAGCTGTTTTCCAATCTTCAAGGAGTCTCAGCAAAGTTGTCTGACAACCATGACCCTTTCTAAAAGTGCATAAAAAAGTATGAAAAATATTTTCAAATAAATCAGTTAGTTGGTCAGATAAAACCATTTCATAAACTTTAGAAATTGTGGGTAAGATGCTATCTGGCCGGTAGTTCTTTTTGACTAAAGGGTCATTTTTTTTATGTAGTGGTACAACCTGAGCTTCTTTTAACCTGGTTGGAAAAACACTGGTTTTGATAGTGTTATTAAATGTTTAATAGAGGTGACCTCTTAATACAGGTTTGACTGTATAATCGTATATTTTCAGCTAATAACTATGACAGTAGACTACTGTAGAGCCATACAACCAACAAATGATGCCATTGTCGATGATAGATCAAAGTGTGAAGTCATTGGGTCAACACCGGGTGAAAACATGTTCCTTAATGTAAGCGCTCCACTACAGATGGGCGGTAGATATACAAATGTTCCGTCAGGAATAACAACTAATAAGTTCAGTGGGTGTGTTCGGAATCTGAGGCACAACAACGAGGTAAGATAGTAGAATTATTATTAAATTACAAATAGAAAATAATTTTGAAGTGGGTACGTTGTAGTTAGTGATCGTATGGTAGTTGGGTAGTTGGATTTACAACTACATGTGTAATAGATGCCTATCACCACTTAAGTTGTGAGTTCGAACCCTGTTCATGGTGAGGTGTACTCGATACAACATTATGTGATAAAGTTTCTCAGCGATTTGCGACATGTCGGGGATTTCTCCATCAATAAAACTGACTGCCACGATATAACTGAAATATTGTTGAAAGTGGCGTTAAGCAAAATAAACCAAACCAAACCTTTATTTTGAAGATGATTAAAATTACATACAAGTATTTATCATACAATTGTGTAACTTTGGAGTATTTACTTATATAAAGAGGACAAATTTATACACTGTTAGTCAAGTTATATTATTAAAACCATTGCATGTCTTAAATGTTATTGGGTGAAAATGTATTTATTATTTATATAATGGTTACTTATGTATAGGACATTATCATGATTTATAGACTGCCCAAGGGACAGTAGTATTGACTGAAACATTGATAATGCTTGAGCCGCAAGAACTACATGTACTGACGGTTCTTTCTTTTTTCAGTTATATGATGTGTATACTGGTCCTGGGACATATCCAGGAAGTACTGATGGATGTCCTAGAGAAGATGACGCTTGTAATAAAAATAGTGTAAACTTGCCCAAGAAATGTGGTGACCATGGCGACTGTCAAATCACAGACTACAACACCAAGGCCACTATCTGTATCTGTCATAGTGGTTACAGGGAGATCAATGTGAAAAAGGTGAGTGGTGAAATTTGATACAGATTTATTTAGTATTATATAACACAGGCACTTGTCTCTAAAAAAAAAATGTGTACCATATATCATATATTAAGACAAGGTACTTAACTTTCATTTTTGCAAAATGTCACTCGGTCGCGAACTTCCGCCGATATTCGAAATTCACGGTCGTTTAGGCAAATAACGCTTGTCGTATCGTAAATCTACAATAATTTATCTATAAAATGATGTATCGTACACCTACTTTTGCTTTCTGTGTACGGTGTACAGAGCCAAACTAGTTGGCCATCTCTTTACCTTTTGTTAATCTCATATTCGGCTGGAAATAACAGCTCCGCACTGAATGATGAATTTGGGAATCCCGGATTCTGATTGGCCGAGCTTTCGTGCCTAAAATAGAAGTTGGAAAATTTGATCAATTTATAGCTCGGCAGTGAGAAATTTGTAGACGAGTTTGTGTACATGTGTGTAATGCTTCACAAGAGGGAAAAGATGAATGCACGACAAATTCTAGCAATTAATGAAGGTATAAACGGCCATAATCTGTTGATTCTCGGCCAGAGTGGCACAGGAAAAAGCTATCTAATTAATGAAATTAAAGATCAACTGAAAAAAAGGGGCAAAAGTGTTGCAATCACAGGAACAACTGGCGTGGCTTCTTTAAATATTGGTGGCATAACTATCCATTCATGGTCGGGTATAGCAGATGGCCATTTTTCTGATGAGTATCTTTTACAAAAGCTGTTAACAGACGAACACTTTCATAAGTATAAAATAAACATACAAAACACAGATGTTTTGATTTTGGATGAGATATCCATGCTTTCAGCCAAACTTTTTAATCAGGTTGAATATATTTGTAGAAAAATCAGGTGTTCTGATCTCTATTTTGGAGGAATTCAAATAATTGGAAGTGGTGATTTTTTACAGCTCCCTCCAGTTCCTGATTCATTGAAACAAGACCCGGGTGACTTTTGTTTTAAGTCAGATGTTTTTAAGAGTGTATTTAGGCATAAAATACTCCTTGAGGAGGTAAAGCGCCAGGATGAGGCTGATTTTGTAAAAGCCATTCATGATATTTCTAGAGGGGATCTGCCCATAGATACACTAAATTTATTGAGACGTCTACAGAGACCTCTACCCCCTGGTGATAAACCTATACGACTTTTTGCCAGAAATTTTGATCGTGAGGTGTATAATGCATCATGTCTTCTTGATCTCGAAGGTGACTTAAAAACTTTTCGTTCTATTGATGAGGGAGATATAGCCAAACTAAAAAAAATCCCGGTAGAGAATACTTTACATGTAAAAATTAACTGTCCAGTAATGCTGGTTAAAAATTTGAGCCAAAATCTTATTAATGGATTACAAGGGGTTGTTCAAGAAATTGACACTGAAATGAACACTATTACTGTGAAATTTCCAGATTTAGTTACTGTAATAAAAAGGGAAACATTTACTGTGTACAGTTCAGTTGAAAACAAAGTTGTAGCAAGTCGACGGCAAATACCATTAGTCTTATCATATGGCATTACAATACATAAAGCTCAAGGACTGACTATGGATAGAGTAGAGGTGGATTGTTCGAACATATTCAAGGCAGGGCAACTTGGTGTGGCTATTGGTAGGGCTCGAAAAAAGAAAAGACTCAGATTGATTGATTTTCACCCTAGAAATGTAACAAAACCTGACAAATCTTTGTTTGAATTTTATGAACAATCTTCAGTTGATTTTCTCTGTGATTTGGAATGTTGCAGTATTTCATATTCAGTAGATATAGATTTGAAATTTGATTTTGAAGAACATGTTTCATCTGAATCAGAATTGTCTGAGTTTAGTTTTGAAGATATTAATGAAATAGATAAATTGGTGGTGGTTCATGGAAATGTGGCATGTTCTGTGACTGCTGACCCTGTCCCTCCTGAAAATGATGCAAATTTAACTAACTGTCCTATAACTTTGAATGATATTAAGTCATGTATACCGGATACACTTGTTACTGATGAACAGAAGCTAGTAAGCGACAAAATAAATTTATTGCTTGAAAAACATGAGACAGGACTCAGAATTTTTGTGACAAAACTGTTCAAAAAAATATCTGCTATTTATGAGCAGGTTTGTGGTGGTAGTACTGCTGACAAAAAGATAGATTCTAAAGTTTGGACAAATTACTTTGGTGAATTATATAAATATTCAAATTCTACTAAATACCTTTCTCATGTTGAAACTTGTTTCCAGAGGAAAGCAGAATCAGATGACTTTGTTGTATTCAGTAAAATTTTTGACTTTGTGTCACATTTTATTTTGGAAAGTAAATCTAGCCAAATGAAGGCTTCAGAAGAACAACCACAAATTCCAAATGTATACTCCAGTGATAATGCAGGGTTAGGCAAACTTCGATACATTGCAGGACGTTGTGTGGCTAAATGTAAATATCATTATATGGAAATGGGAAGAAATAACATGTATAAACCAAAAAAACAATCTGTTGTTACTGCTTCTTTTCTGAAAGTGAAAATTATGGATCATTTCACAGCAACTTATTCTGAACTATCAGAAAGTAGTGTTTACAAAGATACACTTGAAGAAACTAGAAGAAAGCAAAACATAACCCAAGGTTTAACTGATATAAAAGATGATGTATTGGACTTCTTTATTGACATAGATCAAAACAGAATTAAATATCAGAATGAGAAAATGTTTCATATCCATGGGTCCAAAATTATAAATTTTATTCATGAGAAACTTTTCAACAGTGAAATACTTTTTATAAAATTTGAGAATCTTTTACAGGATTTTGAACTTAATATTACATATGCAAGAGTTGATGATGAGGTGGCAAGGACATCTTTAAAAGAACTTTACTTTGACTTAATTTTAAGGTTTTGTCGGGTTGCAGATAACCAATTTAGAAAAGACTTGATTAAATCATTTGGCCGTCAAAAATCAGAAACTCTACGAAAGAAGGTTGTTGAAACGAAGAAGGACAGCACTATGCACCAAATTTCAATGCCTTACATTATGAGTGACAAATCAGAAAATAAAATTAGTTCGCATCTGAAGTTACAGTCTTGTATTTGTGATCATGGGGCATCAGCATTCAAAACTTTCAACAAGAAACAATTATTATGTCTGGAAAGAGCTTACGAGTTAAATGTGTCGACTAGGCGTGACAAAAAAACTATCGGTGACAATTTAGTCACTTCTGTGCCAAATTTTACCAGCATCCCCAACCTTGGGGCACTAACATCATCTGAAGAACATATGGTTGACCTAGAACCTGAAGTGCAAAAACCTTCAACATCTAGCACACAGCACACAACCCGTAAGCGAAAACGGAAAACTTTTTCTTCAAAGAAAAAAAAACCTTCAAAAAAGCTTGATATACAAGAGACTACTGATAGTACTGTCTGTCTCGACTGTGGTCGCCAGCACGAAACTGGTGATGACTGGATACAATGTGACTTGTGCGACAATTGGTATGACAAAGAATGCCAGGGCATTGATGAAGAACAGTTTGCAAATTTAGGAGATGATGATTGGTATTGCAAGAAGTGTTGTGAATAGTGCCCTGTGTCAAGTCAGTTTTGTAAGTTAACTGGTAAGTTAAAATGACAAGTTAAAATATAAATCTCATTATAACTTCACTAAAAAGTTCCTAGGAACCATATATTTTCAGGGTATGTGTACAAGAAACAATGTAATACTTTTATGTTCTTTTCAATTTTTCTTTAGTGCCGTGGTATTACTGTAATTGTTGAGTCAGTAATCTAATTTATATTTATACCCGAGTTTCAAATTGTGTGTGATTTGGAGGGGGGGTAAATTTCATTGGGATTTCAGAGGGTGTGGGGCTTCTAAAAAAAGGACACTATTTTTATAGCAATTTGCACATTTGGGATATTATCCCCGTCTGTCACTGTACAGTTTGGCTTTGTAAATACCAAGAATTATATTTGTTTTTGCTGTCACATGTTTTTTAAATAAAGGTTGGTTCGGACCAGACATATATAATAGTAAGAAAATAGTTCTCTACCACCTTGGTATATTATAGTGGTAATTGAGTTTAATTAATCTGTTTATGAAAAAACAAAACAAATCATTTTTGGTATGTGCCTACACATTGTGTGCTCATGTGACATAAAAATGCAAATATTTTTTTGGTTATTATTCACCAAATTGAAACTTACCATGTCTATACTCTTCTCAATTTCTTAGCTGGAATTTCTGCACAAAATGGCTTGGCCCCATTTCCACCTGCATTACTCTTTCTAGAAATCACAGACTGTCCAAGAACCACACTGTTTATACCAGTTCTATAGGAATTATATGTTGGATTTGTTGTAGGTCCATGGTACAGAGATCTTTGTTGACAAAATATGTTTTCAATAATGTCACTATTAAGCCTCGCTGGAACAATTTCAGTATGCAGTTCTTCAATACAAAATGATATTAGTGACATTATTCCATGATACATAAAATCAAGGTCTTCTCGCGTTTCCATGGTAAGAAGACTCTTGTATCTTTTACTAGCTGTCTCATTCTGGCAAACTTCATTTTCCCAAGATTTAAACCAATTGTATGAAATTCTTAGTTTAATTAATCTACCATCACACATATCCTTTACAGGCCTCACATCAGTGAAAAACTCCACCAGAATACTAGTGTGTTCAAGAAATTGGATGACGCCACTTAATGCCTCCTGTCCAGCTTCACCACAAAGAGACTTCCTGTAAGTTTTCATCAAATGTAACATATCAGCATTAAGTGTTTCAAAAGCAAGCTTATTCCTCATTTTTTGGGCACTGTTTGGGAAAATATGCTCCTGGGTAAGCTTCTGATGAAGTGGGAACCTATGAGTGTCATTATCCCAATTGTAGGCATCAACCCACATTTGCCATTGTATGGTGCGACTTTCAAATGTTAAGAGCCTTTGGTGATTCTCTTTTATTCCACTCGATAATACACTGTTACGAATTTTTTTTATAAGATGGCATGGGTCCATGATGAAAATCATCTTTCTGAAAGGGTTTTTGTAATGGGATGCAACCATTCTTGTTGAAAGGGGGTCTGTCTCAGGAAAATGCATTTTTAAGAATGCACGATTATTACTTGAACCATCCATGCACAAGAAAATAGGTTTGAAACCCCATTCATATAGTGCATCTATACATTTCCAAGTTGTGATAAAAATATCAGCAGGTGCTGCCTGTGTATTGGGGTAATTTGCAAAGGGCCAGCGGAAGCCAGTTATGCCATGAAAAATGTATTGTATTACATGGTTTGCCAATTTACTTTCAAATTTTCCTTCAGTTATATGGTGCATCAGCATAACTTCAGATTCACAGTCAACTAATCCATAAAAGGAAGAACTTTTCCCCTGATTAACTATTTGAAGGTCCTCCTGTATGGACATTTCATCAAGAAGTAATCCGCCATAGAATCCCTCTTTTTCAATCTTTAGCCTACCTGCTTCATTCTTCATCCATGCCATCATGTCAGGAATTATGCCAGGTTTTTGTTTCACGGCATTTTTATATAAGTAAATAAGGCTCTCAGATGGTAAGTTTAGCCATCCGTTTTTAGTAATGTCTTTGTATGCTGATGGATTACGGTTGTAAAGTGTCAAGGCCATACATATAACCTCTTTGGGCCATCTTACACCTTTAGAGTGTTTACTTGTTGAATTTGAAGACATAATTTGACTTGCTATAAGTGTTATTTGGTTCTCGTTAAGATTAGGGGCTATTTTTCTCAGTTGTTCGTTCATATTTTGTTGAGTATCTGGATTAATGTTTTCTTTTTCTGAATTAGCAAGTGTCTTTGAATGATCACGCTTTTTATAACACTTGTGATCTGCACATTTGGTACATGTATTGGAAAGAGAATTTATTTTGATAACCATTAAACATTCAACATGTCGTATTACAGTCTTAGACTTATTGTCTGCTGAGCAGATTTCTTTGACACACACCTTGCTGGAAGAAAATATGTCGGGTTCATTTACATCAAGATTAGCACCATGGCAAAGACTGACTGTTTTCAAGCAATTAAACAGACCATTGAATGTTTTTGAAGTGAATTCTATCTTTCTTGTAATTAAATACTGAGAAAGGTCAATTGCTCGTCCAGCAACATGATATTCAAGAAGCCCATTACTATCTATTTTTAACTCCATAAGGACTGAATTACCATTGAACTTTTCATTTGATAAAAGTCCTACTGTAAGTATTCTTGTGGTATTTTCAAATACCTTCCATTGTTGGGGAATAAATTTATAAAGTTCCTCAAAACTAATATTTTGTCCATGTTCTGTATCAAATTTCAGTCTTTTTATACTCAATTTCAACACACCGTTTTCCTTCACTTTCGACTTCGCTATGCCCGGAAACATGGCTTTTAACATTTTGTAAATTTGCCTTTCATTACAGATCGCTTCAGCATTTGGTATTGAACTTGAAGCCTTACGATAAATGCTTTGTATTGACATGTTAGAACATCGAAGCAATTTATTATTGATATCTTCCACCAGGTTCTCTGATAACCTGCAAGCAAGAAACTTTATTGTAAATAAAGGGCCCATCCTGCAAATAAATCTTTATTTAAAAATCATGAAAATGGGATTTGGCATCTTTATATTATACATGTAACAAGAAACCTCTTTAAAGAATTTCATTTATTAAGTAGATAGTTTTCTGCTAAACTTTGCATGTTGGTTGCTTAGGTCAAGTGCAAGAAGCTTATTTTCAAGGTCAAAGGTCAAGGTGACACACATTGTATAAAATCTTGGTAGGCACCCAAGACCTCCACTGATGCCCCTCACCTTCACCAAAAGTGGAAAGTTTGTTGTTTAGGCCAAGGTTAAAAAGCCTTTAGATTCTTTAGGTCATAGGGTCAAGGTCACAGAGGCACACTGTACAGAATCCATGTAGACACCCTAGACCTCCACGGATACACTTCATTTTCATCAAACTTAATATGTTGGTTGCTTAGACTGAGATCAAGAAGCCTTTTTATTTTCATGGTCACAGGTGAAGGGTCAAGTTCACAGATGCACATCATTTAAAACCCTTGTAGGCACGGGCAACTTAGACCTCCATTAATCCCCCCTCTCCTTCACAAAGCTTTGCATGTTAGTTGCTTAGGCTAAAGTCATGTAATGCCTTAACAGGCCTCCAAGTTTTGAGAATGCAAATGCGTGACATTTAGCAAAATTTGTGAAGATCAAAGGAAAAATATAAAACATAATAGGAATTTTCACAAAGAGTGGCATAAACATGTGTGATATCACAAAAAATGTGTGAGACTTGACAGGCCTTTGTCTACTGATTGTCATAGTCATAAAGTTCAAGGTTGCATATCAAGGTCACTGTAATCCCCCCTTTCTGACAGCAGTGGTATCAAAATGTTGGGTACGAACGGATGCTCAGCTTTGAGATGCCCTTATTTTCAAAGTCGTACAACAACAATGTCAGGGGTATGCTCACTAAATCATGAGCTGTACTGGTGCTTTACCAAAATTATTTACCTATTTAATTACTTCATATCCATCTAGCTTCAGCAGAAACTTTAACATAAATTAAGCAACAACAAAAAATGTGTGTGTTAAAGCCACCCAGACATCTTTATTTTTATGTCCCTACACTACAGTTTTTTCTTGCCTGATTATCAGCAAGCACTTTTAATATTAAGTCTCAATATCTCTCCCATAGTTTGAAGATAAAAGCAATTGTAAAACTTGTAAAAAAAACTTCCAACATAATGTCATATTGACCATAATAGTTTTAAGCAGGTTACAAACTTTAACACACAATTTTGGCCTTAATTGGTTACTATACATGTATTATGCAAATATTTCAAAGTCAATAAATTGTGACAGCATGGTATGGAGTTGTTGTGATGCTAATGAAGGTATATACTAACCATTCTTTTTGTCTGGCAGTGGATGGCAGTGTTTGTAAGAATAACTTGCCCGTTATTTTGTAATTTGTAGACATCATGAATTATGAGAGATTTGCTCATTGTAGAAGGCCTCATGGTCCCTTTAAGATGAAAAGCAACAATAAAAGCGTTGTTCCATTGCTGTTTACCCTGAACAATTGGGATTTTATCTCATGTACATTTATCCGTTCATTTTTTTCATCAGTCTACGTTGTTGATAGCAATAGAACTGTTTTTACAAGTCCATGTTACATTCACTTAGCAAGCACATTTTTATTCTGTTGGTTTTTTTTTTTTTTGGTTTTTTTTTTTGGTTTTTTTCGTGAATACTGTTTTCTTTTTCTCATTACTTGTTATCTTATAAAACAATTGTGGGCCCTTGATTGGTGAATTAATAAACTTATGACATAACTTTTGATAATTATCTCACCATGAACAAATTGCATTAGATGCTGGAATCAAATTTTCTTTTCCCTCCATCTTTCTTCAATTTAAAATGTTGCCGCTGAAAAACTTTTTGGACTTATCTTTACAAAAGAAGAAAAGTCTAGAGAGAATCTGAATGACAGGTAAATTTGGCGTTCTAAAAATAGACTGGAGATGCCAATCACTTCAAGATTTAAACATCTAATATCTCTTAACTTAATTTTTTTATTCACAAATCTTTTACGCAATTAAAATAAATTAAATTGTTCCTTAGCACAGATAAACTGTCAGATTTTTTTGTAATTCTTTTTTTATTATTTTATTCAGTGCGACCTCGTTATTTCCAGTCGGATATGAGATTAACAAAAGGTAAATAGATGGTCTACTAGTTTGGCTCTGTACACCGTACACAGACAGCAAAGGTAGGTGTATGATACATCATTTTATAGATAATTATTGTAGATTTACGATACAACAAGCGTTATTTGTCTAAACGACCGTGAATTTCGAATATCGGCGGAAGTTCGCGACCGAGTGACATTTTGCAAAAATGAAAGTTAAGTACCTTGTCTTAATATATGATATATGGTACACATTTTTTTTTTTAGAGACAAGTGCCTGTGTTATATAAGTGTCCTTTTGAGGCCACAATAAAAAAAAATTGTTTCCCCTCCCAGACCCCGATTTTTAGAACAAAGCAGGCCGATAGGGAATTTTATTTTAGATTCAAGAAACGGTTAACAAATAAAATGTGATTTTTTCCCCTAGAAACCACCAAAAAAACATTTGTCTTTTAAAAGACTAAAAAAAAAAATTTACAGGGGCTTTTTCAGACAAGGGGGGAAGGGAGACAAACTTAATTTTTATTTTGGGCGGAGTTATTGATATCATATAATTAAGAGTGGCGTTAAACACTTAACCCTAACCCTATATCTAAGAGTGGCATTAGACGTCTAACACTAACCCTATATCTAAGAGTGGTGTTAAACACCTTACCCTATATCTAAGAGTGGCGTTAAACACCTAACCCTAACCCTATATCTAAGAGTGGTGTTAGATGTCTAACCCTAACCCTATATCTAAGAGTGGCGTTAGACGTCTAACCCTAACCCTATATCTAAGAGTGACGTTAAACACCTAACCCTAACCCTATATCTAAGAGTGTTGTTAAACACCTAACCCTAACCCTATATCTAAGAGTGGCGTTAAACACCTAACTCTAACCCTATATCTAAGAGTGATATTAAACACCTAACCCTAACCCTATATCTAAGAGTGACGTTAAACACCTAACCCTAACCCTATATCTAAGAGTGGTGTTAAACACCTAACCCTAACCCTATATCTAAGAGTGGCGTTAAACACCTAACCCTAACCCTATATCTAAGAGTGGCGTTAGACGTCTAACCCTAACCCTATATCTAAGAGTGGCGTTAAACACCTAACCCTATATCTAAGATTGGCATTAAACACTTAACCCTAACCCTATATCTAAGAGTGGTGTTAAACACTTAACCCTAACCCTATATCTAAGAGTGGTGTTAAACACCTAACCCTAACCCTATATCTAAGAGTGGCGTTAGACGTCTAACCCTAACCCTATATCTAAGAGTGGCGTTAAACACCTAACCCTAACCCTATATCTAAGAGTGGTGTTAAACACCTAACCCTATATCTAAGAGTGGCGTTAAACACCTAACCCTATATCTAAGAGTGGCGTTAAACACCTAACCCTATATCTAAGAGTGGCGTTAAACACCTAACCCTAACCCTATATCTAAGAGTGGTGTTAAACACTTAACCCTAACCCTATATCTAAAAGTGGTGTTAAACACCTAACCCTAACCCTATATCTAAGAGTGGCGTTAGACGTCTAACCCTAACCCTATATCTAAGAGTGGCGTTAAACACCTAACCCTAACCCTATATCTAAGAGTGGCGTTAGACGTCTAACCCTAACCTTATATCTAAGAGTGGTGTTAAACACCTAACCCTAACCCTATATCTAAGAGTGGTGTTAGACGTCTAACCCTAACCCTATATCTAAGAGTGGTGTTAAACACTTAACCCTAACCCTATATCTAAGAGTGGTGTTAAACACCTAACCCTAACCCTATATCTAAGAGTGGCGTTAGACGTCTAACCCTAACCCTATATCTAAGAGTGGCGTTAAACACCTAACCCTAACCCTATATCTAAGAGTGGTGTTAAACACCTAACCCTAACCCTATATCTAAGAGTGGCGTTAAACACCTAACCCTAACCCTATATCTAAGAGTGGTGTTAAACACCTAACCCTAACCCTATATCTAAGAGTGGTGTTAGACGTCTAACCCTAACCCTATATCTAAGAGTGGTGTTAAACACTTAACCCTAACCCTATATCTAAGAGTGGTGTTAAACACCTAACCCTAACCCTATATCTAAGAGTGGTGTTAGACATCTAACCCTAACCCTATATCTAAGAGTGGCGTTAAACACCTAACCCTAACCCTATATCTAAGAGTGGTGTTAAACACTTAATCCTAACCCTATATCTAAGAGTGGTGTTAGACGTCTAACCCTAACCCTATATCTAAGAGTGGTGTTAGACGTCTAACCCTAACCCTATATCTAAGAGTGGTGTTAAACACCTAACCCTAACCCTATATCTAAGAGTGGTGTTAAACACTTAACCCTAACCCTATATCTAAGAGTGGTGTTAAACACCTAACCCTAACCCTATATCTAAGAGTGGTGTTAGACGTCTAACCCTAACCCTATATCTAAGAGTGGCGTTAAACACCTAACCCTAACCCTATATCTAAGAGTGGTGTTAAACACTTAACCCTAACCCTATATCTAAGAGTGGTGTTAAACACCTAACCCTAACCCTATATCTAAGAGTGGTGTTAGACGTCTAACCCTAACCCTATATCTAAGAGTGGTGTTAGACGTCTAACCCTAACCCTATATCTAAGAGTGGTGTTAGACGTCTAACCCTAACCCTATATCTAAGAGTGGCATTAAACACCTAACCCTAACCCTATATCTAAGAGTGGTGTTAAACACTTAACCCTAACCCTATATCTAAGAGTGGCATTAAACACCTAACCCTAACCCTATATCTAAGAGTGGCGTTAAACACCTAACCCTAACCCTATATCTAAGAGTGGTGTTAAACACCTAACCCTAACCCTATATCTAAGAGTGGCGTTAAATACCTAACCCTAACCCTATATCTAAGAGTGGTGTTAAACACCTAACCCTAACCCTATATCTAAGAGTGGCGTTACACACCTAACCCTAACCCTATATGTAAGAGTGGCGTTAAACACCTAACCCTAACCCTATATCTAAGAGTGGTGTTAAACACTTAACCCTAACCCTATATCTAAGAGTGGTGTTAAACACCTAACCCTAACCCTATATCTAAGAGTGGTGTTAGACGTCTAACCCTAACCCTATATCTAAGAGTGGCGTTAAACACCTAACCCTAACCCTATATCTAAGAGTGGTGTTAAACACTTAACCCTAACCCTATATCTAAGAGTGGTGTTAGACGTCTAACCCTAACCCTATATCTAAGAGTGGTGTTAGACGTCTAACCCTAACCCTATATCTAAGAGTGGTGTTAAACACCTAACCCTAACCCTATATCTAAGAGTGGTGTTAAACACTTAACCCTAACCCTATATCTAAGAGTGGTGTTAAACACCTAACCCTAACCCTATATCTAAGAGTGGTGTTAGACGTCTAACCCTAACCCTATATCTAAGAGTGGCGTTAAACACCTAACCCTAACCCTATATCTAAGAGTGGTGTTAAACACTTAACCCTAACCCTATATCTAAGAGTGGTGTTAAACACCTAACCCTAACCCTATATCTAAGAGTGGTGTTAGACGTCTAACCCTAACCCTATATCTAAGAGTGGTGTTAGACGTCTAACCCTAACCCTATATCTAAGAGTGGTGTTAGACGTCTAACCCTAACCCTATATCTAAGAGTGGCATTAAACACCTAACCCTAACCCTATATCTAAGAGTGGTGTTAAACACTTAACCCTAACCCTATATCTAAGAGTGGCATTAAACACCTAACCCTAACCCTATATCTAAGAGTGGCGTTAAATACCTAACCCTAACCCTATATCTAAGGGTGGTGTTAAACACCTAACCCTAACCCTATATCTAAGAGTGGCGTTAAACACCTAACCCTAACCCTATATGTAAGAGTGGCGTTAAACACCTAACCCTAACCCTAACCCTATATCTAAGAGTGGTGTTAGACGTCTAACCCTAACCCTATATCTAAGAGTGGCGTTAAACACCTAACCCTAACCCTATATCTAAGAGTGGCGTTAGACGTCTAACCCTAACCCTATATCTAAGAGTGGTGTTAAACACCTAACCCTAACCCTATATCTAAGAGTGGTGTTAGACGTCTAACCCTAACCCTATATCTAAGAGTGGTGTTAAACACCTAACCCTAACCCTGTATCTAAGAGTGGCGTTAGACGTCTAACCCTAACCCTATATCTAAGAGTGGCGTTAAACACCTAACCCTAACCCTATATCTAAGAGTGGTGTTAAACACCTAACCCTAACCCTATATCTAAGAGTGGCGTTAAACACCTAACCCTAACCCTATATCTAAGAGTGGTGTTAAACACTTAACCCTAACCCTATATCTAAGAGTGGTGTTAAACACCTAACCCTAACCCTATATCTAAGAGTGGTGTTAGACGTCTAACCCTAAATTTTTTTGCACATCAACCACATAAGCACACACTAACGCACACAATTATACACATTGTCACACGAGATAAATGCAATAGTCTTCATCTTTTAATCAATATGCATGTTCGAATCATCAAATGTTTGTAGAGTTAAATATATTTGGTTTTTTTTTCAGGAAGGATGATTAATTCTGAAGACATAGTAGCATTTATGGAGTCGGAAACAGCAAAGGAGTGTGAGACAATATTGGGGAATCCTCCAAAAACAGAACTTGTACCCACTACCTTCTTCAAAGTTAGAGACTATATTCTTTTGAGACTAATTCAAACAAGCGCACAAAGACCCGGCGCAGTAAGATCAATCACACCCAGGGTTTTACAGAACGCAAAAGTGACAGAGCATGGTGCTGTGCTTACGGTAGGTGTTAAGATCATTTCATGTCTTAGATTTATTATTTGAAGGGTGCAAAGATTGATTGATTGATCGATTGATCAAATCTGGTTTAACGCACGTTTCAACAGTATTTCAGGTATATCGGGGCGGTCAATTTTAGTGATGGAGGAAGCCGGAGTACCCGGAGGAAACCGCCGACCTTGAGCAGGTAACTGACAAACCTTATCACGTACGGTTACAAGTTGAGTGCACCCTTTTTGCTGTTTACAAAGCGGAGCACGAACTCACAACACAGAGGTGATAGGCTACAGTGATTGTACAGTTAAAATAACTACATTAACCATTCGATCACAGGGTGCAAAGAGATATCAAATATGATAAAAGCAAAGTTATTTTTTCTGTTTGTTTTGAATAGCGCGACTCCCATTAAAAAGTACAAACGTTATTCTTTTTGTTTAATGTTGCCAACTACCGTAGTAATGTAGCCATATACCGCCATAAAGTAACCACTTACCGTGACAAAGTATCCATTTACCGCATCCAAGTATCCGTTTACCGCTGTGAAGTTGCCGTTTACCGCAACGGTAGATGGCTACTTTTTAGTGGTAATTGACAACAATGTACCCATTTACCGCAGCGATGTTGCCATGTACCGCGACAAAGTATCAAAATCCCGCAACGGTAAATGGATACTTGATCGTGGTAATTGACAACAGTTTTGCGGTATATGGGCACATTGTTGTCAATTACCGCTGAAAAGTATCAATTTACCGCTGCGGTAAACGACAACTTGACAACGGTAAATGGCTACTTGGATGCGGTAATTGGCTACTTTCTTGCGGTAAATGTCTACTTCTTTGCGGTAAATACCTACTTGAAAGCGGGATATGGATACTTACCTGCATCATTCTAATAATATGTCATTTCTTACAGGTGGCAGAACATAAGACATCTGCATAAGGCCTCGCAAATCTTGGATTGACACCACAATTATATAGATATCTCAAAAACTACACCGATATGTTAAGATTAGTACCAAATTACGTGCCAGCTGATACAAAATCCATCTTCATCAAATGGCCAGGCAAAGATGGGGTAGCAATTCCAATGAGCTCCAGTCATGTAAACAAAAGCCTAAATAGTATTTGGAGTCAAGGGCCTATACGGAAACCTATTTCGGCTACAAGATTCCGAAAAGCGACAACAACAGCTGTGAGGAGCGTCGTACCGGAATCAAGAGAAGTTTTGGCGCGACACATGTCACATTCAGCAGCAACTGCGAGTTACGTTTTTATTTGATTTCATTTCAATTATGTCTAAGAGATATATAGCGTAAAATTAGATTAGTGTTAATTAGTAATCCAATATTATGAGACTTTTCGTTTAAGAATAGAAAATGTGAGACTTTCTTTATTTTTTCAAGAGAAACATTGGAATTGTTTGCTTTAAGTTTGTCAATCAATGCCAATAGAGATTGAATAAAAATCTTTAAATATATCTGAATATTTCTGTATATGGTGCCAGGACCTTGTAAATATATCAATTTCTGATACAAAGTTAAGGTAAGCTACGACGACAGTGGAAAGAAGCACTGGACCAGAGCCTACATTCCCACATGCACTCGCTCATAAAAAAACATACACTCATACACCAATACAGACATACACATATACAAACATATATGTACACATATACACTTATATATGTGCATAGATAGAAGTAAAAAGAGGTATGGGGTAAATGTCGATGAGAAAACTACTCATATATGTCTGTATGTGTACCAATACATGTACGTATGTGTGTACATTATTATGCAAACATGTGTGTATGTGTGTACACATACAACATGTGTATGTGTGTACACACACACATATATATATATATGCGTATGTGTGTACACAGACATCTGTGTGTATATTTGTACACACATGTGTGTACACAAACATTTATGTGTGTAGGTGTGTACTCATACATTAATGCGTGTATATGTGTACACATACACACACTCATGCAGACACACGTAAACATACATACACATGCATGCATATACATGTTTTATGTGCATGCTTATACACGTGCATTCGCATGCACCTGTGTATGTGTGTACACATATACACACATGTACATGTGTATGTGCATATGTATATGTGTATGTGTACACATATATAAAGAACCATGTAAAACATGTGTACACACATACACACATGAAAAAACACACATGTGTGTATACACATACACATATGCAAAAACATACATGTGTCTACAAAAACATGTATGTGTGTATGTGTATATACATATATTACTGTGTGTATATGTGCATAAGTGCATGTGTATGTGTGTACACATATACACATGTACATACATATGTGTATGTGTACACATAACCATGTAACACATGTGTACACACATACACATATCCAAAATCATACATGTGTGCACACAAAGACACGAAAAAACAGTATATATACACGTATTCATCATTTTGTATATAAATACACAAAAATGTATGACAGAATAACAATAAATGGCTTTCTATTGCGATAACTGTTGACTTTTGGTGATCATCTTAAAACCGCTGCATAGACAAGAAAAATGAAAAGTTCAAAGCATTTATGGAAGCATATGATAGCCAGGATATTGAACTATTGAATCACTATCGTAATTTAAATGTTACCTCTCTATAATCTGATGCAGAAGCGGTAAATAGGGATCACCAAAAAATATTAAAGAAATTCGATGATAGCATGGATATTTAAATGTTGCATTTTTGCAAACTTTTTCTGCTAAAATGGTTACTAAATCTGTTGTCTTAAAATCTAATTACTAAGACATTGTAGATCTTTTATGGCGTCAGAAAAATATTGTGCAATCCATTTGTATATCTAAAAAATTTTTTGGTTTAGTAAAAATGAATATTTTGAAATCTATTGGAAAGCCAATACATTGAACTATTAAATCCTAATCAACATTGAAATATTATCATCCCTGAATTTGATGTACGAAGCTGTAAATATTGGTCACCCCAAAAAAGAGGAAATTCGATCAAATTGATTTCAATTTAAATGTAGTATTTTCCGGATAATTCTTCGCTAAAATAGTGAGCCAATGTATTGACTCAATGGCTTTTCCCAGAAACAGTGTGAATCTTTTACCGTATTAGAAAAATATAGTGCAATCCATTTGTATATCCGAAAAAAAAAATTCTTCCGTCAAAATGAAAATTTCGAATTATACTGGAAAGAAAAATGACCACAAAAGATATTAATTGCAAAACCAAAGACGAAAATGATCATTCGGATTATCTGCAAAACACTCAAAAAACTAAAGGTTAAAAAACATCAAAAAAAAGTTGGACTTCGAAATTTTCTGCTCGAGTACCTATCTACCGCAAAAAAGTAGCCATTTCACAAAAAATATAGCCATTTACCGCAAAATGTAAATTTGGCTACCCAAAATGTAGCCATTTAGCATGTAAATTACCACCGCTGGGAAAATATGACTACATTTTAACCATATTCTTCTAACCCTAACCCTAACCCTAACCCTAACCCTAACCCCTAACCCTAACCCTAACCCTAACCCTAATCCTAACCCTAACCCTAACCCTAACCATAACCCTAACCCTAACCTTGAGCTAAATATCGAAATAACGGATACCACAGATACAGCTAGGTCTACTACATACCTTGAGCTAAACATAGAAATAAATGATACCACAGATACAGCTAGGTCTACTACATACCTGGAGCTAAACATGGAAATAAATGATACCACAGATACAGCTAGGTCTACTACATACCTTGAGCTAAGCAAAGAAATAAAGGATACCACAGATACAGCTAGGTCTACTACATACCTTGAGCTAAACATAGAAATAAATGATACCACAGATACAGCTAGATCTACTACATACCTTGAGCTAAACATAGAAATAAAGGATACCACAGATACAGCTGGGTCTACTACATACCTTGAGCTGAACATGGAAATAAATGATACCACAGATACAGCTAGATCTACTACATACCTTGAGCTAAACATGGAAATAAAGGATACCACAGATACAGCTAGGTCTACTACATACCTTGAGCTAAACATAGAAATAAAGGATACCACAGATACAGCTAGGTCTACTACATACCTTGAGCTAAACATAGAAATAAAGGATATCACAGATACAGCTAGGTCTACTACATACCTTGAGCTAAACATAGAAATAAAGGATATCACAGATACAGCTAGGTCTACTACATACCTTGAGCTAAACATAGAAATAAAGGATATCACAGATACAGCTAGGTCTACTACATACCTTGAGCTAAACATAGAAATAAAGGATACCATAGATACAGCTAGGTCTACTACATACCTTGAGCTAAACATAGAAATAAAGGATATCACAGATACAGCTAGGTCTACTACATACCTTGAGCTAAACATAGAAATAAAGGATACCACAGATACAGCTAGGTCTACTACATACCTTGAACTAAACAAAGAAATAAAGGATACCACAGATACAGCTAGGTCTACTACATACCTTGAGCTAAACATAGAAATAAAGGATACCACAGATACAGCTGGGTCTACTACATACCTTGAGCTAAACATAGAAATAAAGGATACCACAGATACAGCTAGGTCTACTACATACCTTGAGCTAAACATAGAAATAAAGGATACCACAGATACAGCTAGGTCTACTACATACCTTGAGCTAAACATGGAAATAAAGGATACCACAGATACAGCTAGGTCTACTACATACCTTGAGCTAAACATAGAAATAAAGGATACCACAGATACAGCTGGATCTACTACATACCTTGAGCTAAACATAGAAATAAAGGATACCACAGATACAGCTGGGTCTACTACATACCTTGAGCTAAACATAGAAATAAAGGATACCACAGATACAGCTAGGTCTACTACATACCTTGAGCTAAACATAGAAATAAAGGATACCACAGATACAGCTGGGTCTACTACATACCTTGAGCTAAACATAGAAATAAAGGATACCACAGATACAGCTAGGTCTACTACATACCTTGAGCTAAACATAGAAATAAATGATACCACAGATACAGCTAGGTCTACTACATACCTTGAGCTAAACATAGAAATAAAGGATACCACAGATACAGCTAGGTCTACTACATACCTTGAGCTAAACATGGAAATAAAGGATACCACAGATACAGCTGGGTCTACTACATACCTTGAGCTAAACATAGAAATAAAGGATACCACAGATACAGCTGGGTCTACTACATACCTTGAGCTAAACATAGAAATAAAGGATACCACAGATACAGCTGGGTCTACTACATACCTTGAGCTAAACATAGAAATAAAGGATACCACAGATACAGCTGGGTCTACTACATACCTTGAGCTAAACATAGAAATAAAGGATACCACAGATACAGCTAGGTCTACTACATACCTTGAGCTAAACATAGAAATAAATGATACCAAAGATACAGCTAGGTCTACTACATACCTTGAGCTAAACATAGAAATAAAGGATACCACAGATACAGCTAGGTCTACTACATACCTTGAGCTAAACATGGAAATAAAGGATACCACAGATACAGCTAGGTCTACTACATACCTTGAGCTAAACATAGAAATAAAGGATACCACAGATACAGTTGGGTCTACTACATACCTTGAGCTAAACATGGAAATAAAGGATACCACAGATACAGCTAGGTCTACTACATACCTTGAGCTAAACATGGAAATAAAGGATACCACAGATACAGCTAAATCTACTACATACCTTGAGCTAAACATCGAAATAACGGATACTACAGATACAGCTAGGTCTACTACATACCTTGAGCTAAACATGGAAATAAATGATACCACAGATACAGCTAGGTCTACTACATACCTTGAGCTAAACATGGAAATAAAGGATACCACAGATACAGCTGGGTCTACTACATACCTTGAGCTAAACATCGAAATAAAGGATACCACAGATACAGCTAGATCTACTACATACCTTGAGCTAAACATGGAAATAAATGATACCACAGATACAGCTAGGTCTACTACATACCTTGAGCTAAACATAGAAATAAACGATACCACAGATACAGTTGGGTCTACTACATACCTTGAGCTAAACATAGAAATAAAGGATACCACAGATACAGCTAAGTCTACTACATACCTTGAGCTAAACATGGAAATAAAGGATACCACAGATACAGCTGGATCCACTACATACCTTGAGCTAAACATCGAAATAAAGGATACCACAGATACAGCTAGGTCTACTACATACCTTGAGCTAAACATAGAAATAAAGGATACCACAGATACAGCTAGATCTACTACATACCTTGAGCTAAACATAGAAATAAAGGATACCACAGATACAGCTAGGTCTACTACATACCTTGAGCTAAACATGGAAATAAAGGATACCACAAATACAGCTAGGTCTACTACATACCTTGAGCTAAACATAGAAATAAAGGATACCGCAGATACAGCTGGGTCTACTACATACCTTGAGCTAAACATAGAAATAAAGGATACCACAGATACAGCTAGGTCTACTACATACCTTGAGCTAAACATAGAAATAAAGGATACCACAGATACAGCTAGGTCTACTACATACCTTGAGCTAAACATAGAAATAAAGGATACCACAGATACAGCTAGGTCTACTACATACCTTGAGCTAAACATAGAAATAAAGGATACCACAGATACAGCTGGGTCTACTACATACCTTGAGCTAAACATGGAAATAAAGGATACCACAGATACAGCTAGGTCTACTACATACCTTGAGCTAAACATAGAAATAAAGGATACCACAGATACAGCTAGGTCTACTACATACCTGGAGCTAAACATAGAAATAAAGGATACCACAGATACAGCTAGGTCTACTACATACCTGGAGCTAAACATGGAAATAAAGGATACCACAGATACAGCTAGGTCTACTACATACCTTGAGCTAAACATAGAAATAAAGGATACCACAGATACAGCTAGGTCTACTACATACCTTGAGCTAAACATAGAAATAAAGGATACCACAGATACAGCTGGGTCTACTACATACCTTGAGCTAAACATAGAAATAAAGGATACCACAGATACAGCTAGGTCTACTACATACCTTGAGCTAAACATAGAAATAAAGGATACCACAGATACAGCTGGGTCTACTACATACCTTGAGCTAAACATAGAAATAAAGGATATCACAGATACAGCTAGGTCTACTACATACCTTGAGCTAAACATAGAAATAAATGATACCACAGATACAGCTGGGTCTACTACATGCCTTGAACTAAACATAGAAATAAATGATACCACAGATACAGCTAGGTCTACTACATACCTTGAGCTAAACATAGAAATAAAGGATACCACAGATACAGCTAGGTCTACTACATACCTAGAGCTAAACATAGAAATAAAGGATACCACAGATACAGCTAGGTCTACTACATACCTTGAGCTAAGCATAGAAATAAATGATACCACAGATACAGCTGGGTCTACTACATACCTTGAGCTAAGCATAGAAATAAAGGATACCACAGATACAGCTAGGTCTACTACATACCTTGAGCTAAACATAGAAATAAAGGATACCACAGATACAGCTAAGTCTACTACATACATTGAGCTAAACATGGAAATAAATGATACCACAGATACAGCTAGGTCTACTACATACCTTGAGCTAAACATGGAAATAAAAGATACCACAGATACAGCTAGGTCTACTACATACCTTGAACTAAACATAGAAATAAAGGATACCACAGATACAGTTGGGTCTACTACATACCTTGAGCTAAACATGGAAATAAATGATACCACAGATACAGCTAGGTCTACTACATACCTTGAGCTAAACATGGAAATAAAGGATACCACAGATACAGTTGGGTCTACTACATACCTTGAGCTAAACATAGAAATAAATGATACCACAGATACAGCTAGATCTACTACATACCTTGAGCTAAAGATGGAAATAAAGGATACCACAGATACAGCTAGGTCTACTACATACCTTGAGCTAAACATGGAAATAAATGATACCACAGATACAGTTGGGTCTACTACATACCTTGAGCTAAACATAGAAATAAAGGATACCACATATACAGCTAGGTCTACTACATACCTTGAGCTAAACATAGAAATAAATGATACCACAGATACAGCTAGGTCTACTACATACCTTGAGCTAAACATGGAAATAAAGGATACCACAGATACAGCTAGGTCTACTACATACCTTGAGCTAAACATAGAAATAAAGGATACCACAGATACAGTTGGGTCTACTACATACCTTGAGCTAAACATGGAAATAAATGATACCACAGATACAGCTAGGTCTACTACATACCTTGAGCTAAACATGGAAATAAAGGATACCACAGATACAGTTGGGTCTACTACATACCTTGAGCTAAACATAGAAATAAATGATACCACAGATACAGCTAGATCTACTACATACCTTGAGCTAAACATGGAAATAAAGGATACCACAGATACAGCTAGGTCTACTACATACCTTGAGCTAAACATGGAAATAAATGATACCACAGATACAGTTGGGTCTACTACATACCTTGAGCTAAGCATAGAAATAAAGGATACCACAGATACAGCTAGGTCTACTACATACCTTGAGCTAAACATAGAAATAAATGATACCACAGATACAGCTAGGTCTACTACATACCTTGAGCTAAACATGGAAATAAAGGATACCACAGATACAGTTGGGTCTACTACATACCTTGAGCTAAACATAGAAATAAAGGATACCACAGATACAGCTAGGTCTACTACATACCTTGAGCTAAACAAAGAAATAAAGGATACCACAGATACAGCTGGGTCTACTACATACCTTGAGCTAAACATAGAAATAAAGGATACCACAGATACAGCTAGGTCTACTACATACCTTGAGCTAAACATCGAAATAAAGGATACCACAGATATAGCTAGGTCTACTACATACTTTGAGCTAAACATAGAAATAAAGGATACCACAGATACAGCTAGATCTACTACATACCTTGAGCTAAACATGGAAATAAAGGATACCACAGATACAGCTAGGTCTACTACATACCTTGAGCTAAACATAGAAATAAATGATACCACAGATACAGCTAGGTCTACTACATACCTTGAGCTAAACATAGAAATAAAGGATACCACAGATACAGCTAGGTCTACTACATACCTTGAGCTAAACATCGAAATAAAGGATACCACAGATACAGCTAGGTCTACTACATACCTTGAGCTAAACATAGAAATAAAGGATACCACAGATACAGCTGGGTCTACTACATACCTTGAGCTAAACATAGAAATAAAGGATATCACAGATACAGCTGGGTCTACTACATACCTTGAGCTAAACATAGAAATAAAGGTTACCACAGATACAGCTAGGTCTACTACATACCTTGAGCTAAACAAAGAAATAAAGGATACCACAGATACAGCTAGGTCTACTACATACCTTGAGCTAAACATAGAAATAAAGGATACCACAGATACAGCTGGGTCTACTACATACCTTGAGCTAAACATGGAAATAAAGGATACCACAGATACAGCTAGGTCTACTACATACCTTGAGCTAAACATAGAAATAAAGGATACCACAGATACAGCTAGGTCTACTACATACCTTGAGCTAAACATAGAAATAAAGGATACCACAGATACAGCTGGGTCTACTACATACCTTGAGCTAAACATAGAAATAAAGGATACCACAGATACAGCTAGGTCTACTACATACCTTGAGCTAAACATAGAAATAAAGGATACCACAGATACAGCTGGATCTACTACATACCTTGAGCTAAACATAGAAATAAAGGATACCACAGATACAGCTAGGTCTACTACATACCTTGAGCTAAACAAAGAAATAAATGATACCACAGATACAGCTAGGTCTACTACATACCTTGAGCTAAACATAGAAATAAAGGATACCACAGATACAGCTAGGTCTACTACATACCTTGAGCTAAACATAGAAATAAAGGATACCACAGATACAGCTGGGTCTACTACATACCTTGAGCTAAACATAGAAATAAAGGATACCACAGATACAGCTGGGTCTACTACATACCTTGAGCTAAACATAGAAATAAAGGATACCACAGATACAGCTAGGTCTACTACATACCTTGAGCTAAACATAGAAATAAATGATACCACAGATACAGCTAGGTCTACTACATACCTTGAGCTAAACATAGAAATAAAGGATACCACAGATACAGCTAGGTCTACTACATACCTTGAGCTAAACATGGAAATAAAGGATACCACAGATACAGCTGGGTCTACTACATACCTTGAGCTAAACATAGAAATAAAGGATACCACAGATACAGCTGGGTCTACTACATACCTTGAGCTAAACATAGAAATTAAGGATACCACAGATACAGCTGGGTCTACTACATACCTTGAGCTAAACATAGAAATAAAGGATACCACAGATACAACTGGGTCTACTACATACCTTGAGCTAAACATAGAAATAAAGGATACCACAGATACAGCTAGGTCTACTACATACCTTGAGCTAAACATAGAAATAAATGATACCACAGATACAGCTAGGTCTACTACATACCTTGAGCTAAACATAGAAATAAAGGATACCACAGATACAGCTAGGTCTACTACATACCTTGAGCTAAACATGGAAATAAAGGATACCACAGATACAGCTAGGTCTACTACATACCTTGAGCTAAACATAGAAATAAAGGATACCACAGATACAGTTGGGTCTACTACATACCTTGAGCTAAACATGGAAATAAATGATACCACAGATACAGCTAGGTCTACTACATACCTTGAGCTAAACATGGAAATAAAGGATACCACAGATACAGCTGGGTCTACTACATACCTTGAGCTAAACATCGAAATAAAGGATACCACAGATACAGCTAGATCTACTACATACCTTGAGCTAAACATGGAAATAAATGATACCACAGATACAGCTAGGTCTACTACATACCTTGAGCTAAACATGGAAATAAAGGATACCACAGATACAGCTAGGTCTACTACATACCTTGAGCTAAACATAGAAATAAAGGATACCACAGATACAGCTAGGTCTACTACATACCTTGAGCTAAACATAGAAATAAAGGATACCACAGATACAGCTAGGTCTACTACATACCTTGAGCTAAACATAGAAATAAAGGATACCACAGATACAGCTAGGTCTACTACATACCTTGAGCTAAACATAGAAATAAAGGATACCACAGATACAGCTAGGTCTACTACATACCTTGAGCTAAACATAGAAATAAAGGATACCACAGATACAGCTAGATCTACTACATACCTTGAGCTAAACATAGAAATAAAGGATACCACAGATACAGCTAGGTCTACTACATACCTTGAGCTAAACATAGAAATAAAGGATACCACAGATACAGCTAGGTCTACTACATACCTTGAGCTAAACATAGAAATAAATGATACCACAGATACAGCTAGGTCTACTACATACCTTGAGCTAAACATGGAAATACAGGATACCACAGATACAGCTAGGTCTACTACATACCTTGAGCTAAACATAGAAATAAAGGATACCACAGATACAGCTAGGTCTACTACATACCTTGAGCTAAACATAGAAATAAAGGATACCACAGATACAGCTGGGTCTACTACATACCTTGAGCTAAACATAGAAATAAAGGATACCACAGATACAGCTGGGTCTACTACATACCTTGAGCTAAACATCGAAATAAAGGATACCACAGATTCAGCTAGATCTACTACATACCTTGAGCTAAACATGGAAATAAAGGATACCACAGATACAGCTGGGTCTACTACATACCTTGAGCTAAACATCGAAATAAAGGATACCACAGATACAGCTGGGTCTACTACATACCTTGAGCTAAACATCGAAATAAAGGATACCACAGATACAGCTAGATCTACTACATACCTTGAGCTAAACATGGAAATAAAGGATACCACAGATACAGCTGGGTCTACTACATACCTTGAGCTAAACATCGAAATAAAGGATACCACAGATACAGCTAGATCTACTACATACCTTGAGCTAAACATGGAAATAAATGATACCACAGATACAGCTAGGTCTACTACATACCTTGAGCTAAACATGGAAATAAAGGATACCACAGATACAGCTGGGTCTACTACATACCTTGAGCTAAACATCGAAATAAAGGATACAACAGATACAGCTAGATCTACTACATACCTTGAGCTAAACATGGAAATAAATGATACCACAGATACAGCTAGGTCTACTACATACCTTGAGCTAAACATAGAAATAAACGATACCACAGATACAGCTAGGTCTACTACATACCTTGAGCTAAACATAGAAATAAACGATACCACAGATACAGTTGGGTCTACTACATACCTTGAGCTAAACATCGAAATAAAGGATACCACAGATACAGCTAGATCTACTACATACCTTGAGCTAAACATGGAAATAAATGATACCACAGATACAGCTAGGTCTACTACATACCTTGAGCTAAACATAGAAATAAACGATACCACAGATACAGTTGGGTCTACTACATACCTTGAGCTAAACATATAAATAAAGGATACCACAGATACAGCTAAGTCTACTACATACCTTGAGCTAAACATGGAAATAAAGGATACCACAAATACAGCTAGGTCTACTACATACCTTGAGCTAAACATAGAAATAAAGGATACCGCAGATACAGCTGGGTCTACTACATACCTTGAGCTAAACATAGAAATAAAGGATACCACAGATACAGCTAGGTCTACTACATACCTTGAGCTAAACATAGAAATAAAGGATACCACAGATACAGCTAGGTCTACTACATACCTTGAGCTAAACATAGAAATAAAGGATACCACAGATACAGCTAGGTCTACTACATACCTTGAGCTAAACATAGAAATAAAGGATACCACAGATACAGCTAGGTCTACTACATACCTTGAGCTAAACATGGAAATAAAGGATACCACAGATACAGCTAGGTCTACTACATACCTTGAGCTAAACATAGAAATAAAGGATACCACAGATACAGCTAGGTCTACTACATACCTTGAGCTAAACATGGAAATAAAGGATACCACAGATACAGCTAGGTCTACTACATACCTTGAGCTAAACATAGAAATAAAGGATACCACAGATACAGCTAGGTCTACTACATACCTGGAGCTAAACATGGAAATAAAGGATACCACAGATACAGCTAGGTCTACTACATACCTTGAGCTAAACATAGAAATAAAGGATACCACAGATACAGCTAGGTCTACTACATACCTTGAGCTAAACATAGAAATAAAGGATACCACAGATACAGCTGGGTCTACTACATACCTTGAGCTAAACATAGAAATAAAGGATACCACAGATACAGCTAGGTCTACTACATACCTTGAGCTAAACATAGAAATAAAGGATACCACAGATACAGCTGGGTCTACTACATACCTTGAGCTAAACATAGAAATAAAGGATATCACAGATACAGCTAGGTCTACTACATACCTTGAGCTAAACATAGAAATAAATGATACCACAGATACAGCTGGGTCTACTACATGCCTTGAACTAAACATAGAAATAAATGATACCACAGATACAGCTAGGTCTACTACATACCTTGAGCTAAATATAGAAATAAAGGATACCACAGATACAGCTAGGTCTACTACATACCTAGAGCTAAACATAGAAATAAAGGATACCACAGATACAGCTAGGTCTACTACATACCTTGAGCTAAACATAGAAATAAATGATACCACAGATACAGCTGGGTCTACTACATACCTTGAGCTAAGCATAGAAATAAAGGATACCACAGATACAGCTAGGTCTACTACATACCTTGAGCTAAACATAGAAATAAAGGATACCACAGATACAGCTAGGTCTACTACATACATTGAGCTAAACATGGAAATAAATGATACCACAGATACAGCTAGGTCTACTACATACCTTGAGCTAAACATGGAAATAAAAGATACCACAGATACAGCTAGGTCTACTACATACCTTGAACTAAACATAGAAATAAAGGATACCACAGATACAGTTGGGTCTACTACATACCTTGAGCTAAACATGGAAATAAATGATACCACAGATACAGCTAGGTCTACTACATACCTTGAGCTAAACATGGAAATAAAGGATACCACAGATACAGTTGGGTCTACTACATACCTTGAGCTAAACATAGAAATAAATGATACCACAGATACAGCTAGATCTACTACATACCTTGAGCTAAAGATGGAAATAAAGGATATCACAGATACAGCTAGGTCTACTACATACCTTGAGCTAAACATGGAAATAAATGATACCACAGATACAGTTGGGTCTACTACATACCTTGAGCTAAACATAGAAATAAAGGATACCACATATACAGCTAGGTCTACTACATACCTTGAGCTAAACATAGAAATAAATGATACCACAGATACAGCTAGGTCTACTACATACCTTGAGCTAAACATGGAAATAAAGGATACCACAGATACAGCTAGGTCTACTACATACCTTGAGCTAAACATAGAAATAAAGGATACCACAGATACAGTTGGGTCTACTACATACCTTGAGCTAAACATGGAAATAAATGATACCACAGATACAGCTAGGTCTACTACATACCTTGAGCTAAACATGGAAATAAAGGATACCACAGATACAGTTGGGTCTACTACATACCTTGAGCTAAACATAGAAATAAATGATACCACAGATACAGCTAGATCTACTACATACCTTGAGCTAAACATGGAAATAAAGGATACCACAGATACAGCTAGGTCTACTACATACCTTGAGCTAAACATGGAAATAAATGATACCACAGATACAGTTAGGTCTACTACATACCTTGAGCTAAGCATAGAAATAAAGGATACCACAGATACAGCTAGGTCTACTACATACCTTGAGCTAAACATAGAAATAAATGATACCACAGATACAGCTAGGTCTACTACATACCTTGAGCTAAACATGGAAATAAAGGATACCACAGATACAGTTGGGTCTACTACATACCTTGAGCTAAACATAGAAATAAAGGATACCACATATACAGCTAGGTCTACTACATACCTTGAGCTAAACAAAGAAATAAAGGATACCACAGATACAGCTGGGTCTACTACATACCTTGAGCTAAACATAGAAATAAAGGATACCACAGATACAGCTAGGTCTACTACATACCTTGAGCTAAACATCGAAATAAAGGATACCACAGATATAGCTAGGTCTACTACATACTTTGAGCTAAACATAGAAATAAAGGATACCACAGATACAGCTAGGTCTACTACATACCTTGAGCTAAACATGGAAATAAAGGATACCACAGATACAGCTAGGTCTACTACATACCTTGAGCTAAACATAGAAATAAATGATACCACAGATACAGCTAGGTCTACTACATACCTTGAGCTAAACATAGAAATAAAGGATACCACAGATACAGCTAGGTCTACTACATACCTTGAGCTAAACATCGAAATAAAGGATACCACAGATACAGCTAGGTCTACTACATACCTTGAGCTAAACATAGAAATAAAGGATACCACAGATACAGCTGGGTCTACTACATACCTTGAGCTAAACATAGAAATAAAGGATATCACAGATACAGCTGGGTCTACTACATACCTTGAGCTAAACATAGAAATAAAGGTTACCACAGATACAGCTAGGTCTACTACATACCTTGAGCTAAACAAAGAAATAAAGGATACCACAGATACAGCTAGGTCTACTACATACCTTGAGCTAAACATAGAAATAAAGGATACCACAGATACAGCTGGGTCTACTACATACCTTGAGCTAAACATGGAAATAAAGGATACCACAGATACAGCTAGGTCTACTACATACCTTGAGCTAAACATAGAAATAAAGGATACCACAGATACAGCTAGGTCTACTACATACCTTGAGCTAAACATAGAAATAAAGGATACCACAGATACAGCTGGGTCTACTACATACCTTGAGCTAAACATAGAAATAAAGGATACCACAGATACAGCTAGGTCTACTACATACCTTGAGCTAAACATAGAAATAAAGGATACCACAGATACAGCTGGATCTACTACATACCTTGAGCTAAACATAGAAATAAAGGATACCACAGATACAGCTAGGTCTACTACATACCTTGAGCTAAACAAAGAAATAAATGATACCACAGATACAGCTAGGTCTACTACATACCTTGAGCTAAACATAGAAATAAAGGATACCACAGATACAGCTAGGTCTACTACATACCTTGAGCTAAACATAGAAATAAAGGATACCACAGATACAGCTGGGTCTACTACATACCTTGAGCTAAACATAGAAATAAAGGATACCACAGATACAGCTGGGTCTACTACATACCTTGAGCTAAACATAGAAATAAAGGATACCACAGATACAGCTAGGTCTACTACATACCTTGAGCTAAACATAGAAATAAATGATACCACAGATACAACTAGGTCTACTACATACCTTGAGCTAAACATAGAAATAAAGGATACCACAGATACAGCTAGGTCTACTACATACCTTGAGCTAAACATGGAAATAAAAGATACCACAGATACAGCTGGGTCTACTACATACCTTGAGCTAAACATAGAAATAAAGGATACCACAGATACAGCTGGGTCTACTACATACCTTGAGCTAAACATAGAAATAAAGGATACCACAGATACAGCTGGGTCTACTACTTACCTTGAGCTAAACATAGAAATAAAGGATACCACAGATACAGATGGGTCTACTACATACCTTGAGCTAAACATAGAAATAAAGGATACCACAGATACAGCTAGGTCTACTACATACCTTGAGCTAAACATAGAAATAAATGATACCACAGATACAGCTAGGTCTACTACATACCTTGAGCTAAACATAGAAATAAAGGATACCACAGATACAGCTAGGTCTACTACATACCTTGAGCTAAACATGGAAATAAAGGATACCACAGATACAGCTGGGTCTACTACATACCTTGAGCTAAACATAGAAATAAAGGATACCACAGATACAGTTGGGTCTACTACATACCTTGAGCTAAACATGGAAATAAAGGATACCACAGATACAGCTAGGTCTACTACATACCTTGAGCTAAACATGGAAATAAAGGATACCACAGATACAGCTAGATCTACTACATACCTTGAGCTAAACATCGAAATAACGGATACTACAGATACAGCTAGGTCTACTACATACCTTGAGCTAAACATGGAAATAAATGATACCACAGATACAGCTAGGTCTACTACATACCTTGAGCTAAACATAGAAATAAACGATACCACAGATACAGTTGGTTCTACTACATACCTTGAGCTAAACATAGAAATAAAGGATACCACAGATACAGCTAAGTCTACTACATACCTTGAGCTAAACATGGAAATAAAGGATACCACAGATACAGCTGGATCTACTACATACCTTGAGCTAAACATCGAAATAAAGGATACCACAGATACAGCTAGGTCTACTACATACCTTGAGCTAAACATAGAAATAAAGGATACCACAGATACAGCTAGATCTACTACATACCTTGAGCTAAACATAGAAATAAAGGATACCACAGATACAGCTAGGTCTACTACATACCTTGAGCTAAACATGGAAATAAAGGATACCACAAATACAGCTAGGTCTACTACATACCTTGAGCTAAACATAGAAATAAAGGATACCGCAGATACAGCTGGGTCTACTACATACCTTGAGCTAAACATAGAAATAAAGGATACCACAGATACAGCTAGGTCTACTACATACCTTGAGCTAAACATAGAAATAAAGGATACCACAGATACAGCTAGGTCTACTACGTACCTTGAGCTAAACATAGAAATAAAGGATACCACAGATACAGCTAGGTCTACTACATACCTTGAGCTAAACATAGAAATAAAGGATACCACAGATACAGCTAGGTCTACTACATACCTTGAGCTAAACATAGAAATAAAGGATACCACAGATACAGCTAGGTCTACTACATACCTTGAGCTAAACATAGAAATAAAGGATACCACAGATACAGCTGGGTCTACTACATACCTTGAGCTAAACATAGAAATAAAGGATACCACAGATACAGCTAGGTCTACTACATACCTTGAGCTAAACATAGAAATAAAGGATACCACAGATACAGCTGGGTCTACTACATACCTTGAGCTAAACATAGAAATAAAGGATATCACAGATACAGCTAGGTCTACTACATACCTTGAGCTAAACATAGAAATAAATGATACCACAGATACAGCTGGGTCTACTACATGCCTTGAACTAAACATAGAAATAAATGATACCACAGATACAGCTAGGTCTACTACATACCTTGAGCTAAACATAGAAATAAAGGATACCACAGATACAGCTAGGTCTACTACATACCTAGAGCTAAA
The DNA here is from genome assembly GCA_963383655.1 of Bathymodiolus septemdierum. NCBI lineage: Eukaryota > Metazoa > Mollusca > Bivalvia > Mytilida > Modiolidae > Bathymodiolus > Bathymodiolus septemdierum. Next base: position 65,426,963 of record OY726523.1, read on the forward strand.
CATAGAAATAAAGGATACCACAGATACAGCTAGGTCTACTACATACCTTGAGCTAAACATAGAAATAAATGATACCACAGATACAGCTGGGTCTACTACATACCTTGAGCTAAGCATAGAAATAAAGGATACCACAGATACAGCTAGGTCTACTACATACCTTGAGCTAAACATAGAAATAAAGGATACCACAGATACAGCTAAGTCTACTACATACATTGAGCTAAACATGGAAATAAATGATACCACAGATACAGCTAGGTCTACTACATACCTTGAGCTAAACATGGAAATAAAAGATACCACAGATACAGCTAGGTCTACTACATACCTTGAACTAAACATAGAAATAAAGGATACCACAGATACAGTTGGGTCTACTACATACCTTGAGCTAAACATGGAAATAAATGATACCACAGATACAGCTATGTCTACTACATACCTTGAGCTAAACATGGAAATAAAGGATACCACAGATACAGTTGGGTCTACTACATACCTTGAGCTAAACATAGAAATAAATGATACCACACATACAGATAGATCTACTACATACCTTGAGCTAAAGATGGAAATAAAGGATACCACAGATACAGCTAGGTCTACTACATACCTTGAGCTAAACATGGAAATAAATGATACCACAGATACAGTTGGGTCTACTACATACCTTGAGCTAAACATAGAAATAAAGGATACCACATATACAGCTAGGTCAACTACATACCTTGAGCTAAACATAGAAATAAATGATACCACAGATACAGCTAGGTCTACTACATACCTTGAGCTAAACATGGAAATAAAGGATACCACAGATACAGCTAGGTCTACTACATACCTTGAGCTAAACATAGAAATAAAGGATACCACAGATACAGTTGGGTCTACTACATACCTTGAGCTAAACATGGAAATAAATGATACCACAGATACAGCTAGGTCTACTACATACCTTGAGCTAAACAAGGAAATAAAGGATACCACAGATACAGTTGGGTCTACTACATACCTTGAGCTAAACATAGAAATAAATGATACCACAGATACAGCTAGATCTACTACATACCTTGAGCTAAACATGGAAATAAAGGATACCACAGATACAGCTAGGTCTACTACATACCTTGAGCTAAACATGGAAATAAATGATACCACAGATACAGTTGGGTCTACTACATACCTTGAGCTAAGCATAGAAATAAAGGATACCACAGATACAGCTAGGTCTACTACATACCTTGAGCTAAACATAGAAATAAATGATACCACAGATACAGCTAGGTCTACTACATACCTTGAGCTAAACATGGAAATAAAGGATACCACAGATACAGTTGGGTCTACTACATACCTTGAGCTAAACATAGAAATAAAGGATACCACAGATACAGCTAGGTCTACTACATACCTTGAGCTAAACAAAGAAATAAAGGATACCACAGATACAGCTGGGTCTACTACATACCTTGAGCTAAACATAGAAATAAAGGATACCACAGATACAGCTAGGTCTACTACATACCTTGAGCTAAACATCGAAATAAAGGATACCACAGATATAGCTAGGTCTACTACATACTTTGAGCTAAACATAGAAATAAAGGATACCACAGATACAGCTAGGTCTACTACATACCTTGAGCTAAACATGGAAATAAAGGATACCACAGATACAGCTAGGTCTACTACATACCTTGAGCTAAACATAGAAATAAATGATACCACAGATACAGCTAGGTCTACTACATACCTTGAGCTAAACATAGAAATAAAGGATACCACAGATACAGCTAGGTCTACTACATACCTTGAGCTAAACATCGAAATAAAGGATACCACAGATACAGCTAGGTCTACTACATACCTTGAGCTAAACATAGAAATAAAGGATACCACAGATACAGCTGGGTCTACTACATACCTTGAGCTAAACATAGAAATAAAGGATATCACAGATACAGCTGGGTCTACTACATACCTTGAGCTAAACAAAGAAATAAAGGATACCACAGATACAGCTAGGTCTACTACATACCTTGAGCTAAACATAGAAATAAAGGATACCACAGATACAGCTGGGTCTACTACATACCTTGAGCTAAACATGGAAATAAAGGATACCACAGATACAGCTAGGTCTACTACATACCTTGAGCTAAACATAGAAATAAAGGATACCACAGATACAGCTAGGTCTACTACATACCTTGAGCTAAACATAGAAATAAAGGATACCACAGATACAGCTGGGTCTACTACATACCTTGAGCTAAACATAGAAATAAAGGATACCACAGATACAGCTAGGTCTACTACATACCTTGAGCTAAACATAGAAATAAAGGATACCACAGATACAGCTGGATCTACTACATACCTTGAGCTAAACATAGAAATAAAGGATACCACAGATACAGCTAGGTCTACTACATACCTTGAGCTAAACAAAGAAATAAATGATACCACAGATACAGCTAGGTCTACTACATACCTTGAGCTAAACATAGAAATAAAGGATACCACAGATACAGCTAGGTCTACTACATACCTTGACCTAAACATAGAAATAAATGATACCACAGATACAGCTAGGTCTACTACATACCTTGAGCTAAACAAAGAAATAAAGGATACCACAGATACAGCTAGGTCTACTACATACCTTGAGCTAAACATGGAAATAAAGGATACCACAGATACAGCTAGGTCTACTACATACCTTGAGCTAAACATAGAAATAAAGGATACCACAGATACAGCTAGGTCTACTACATACCTTGAGCTAAACATAGAAATAAAGGATACCACAGATACAGCTAGGTCTACTACATACCTTGAGCTAAGCATAGAAATAAAGGATACCACAGATACAGCTAGGTCTACTACATACCTTGAGCTAAACATAGAAATAAATGATACCACAGATACAGCTAGGTCTACTACATACCTTGAGCTAAACATAGAAATAAAGGATACCACAGATACAGCTAGGTCTACAGCATACCTTGAGCTAAACATAGAAATAAAGGATACCACAGATACAGCTGGGTCTACTACATACCTTGAGCTAAACATAGAAATAAAGGATACCACAGATACAGCTAGGTCTACTACATACCTTGAGCTAAACATAGAAATAAAGGATACCACAGATACAGCTAGGTCTACTACATACCTTGAGCTAAACATAGAAATAAAGGATACCACAGATACAGCTAGGTCTACTACATACCTTGAGCTAAACATGGAAATAAAGGATACCACAGATACAGCTAGATCTACTACATACCTTTAGCAAAACATAGAAATAAAGGATACCACAGATACAGTTGGGTCTACTACATACCTTGAGCTAAACATAGAAATAAAGGATACCACAGATACAGCTGGGTCTACTACATACCTTGAGCTAAGCATGGAAATAAAGGATACCACAGATACAGCTGGGTCTACTACATACCTTGAGCTAAACATGGAAATAAAGGATACCACAGATACAGCTAGGTCTACTACATACCTTGAGCTAAACATAGAAATAAATGATACCACAGATACAGCTAGGTCTACTACATACCTTGAGCTAAACATAGAAATAAAGGATACCACAGATACAGCTAGGTCTACTACATACCTTGAGCTAAACATAGAAATAAAGGATACCACAGATACAGCTGGGTCTACTACATACCTTGAGCTAAACATGGAAATAAAGGATACCACAGATACAGCTAGGTCTACTACATACCTTGAGCTAAACATAGAAATAAATGATACTACAGATACAGCTAGGTCTACTACATACCTTGAGCTAAACATAGAAATAAACGATACCACAGATACAGCTAGGTCTACTACATACCTTGAGCTAAACATAGAAATAATGGATACCACAGATACAGCTGGGTCTACTACATACCTTGAGCTAAACATGGAAATAAAGGATACCACAGATACAGCTAGGTCTACTACATACCTTGAGCTAAACATAGAAATAAATGATACCACAGATACAGCTAGGTCTACTACATACCTTGAGCTAAACATAGAAATAAAGGATACCACAGATACAGCTAGATCTACTACATACCTTGAGCTAAACATAGAAATAAAGGATACCACAGATACAGCTAGGTCTACTACATACCTTGAGCTAAACATAGAAATAAAGGATACCACAGATACAGCTAGGTCTACTACATACCTTGAGCTAAACATAGAAATAAATGATACCACAGATACAGCTAGGTCTCCTACATACCTTGAGCTAAACATAGAAATAAATGATACCACAGATACAGCTGGATCTACTACATACCTTGAGCTAAACATAGAAATAAAGGATATCACAGATACAGCTGGGTCTACTACATACCTTGAGCTAAACATAGAAATAAAGGATACCACAGATACAGCTAGGTCTACTACATACCTTGAGCTAAACATAGAAATAAAGGATACCACAGATACAGCTGGGTCTACTACATACCTTGAGCTAAACATAGAAATAAAGGATATCACAGATACAGCTGGGTCTACTACATACCTTGAGCTAAACATAGAAATAAAGGATACCACAGATACAGCTAGGTCTACTACATACCTTGAGCTAAACATAGAAATAAAGGATACCACAGATACAGCTAGGTCTACTACATACCTTGAGCTAAACATAGAAATAAAGGATACCACAGATACAGCTAGGTCTACTACATACCTTGAGCTAAACATAGAAATAAATGATACCACAGATACAGCTAGATCTACTACATACCTTGAGCTAAACATAGAAATAAAGGATACCACAGATACAGCTAGGTCTACTACATACCTTGAGCTAAACATAGAAATAAAGGATACCACAGATACAGCTGGATCTACTACATACCTTGAGCTAAACATAGAAATAAAGGATACCACAGATACAGCTAGGTCTACTACATACCTTGAGCTAAGCAAAGAAATAAATGATACCACAGATACAGCTAGGTCTACTACATACCTTGAGCTAAACATAGAAATAAAGGATACCACAGATACAGCTAGGTCTACTACATACCTTGACCAAAACATAGAAATAAATGATACCACAGATACAGCTAGGTCTACTACATACCTTGAGCTAAACAAAGAAATAAAGGATACCACAGATACAGCTAGGTCTACTACATACCTTGAGCTAAACATGGAAATAAAGGATACCACAGATACAGCTAGGTCTACTACATACCTTGAGCTAAACATAGAAATAAAGGATACCACAGATACAGCTAGGTCTACTACATACCTTGAGCTAAACATAGAAATAAAGGATACCACAGATACAGCTAGGTCTACTACATACCTTGAGCTAAACATAGAAATAAAGGATACCACAGATACAGCTAGGTCTACTACATACCTTGAGCTAAACATAGAAATAAATGATACCACAGATACAGCTAGGTCTACTACATACCTTGAGCTAAACATAGAAATAAAGGATACCACAGATACAGCTAGGTCTACTACATACCTTGAGCTAAACATAGAAATAAAGGATACCACAGATACAGCTAGGTCTACTACATACCTTGAGCTAAACATAGAAATAAATGATACCACAGATACAGCTAGGTCTACTACATACCTTGAGCTAAACATAGAAATAAATGATACCACAGATACAGCTGGATCTACTACATACCTTGAGCTAAACATAGAAATAAAGGATATCACAGATACAGCTGGGTCTACTACATACCTTGAGCTAAACATAGAAATAAAGGATACCACAGATACAGCTAGGTCTACTACATACCTTGAGCTAAACATAGAAATAAAGGATACCACAGATACAGCTGGGTCTACTACATACCTTGAGCTAAACATAGAAATAAAGGATATCACAGATACAGCTGGGTCTACTACATACCTTGAGCTAAACATAGAAATAAAGGATACCACAGATACAGCTAGGTCTACTACATACCTTGAGCTAAACATAGAAATAAAGGATACCACAGATACAGCTAGGTCTACTACATACCTTGAGCTAAACATAGAAATAAAGGATACCACAGATACAGCTAGGTCTACTACATACCTTGAGCTAAACATAGAAATAAATGATACCACAGATACAGCTAGATCTACTACATACCTTGAGCTAAACATAGAAATAAAGGATACCACAGATACAGCTAGGTCTACTACATACCTTGAGCTAAACATAGAAATAAAGGATACCACAGATACAGCTGGATCTACTACATACCTTGAGCTAAACATAGAAATAAAGGATACCACAGATACAGCTAGGTCTACTACATACCTTGAGCTAAGCAAAGAAATAAATGATACCACAGATACAGCTAGGTCTACTACATACCTTGAGCTAAACATAGAAATAAAGGATACCACAGATACAGCTAGGTCTACTACATACCTTGACCAAAACATAGAAATAAATGATACCACAGATACAGCTAGGTCTACTACATACCTTGAGCTAAACAAAGAAATAAAGGATACCACAGATACAGCTAGGTCTACTACATACCTTGAGCTAAACATGGAAATAAAGGATACCACAGATACAGCTAGGTCTACTACATACCTTGAGCTAAACATAGAAATAAAGGATACCACAGATACAGCTAGGTCTACTACATACCTTGAGCTAAACATAGAAATAAAGGATACCACAGATACAGCTAGGTCTACTACATACCTTGAGCTAAACATAGAAATAAAGGATACCACAGATACAGCTAGGTCTACTACATACCTTGAGCTAAACATAGAAATAAATGATACCACAGATACAGCTAGGTCTACTACATACCTTGAGCTAAACATAGAAATAAAGGATACCACAGATACAGCTAGGTCTACTGCATACCTTGAGCTAAACATAGAAATAAAGGATACCACAGATACAGCTGGGTCTACTACATACCTTGAGCTAAACATAGAAATAAAGGATACCACAGATACAGCTAGGTCTACTACATACCTTGAGCTAAACATAGAAATAAAGGATACCACAGATACAGCTAGGTCTACTACATACCTTGAGCTAAGCATAGAAATAAAGGATACCACAGATACAGCTAGGTCTACTACATACCTTGAGCTAAACATAGAAATAAAGGATACCACAGATACAGCTAAGTCTACTACATACCTTGAACTAAACATAGAAATAAAGGATAACACAGATACAGCTAGGTCTACTACATACCTTGAGCTAAACATAGAAATAAAGGATACCACAGATACAGCTAGGTCTACTACATACCTTGAGCTAAACATGGAAATAAAGGATACCACAGATACAGCTAGATCTACTACATACCTTTAGCAAAACATAGAAATAAAGGATACCACAGATACAGTTGGGTCTACTACATACCTTGAGCTAAACATAGAAATAAAGGATACCACAGATACAGCTGGGTCTACTACATACCTTGAGCTAAGCATGGAAATAAAGGATACCACAGATACAGCTGGGTCTACTACATACCTTGAGCTAAACATGGAAATAAAGGATACCACAGATACAGCTAGGTCTACTACATACCTTGAGCTAAACATAGAAATAAATGATACCACAGATACAGCTAGGTCTACTACATACCTTGAGCTAAACATAGAAATAAAGGATACCACAGATACAGCTAGGTCTACTACATACCTTGAGCTAAACATAGAAATAAAGGATACCACAGATACAGCTAGGTCTACTACATACCTTGAGCTAAACATGGAAATAAAGGATACCACAGATACAGCTAGGTCTACTACATACCTTGAGCTAAACATAGAAATAAAGGATACCACAGATACAGCTAGATCTACTACATACCTTGAGCTAAACATAGAAATAAAGGATACCATAGATACAGCTAGGTCTGCTACATACCTTGAGCTAAACATAGAAATAAATGATACCACAGATACAGCTAGGTCTACTACATACCTTGAGCTAAACATAGAAATAAAGGATAACACAGATACAGCTAGGTCTACTACATACCTTGAGCTAAACATAGAAATAAAGGATACCACAGATACAGCTAGGTCTACTACATACCTTGAGCTAAACATAGAAATAAAGGATACCACAGATACAGCTAGGTCTACTACATACCTTGAGCTAAACATAGAAATAAAGGATACCACAGATACAGCTGGGTCTACTACATACCTTGAGCTAAACATAGAAATAAATGATACCACAGATACAGCTAGGTCTACTACATACCTTGACCTAAACATAGAAATAAAGGATACCACAGATACAGCTGGGTCTACTACATACCTTGAGCTAAACATAGAAATAAAGGATATCACAGATACAGCTGGGTCTACTACATACCTTGAGCTAAACATAGAAATAAAGGATACCACAGATACAGCTAGGTCTACTACATACCTTGAGCTAAACATAGAAATAAAGGATACCACAGATACAGCTAGGTCTACTACATACCTTGAGCTAAACATAGAAATAAAGGATACCACAGATACAGCTAGGTCTACTACATACTTTGAGCTAAACATGGAAATAAAGGATACCACAGATACAGCTAGGTCTACTACATACCTTGAGCTAAACAAAGAAATAAAGGATACCACAGATACAGCTAGGTCTACTACATACCTTGAGCTAAACATAGAAATAAAGGATACCACAGATACAGCTAGGTCTACTACATACCTTGAGGTAAACATGGAAATAAATGATACCACAGATACAGCTGGATCTACTACCTACCTTGAGCTAAACATAGAAATAAATGATACCACAGATACAGCTGGGTCTACTACATACCTTGAGCTAAACATGGAAATAAATGATACCACAGATACAGCTAGATCTACTACATACCTTGAGCTAAACATAGAAATAAAGGATACCACAGATACAGCTAGGTCTACTACATACCTTGAGCTAAACATAGAAATAAAGGATACCACAGATACAGCTAGGTCTACTACATACCTTGAGCTAAACATAGAAATAAATGATACCACAGATACAGCTAGGTCTACTACATACCTTGAGCTAAACATAGAAATACATGATACCACAGATACAGCTGGATCTACTACATACCTTGAGCTAAACATAGAAATAAAGGATACCACAGATACAGCTAGGTCTACTACATACCTTGAGCTAAACATAGAAATAAAGGATACCACAGATACAGCTGGGTCTACTACATACCTTGAGCTAAACATCGAAATAAAGGATATCACAGATACAGCTGGGTCTACTATATACCTTGAGCTAAACATAGAAATAAATGATACCACAGATACAGCTAGGTCTACTACATACCTTGAGCTAAACATAGAAATAAAGGATATCACAGATACAGCTGGGTCTACTACATACCTTGAGCTAAACATAGAAATAAAGGATACCACAGATACAGCTAGGTCTACTACATACCTTGAGCTAAACATAGAAATAAAGGATACCACAGATACAGCTGGGTCTACTACATACCTTGAGCTAAACATCGAAATAAAGGATATCACAGATACAGCTGGGTCTACTACATACCTTGAGCTAAACATAGAAATAAAGGATATCACAGATACAGCTGGGTCTACTACATACCTTAAGCTAAACATAGAAATAAAGGATACCACAGATACAGCTAGGTCTACTACATACCTTGAGCTAAACATAGAAATAAAGGATACCACAGATACAGCTAGGTCTACTACATACCTTGAGCTAAACATAGAAATAAAGGATACCACAGATACAGCTAGGTCTACTACATACCTTGAGCTAAACATAGAAATAAATGATACCACAGATACAGCTAGGTCTACTACATACCTTGAGCTAAACATAGAAATAAAGGATACCACAGATACAGCTAGGTCTACTGCATACCTTGAGCTAAACATAGAAATAAAGGATACCACAGATACAGCTGGGTCTACTACATACCTTGAGCTAAACATAGAAATAAAGGATACCACAGATACAGCTAGGTCTACTACATACCTTGAGCTAAACATAGAAATAAAGGATACCACAGATACAGCTAGGTCTACTACATACCTTGAGCTAAACATAGAAATAAAGGATACCACAGATACAGCTAGGTCTACTACATACTTTGAGATAAACATGGAAATAAAGGATACCACAGATACAGCTAGGTCTACTACATACCTTGAGCTAAACATGGAAATAAAGGATACCACAGATACAGCTAAGTCTACTACATACCTTGAACTAAACATAGAAATAAAGGATACCACAGATACAGCTGGGTCTACTACATACCTTGAGCTAAACATAGAAATAAAGGATACCACAGATACAGCTAGGTCTACTACATACCTTGAGCTAAACATGGAAATAAAGGATACCACAGATACAGCTAGGTCTACTACATACCTTGAGCTAAACATAGAAATAAATGATACCACAGATACAGCTAGGTGTACTACATACCTTGAGCTAAACATAGAAATAAAGGATACCACAGATACAGCTAGGTCTACTACATACCTTGAGCTAAACATAGAAATAAAGGATACCACAGATACAGCTAGGTCTACTACATACCTTGAGCTAAACATAGAAATAAATGATACCACAGATACAGCTAGGTCTACTACATACCTTGAGCTAAACATAGAAATAAAGGATACCACAGATACAGCTGGGTCAACTACATACCTTGAGCTAAACATAGAAACAAAGGATATCACAGATACAGCTGGGTCTACTACATACCTTGAGCTAAACATAGAAATAAAGGATACCACAGATACAGCTAGGTCTACTACATACCTTGAGCTAAACATAGAAATAAAGGATACCACAGATACAGCTAGGTCTACTACCTACCTTGAGCTATACATAGAAATAAAGGATACCACAGATACAGCTAGGTCTACTACATACTTTGAGCTAAACATGGAAATAAAGGATACCACAGATACAGCTAGGTCTACTACATACCTTGAACTAAACAAAGAAATAAAGGATACCACAGATACAGCTAGGTCTACTACATACCTTGAGCTCAACATAGAAATAAAGGATACCACAGATACAGCTAGGTCTACTACATACCATGAGGTAAACATGGAAATAAATGATACCACAGATACAGCTGGATCTACTACCTACCTTGAGCTAAACATAGAAATAAATGATACCACAGATACAGCTGGGTCTACTACATACCTTGAGCTAAACATAGAAATAAAGGATACCACAGATACAGCTGGGTCTACTACATACCTTGAGCTAAACAAAGAAATAAAGGATACCACAGATACAGCTGGGTCTACTACATACCTTGAGCTAAACATAGAAATAAAGGATACCACAGATACAGCTGGGTCTACTACATACCTTGAGCTAAACATAGAAATAATGGATACCACAGATACAACTAGGTCTACTACATACCTTGAGCTAAACATAGAAATAAAGGATACCACAGATACAGCTGGATCTACTACATACCTAGAGCTAAACATGGAAATAAATGATACCACAGATACAGCTAGGTCTACTACATACCTGGAGCTAAACATGGAAATAAATGATACCACAGATACAGCTAGGTCTACTACATACCTTGAGCTAAACATAGAAATAAATGATACCACAGATACAGCTAGGTCTACTACATACCTGGAGCTAAACATGGAAATAAATGATACCACAGATACAACTGGGTCTACTACATACCTTGAGCTAAACATAGAAATAAATGATACCACAGATACAGCTAGGTCTACTACATACCTTGAGCTAAACATAGAAATAAAGGATACCACAGATACAGCTAAGTCTACTACATACCTTGAACTAAACATAGAAATAAAGGATAACACAGATACAGCTAGGTCTACTACATACCTTGAGCTAAACATAGAAATAAAGGATACCACAGATACAGCTAGGTCTACTACATACCTTGAGCTAAACATGGAAATAAAGGATACCACAGATACAGCTAGGTCTACTACATACCTTGAGCAAAACATAGAAATAAAGGATACCACAGATACAGTTGGGTCTACTACCTACCTTGAGCTAAACATAGAAATAAAGGATACCACAGATACAGCTAGGTCTACTACATACCTTGAGCTAAACATGGAAATAAATGATACCACAGATACAGCTAGGTCTACTACATACCTTGAGCTAAACATAGAAATAAAGGATACCACAGATACAGCTAGGTCTACTACATACCTTGAGCTAAACATGGAAATAAAGGATACCACAGATACAGCTAAGTCTACTACATACCTTGAACTAAACATAGAAATAAAGGATACCACAGATACAGCTGGGTCTACTACATACCTTGAGCTAAACATAGAAATAAAGGATACCACAGATACAGCTAGGTCTACTACATACCTTGAGCTAAACATGGAAATAAAGGATACCACAGATACAGCTAGGTCTACTACATACCTTGAGCTAAACATAGAAATAAATGATACCACAGATACAGCTAGATCTACTACATACCTTGAGCTAAACATAGAAATAAAGGATACCACAGATACAGCTAGGTCTACTACATACCTTGAGCTAAACATAGAAATAAAGGATACCACAGATACAGCTAGGTCTACTACATACCTTGAGCTAAACATAGAAATAAATGATACCACAGATACAGCTAGGTCTACTACATACCTTGAGCTAAACATAGAAATAAATGATACCACAGATACAGCTAGGTCTACTACATACCTTGAGCTAAGCATAGAAATAAAGGATATCACAGATACAGCTGGGTCTACTACATACCTTGAGCTAAACATAGAAATAAAGGATACCACAGATACAGCTAGGTCTACTACATACCTGGAGCTAAACATGGAAATAAAGGATACCACAGATACAGCTAGGTCTACTACATACCTTGAGCTAAACATGGAAATAAAGGATACCACAGATACAGCTAGGTTTACTACATACCTTGAGCTAAACATAGAAATAAAGGATACCACAGATACAGCTAGGTCTACTACATACTTTGAGATAAACATGGAAATAAAGGATACCACAGATACAGCTAGGTCTACTACATACCTTGAGCTAAACATAGAAATAAATGATACCACAGATACAGCTAGGTCTACTACATACCTTGAGGTAAACATGGAAATAAATGATACCACAGATACAGCTGGATCTACTACCTACCTTGAGCTAAACATAGAAATAAATGATACCACAGATACAGCTGGGTCTACTACATACCTTGAGCTAAACAAAGAAATAAAGGATACCACAGATACAGCTAGGTCTACTACATACCTTGAGCTAAGCATAGAAATAAAGGATACCACAGATACAGCTGGGTCTACTACATACCTTGAGCTAAACATGGAAATAAAAGATACCACAGATACAGCTAGGTCTACTACATACCTTGAACTAAACATAGAAATAAAGGATACCACAGATACAGTTGGGTCTACTACATACCTTGACCTAAACAAAGAAATAAAGGATACCACAGATACAGTTGGGTCTACTACATACCTTGAGCTAAACATAGAAATAAATGATACCACAGATACAGCTAGATCTACTACATACCTTGAGCTAAAGATGGAAATAAATGATACCACAGATACAGTTGGGTCTACTACATACCTTGAGCTAAACATGGAAATAAAGGATACCACAGATACAGCTAGGTCTACTACATACCTTGAGCAAAACATAGAAATAAAGGATACCACAGATACAGTTGGGTCTACTACATACCTTGAGCTAAACATAGAAATAAAGGATACCACAGATACAGCTAGGTCTACTACATACCTTGAGCTAAACATGGAAATAAATGATACCACAGATACAGCTAGGTCTACTACATACCTTGAGCTAAACATAGAAATAAAGGATACCACAGATACAGCTAGGTCTACTACATACCTTGAGCTAAACATGGAAATAAAGGATACCACAGATACAGCTAAGTCTACTACATACCTTGAACTAAACATAGAAATAAAGGATACCACAGATACAGCTGGGTCTACTACATACCTTGAGCTAAACATAGAAATAAAGGATACCACAGATACAGCTAGGTCTACTACATACCTTGAGCTAAACATGGAAATAAAGGATACCACAGATACAGCTAGGTCTACTACATACCTTGAGCTAAACATAGAAATAAATGATACCACAGATACAGCTAGATCTACTACATACCTTGAGCTAAACATAGAAATAAAGGATACCACAGATACAGCTAGGTCTACTACATACCTTGAGCTAAACATAGAAATAAAGGATACCACAGATACAGCTAGGTCTACTACATACCTTGAGCTAAACATAGAAATAAATGATACCACAGATACAGTTAGGTCTACTACATACCTTGAGCTAAACATAGAAATAAATGATACCACAGATACAGCTAGGTCTACTACATACCTTGAGCTAAGCATAGAAATAAAGGATATCACAGATACAGCTGGGTCTACTACATACCTTGAGCTAAACATAGAAATAAAGGATACCACAGATACAGCTAGGTCTACTACATACCTGGAGCTAAACATGGAAATAAAGGATACCACAGATACAGCTAGGTCTACTACATACCTTGAGCTAAACATGGAAATAAAGGATACCACAGATACAGCTAGGTTTACTACATACCTTGAGCTAAACATAGAAATAAAGGATACCACAGATACAGCTAGGTCTACTACATACTTTGAGCTAAACATGGAAATAAAGGATACCACAGATACAGCTAGGTCTACTACATACCTTGAGCTAAACATAGAAATAAATGATACCACAGATACAGCTAGGTCTACTACATACCTTGAGGTAAACATGGAAATAAATGATACCACAGATACAGCTGGATCTACTACCTACCTTGAGCTAAACATAGAAATAAATGATACCACAGATACAGCTGGGTCTACTACATACCTTGAGCTAAACAAAGAAATAAAGGATACCACAGATACAGCTAGGTCTACTACATACCTTGAGCTAAGCATAGAAATAAAGGATACCACAGATACAGCTGGGTCTACTACATACCTTGAGCTAAACATGGAAATAAAAGATACCACAGATACAGCTAGGTCTACTACATACCTTGAACTAAACATAGAAATAAAGGATACCACAGATACAGTTGGGTCTACTACATACCTTGACCTAAACAAAGAAATAAAGGATACCACAGATACAGTTGGGTCTACTACATACCTTGAGCTAAACATAGAAATAAATGATACCACAGATACAGCTAGATCTACTACATACCTTGAGCTAAAGATGGAAATAAATGATACCACAGATACAGTTGGGTCTACTACATACCTTGAGCTAAACATGGAAATAAATGATACCACAGATACAGTTGGATCTACTACATACCTTGAGCTAAGCATAGAAATAAAGGATACCACAGATACAGCTAGGTCTACTACATACCTTGAGCTAAACATAGAAATAAATGATACCACAGATACAGCTAGGTCTACTACATACCTTGAGCTAAACATGGAAATAAAGGATACCACAGATACAGTTGGGTCTACTACATACCTTGAGCTAAACATAGAAATAAAGGATACCACAGATACAGCTAGGTCTACTACATACCTTGAGCTAAACATGGAAATAAATGATACCACAGATACAGCTAGGTCTACTACATACCTTGAGCTAAACATAGAAATAAAGGATACCACAGATACAGCTAGGTCTACTACATACCTTGAGCTAAACATGGAAATAAAGGATACCACAGATACAGCTAAGTCTACTACATACCTTGAACTAAACATAGAAATAAAGGATACCACAGATACAGCTGGGTCTACTACATACCTTGAGCTAAACATAGAAATAAAGGATACCACAGATACAGCTAGGTCTACTACATACCTTGAGCTAAACATGGAAATAAAGGATACCACAGATACAGCTAGGTCTACTACATACCTTGAGCTAAACATAGAAATAAATGATACCATAGATACAGCTAGATCTACTACATACCTTGAGCTAAACATAGAAATAAAGGATACCACAGATACAGCTAGGTCTACTACATACCTTGAGCTAAACATAGAAATAAAGGATACCACAGATACAGCTAGGTCTACTACATACCTTGAGCTAAACATAGAAATAAATGATACCACAGATACAGCTAGGTCTACTACATACCTTGAGCTAAGCATAGAAATAAAGGATATCACAGATACAGCTGGGTCTACTACATACCTTGAGCTAAACATAGAAATAAAGGATACCACAGATACAGCTAGGTCTACTACATACCTTGAGCTAAATATAGAAATAAAGGATACCACAGATACAGCTGGGTCTACTACATACCTTGAGCTAAACAAAGAAATAAAGGATACCACAGATACAGCTAGGTCTACTACATACCTTGAGCTAAGCATAGAAATAAAGGATACCACAGATACAGCTGGGTCTACTACATACCTTGAGCTAAACATGGAAATAAAAGATACCACAGATACAGCTAGGTCTACTACATACCTTGAACTAAACATAGAAATAAAGGATACCACAGATACAGTTGGGTCTACTACATACCTTGACCTAAACAAAGAAATAAAGGATACCACAGATACAGTTGGGTCTACTACATACCTTGAGCTAAACATAGAAATAAATGATACCACAGATACAGCTAGATCTACTACATACCTTGAGCTAAAGATGGAAATAAATGATACCACAGATACAGTTGGGTCTACTACATACCTTGAGCTAAACATGGAAATAAATGATACCACAGATACAGTTGGATCTACTACATACCTTGAGCTAAGCATAGAAATAAAGGATACCACAGATACAGCTAGGTCTACTACATACCTTGAGCTAAACATAGAAATAAATGATACCACAGATACAGCTAGGTCTACTACATACCTTGAGCTAAACATGGAAATAAAGGATACCACAGATACAGTTGGGTCTACTACATACCTTGAGCTAAACATAGAAATAAAGGATACCACAGATACAGCTAGGTCTACTACATACCTTGAGCTAAACATGGAAATAAATGATACCACAGATACAGCTAGGTCTACTACATACCTTGAGCTAAACATAGAAATAAAGGATACCACAGATACAGCTAGGTCTACTACATACCTTGAGCTAAACATGGAAATAAAGGATACCACAGATACAGCTAAGTCTACTACATACCTTGAACTAAACATAGAAATAAAGGATACCACAGATACAGCTGGGTCTACTACATACCTTGAGCTAAACATAGAAATAAAGGATACCACAGATACAGCTAGGTCTACTACATACCTTGAGCTAAACATGGAAATAAAGGATACCACAGATACAGCTAGGTCTACTACATACCTTGAGCTAAACATAGAAATAAATGATACCATAGATACAGCTAGATCTACTACATACCTTGAGCTAAACATAGAAATAAAGGATACCACAGATACAGCTAGGTCTACTACATACCTTGAGCTAAACATAGAAATAAAGGATACCACAGATACAGCTAGGTCTACTACATACCTTGAGCTAAACATAGAAATAAATGATACCACAGATACAGCTAGGTCTACTACATACCTTGAGCTAAACATAGAAATAAATGATACCACAGATACAGCTAGGTCTACTACATACCTTGAGCTAAGCATAGAAATAAAGGATATCACAGATACAGCTGGGTCTACTACATACCTTGAGCTAAACATAGAAATAAAGGATACCACAGATACAGCTAGGTCTACTACATACCTGGAGCTAAACATGGAAATAAAGGATACCACAGATACAGCTAGGTCTACTACATACCTTGAGCTAAACATAGAAATAAAGGATACCACAGATACAGCTAGGTCTACTACATACCTTGAGCTAAACATAGAAATAAAGGATACCACAGATACAGCTAGGTCTACTACATACTTTGAGCTAAACATGGAAATAAAGGATACCACAGATACAGCTAGGTCTACTACATACCTTGAGCTAAACAAAGAAATAAAGGATACCACAGATACAGCTAGGTCTACTACATACCTGGAGCTAAACATAGAAATAAAGGATACCACAGATACAGCTGGGTCTACTACATACCTTGAGCTAAACATAGAAATAAATGATACCACAGATACAGCTAGGTCTACTACATACCTGGAGCTAAACATGGAAATAAAGGATACCACAGATACAGCTAGGTCTACTACATACCTTGAGCTAAATATAGAAATAAAGGATACCACAGATACAGCTGGGTCTATTACATACCTTGAGCTAAACATAGAAATAAATGATACCACAGATACAGCTAGGTCTACTACATACCTGGAGCTAAACATGGAAATAAAGGATACCACAGATACAGCTAGGTCTACTACATACCTTGAGCTAAACATAGAAATAAGGGATACCACAGATACAGCTGGATCTACTACATACCTTGAGCTAAACATAGAAATAAATGATACCACAGATACAGCTAGGTCTACTACATACCTGGAGCTAAACATGGAAATAAAGGATACCACAGATACAGCTAGGTCTACTACATACCTTGAGCTAAACATAGAAATAAAGGATACCACAGATACAGCTGGGTCTACTACATACCTGGAGCTAAACATGGAAATAACGGATACCACAGATACAGCTAGGTCTACTACATACCTTGAGCTAAACATAGAAATAAATGATACCACAGATACAGCTGGGTCTACTACATACCTTGAGCTAAACAAAGAAATAAAGGATACCACAGATACAGCTAGGTCTACTACATACCTTGAGCTAAGCATAGAAATAAAGGATACCACAGATACAGCTGGGTCTACTACATACCTTGAGCTAAACATGGAAATAAAAGATACCACAGATACAGCTAGGTCTACTACATACCTTGAACTAAACATAGAAATAAAGGATACCACAGATACAGTTGGGTCTACTACATACCTTGAGCTAAACATGGAAATAAATGATACCACAGATACAGCTAGGTCTACTACATACCTTGAGCTAAACATGGAAATAAAGGATACCACAGATACAGTTGGGTCTACTACATACCTTGAGCTAAACATAGAAATAAATGATACCACAGATACAGCTAGATCTACTACATACCTTGAGCTAAAGATGGAAATAAATGATACCACAGATACAGTTGGGTCTACTACATACCTTGAGCTAAACATAGAAATAAAGGATACCACAGATACAGCTAGGTCTACTACATACCTTGAGCTAAACATAGAAATAAATGATACCACATATACAGCTAGGTCTACTACATACCTTGAGCTAAACATGGAAATAAATGATACCACAGATACAGTTGGGTCTACTACATACCTTGAGCTAAACATAGAAATAAAGGATACCACATATACAGCTAGGTCTACTACATACCTTGAGCTAAACATAGAAATAAATGATACCACAGATACAGCTAGGTCTACTACATACCTTGAGCTAAACATGGAAATAAAGGATACCACAGATACAGCTAGGTCTACTACATACCTTGAGCTAAACATAGAAATAAAGGATACCACAGATACAGTTGGGTCTACTACATACCTTGAGCTAAACATGGAAATAAATGATACCACAGATACAGCTAGGTCTACTACATACCTTGAGCTAAACATGGAAATAAAGGATACCACAGATACAGTTGGGTCTACTACATACCTTGTGCTAAACATAGAAATAAATGATACCACAGATACAGCTAGATCTACTACATACCTTGAGCTAAACATGGAAATAAAGGATACCACAGATACAGCTAGGTCTACTACATACCTTGAGCTAAACATGGAAATAAATGATACCACAGATACAGTTGGGTCTACTACATACCTTGAGCTAAGCATAGAAATAAAGGATACCACAGATACAGCTAGGTCTACTACATACCTTGAGCTAAACATAGAAATAAATGATACCACAGATACAGCTAGGTCTACTACATACCTTGAACTAAACATGGAAATAAAGGATACCACAGATACAGTTGGGTCTACTACATACCTTGAGCTAAACATAGAAATAAAGGATACCACAGATACAGCTAGGTCTACTACATACCTTGAGCTAAGCAAAGAAATAAAGGATACCACAGATACAGCTCGGTCTACTACATACCTTGAGCTAAACATAGAAATAAAGGATACCACAGATACAGCTGGATCTACTACATACCTTGAGCTAAACATCGAAATAAAGGATACCACAAATATAGCTAGGTCTACTACATACTTTGAGCTAAACATAGAAATAAAGGATACCACAGATACAGCTAGGTCTACTACATACCTTGAGCTAAACAAAGAAATAAAGGATACCACAAATACAGCTGGGTCTACTACATACCTTGAGCTAAACATAGAAATAAAGGATACCACAGATACAGCTGGATCTACTACATACCTTGAGCTAAACATCGAAATAAAGGATACCACAGATATAGCTAGGTCTACTACATACTTTGAGCTAAACATAGAAATAAATGATACCACAGATACAGCTAGGTCTACTACATACCTTGAGCTAAACATCGAAATAAAGGATACCACAGATACAGCTGGGTCTACTACATACCTTGAGCTAAACATAGAAATAAAGGATACCACAGATACAGCTGGGTCTACTACATACCTTGAGCTAAACATCGAAATAAAGGATACCACAGATACAGCTGGGTCTACTACATATCTTGAGCTAAACATCGAAATAAAGGATACCACAGATATAGCTAGGTCTACTACATACTTTGAGCTAAACATAGAAATAAATGATACCACAGATACAGCTAGGTCTACTACATACCTTGAGCTAAACATCGAAATAAAGGATACCACAGATACAGTTGGGTCTACTACATACCTTGAGCTAAACATGGAAATAAAGGATACCACAGATACAGCTAAGTCTACTACATACCTTGAACTAAACATAGAAATAAAGGATACCACAGATACAGCTGGGTCTACTACATACCTTGAGCTAAACATAGAAATAAAGGATACCACAGATACAGCTAGGTCTACTACATACCTTGAGCTAAACATGGAAATAAAGGATACCACAGATACAGCTAGGTCTACTACATACCTTGAGCTAAACATAGAAATAAATGATACCACAGATACAGCTAGATCTACTACATACCTTGAGCTAAACATAGAAATAAAGGATACCACAGATACAGCTAGGTCTACTACATACCTTGAGCTAAACATAGAAATAAAGGATACCACAGATACAGCTAGGTCTACTACATACCTTGAGCTAAACATAGAAATAAATGATACCACAGATACAGCTAGGTCTACTACATACCTTGAGCTAAACATAGAAATAAATGATACCACAGATACAGCTAGGTCTACTACATACCTTGGGCTAAGCATAGAAATAAAGGATATCACAGATACAGCTGGGTCTACTACATACCTTGAGCTAAACATAGAAATAAAGGATACCACAGATACAGCTAGGTCTACTACATACCTGGAGCTAAACATGGAAATAAAGGATACCACAGATACAGCTAGGTCTACTACATACCTTGAGCTAAACATGGAAATAAAGGATACCACAGATACAGCTAGGTTTACTACATACCTTGAGCTAAACATAGAAATAAAGGATACCACAGATACAGCTAGGTCTATTACATACTTTGAGATAAACATGGAAATAAAGGATACCACAGATACAGCTAGGTCTACTACATACCTTGAGCTAAACATAGAAATAAATGATACCACAGATACAGCTAGGTCTACTACATACCTTGAGGTAAACATGGAAATAAATGATACCACAGATACAGCTGGATCTACTACCTACCTTGAGCTAAACATAGAAATAAATGATACCACAGATACAGCTGGGTCTACTACATACCTTGAGCTAAACAAAGAAATAAAGGATACCACAGATACAGCTAGGTCTACTACATACCTTGAGCTAAGCATAGAAATAAAGGATACCACAGATACAGCTGGGTCTACTACATACCTTGAGCTAAACATGGAAATAAAAGATACCACAGATACAGCTAGGTCTACTACATACCTTGAACTAAACATAGAAATAAAGGATACCACAGATACAGTTGGGTCTACTACATACCTTGACCTAAACAAAGAAATAAAGGATACCACAGATACAGTTGGGTCTACTACATACCTTGAGCTAAACATAGAAATAAATGATACCACAGATACAGCTAGATCTACTACATACCTTGAGCTAAAGATGGAAATAAATGATACCACAGATACAGTTGGGTCTACTACATACCTTGAGCTAAACATGGAAATAAAGGATACCACAGATACAGCTAGGTGTACTACATACCTTGAGCAAAACATAGAAATAAAGGATACCACAGATACAGTTGGGTCTACTACATACCTTGAGCTAAACATAGAAATAAAGGATACCACAGATACAGCTAGGTCTACTACATACCTTGAGCTAAACATGGAAATAAATGATACCACAGATACAGCTAGGTCTACTACATACCTTGAGCTAAACATAGAAATAAAGGATACCACAGATACAGCTAGGTCTACTGCATACCTTGAGCTAAACATGGAAATAAAGGATACCACAGATACAGCTAAGTCTACTACATACCTTGAACTAAACATAGAAATAAAGGATACCACAGATACAGCTGGGTCTACTACATACCTTGAGCTAAACATAGAAATAAAGGATACCACAGATACAGCTAGGTCTACTACATACCTTGAGCTAAACATGGAAATAAAGGATACCACAGATACAGCTAGGTCTACTACATACCTTGAGCTAAACATAGAAATAAATGATACCACAGATACAGCTAGATCTACTACATACCTTGAGCTAAACATAGAAATAAAGGATACCACAGATACAGCTAGATCTACTACATACCTTGAGCTAAACATAGAAATAAAGGATACCACAGATACAGCTAGGTCTACTACATACCTTGAGCTAAACATAGAAATAAATGATACCACAGATACAGTTAGGTCTACTACATACCTTGAGCTAAACATAGAAATAAATGATACCACAGATACAGCTAGGTCTACTACATACCTTGAGCTAAGCATAGAAATAAAGGATATCACAGATACAGCTGGGTCTACTACATACCTTGAGCTAAACATAGAAATAAAGGATACCACAGATACAGCTAGGTCTACTACATACCTGGAGCTAAACATGGAAATAAAGGATACCACAGATACAGCTAGGTCTACTACATACCTTGAGCTAAACATGGAAATAAAGGATACCACAGATACAGCTAGGTTTACTACATACCTTGAGCTAAACATAGAAATAAAGGATACCACAGATACAGCTAGGTCTACTACATACTTTGAGCTAAACATGGAAATAAAGGATACCACAGATACAGCTAGGTCTACTACATACCTTGAGCTAAACATAGAAATAAATGATACCACAGATACAGCTAGGTCTACTACATACCTTGAGGTAAACATGGAAATAAATGATACCACAGATACAGCTGGATCTACTACCTACCTTGAGCTAAACATAGAAATAAATGATACCACAGATACAGCTAGATCTACTACATACCTTGAGCTAAACATAGAAATAAAGGATACCACAGATACAGCTAGGTCTACTACATACCTTGAGCTAAACATAGAAATAAAGGATACCACAGATACAGCTAGGTCTACTACATACCTTGAGCTAAACATAGAAATAAATGATACCACAGATACAGCTAGGTGTACTACATACCTTGAGCTAAACATAGAAATAAAGGATACCACAGATACAGCTAGGTCTACTACATACCTTGAGCTAAACATAGAAATAAAGGATACCACAGATACAGCTAGGTCTACTACATACCTTGAGCTAAACATAGAAATAAATGATACCACAGATACAGCTAGGTCTACTACATACCTTGAGCTAAACATAGAAATAAAGGATACCACAGATACAGCTGGGTCAACTACATACCTTGAGCTAAACATAGAAACAAAGGATATCACAGATACAGCTGGGTCTACTACATACCTTGAGCTAAACATAGAAATAAAGGATACCACAGATACAGCTAGGTCTACTACATACCTTGAGCTAAACATAGAAATAAAGGATACCACAGATACAGCTAGGTCTACTACCTACCTTGAGCTATACATAGAAATAAAGGATACCACAGATACAGCTAGGTCTACTACATACTTTGAGCTAAACATGGAAATAAAGGATACCACAGATACAGCTAGGTCTACTACATACCTTGAACTAAACAAAGAAATAAAGGATACCACAGATACAGCTAGGTCTACTACATACCTTGAGCTCAACATAGAAATAAAGGATACCACAGATACAGCTAGGTCTACTACATACCTTGAGGTAAACATGGAAATAAATGATACCACAGATACAGCTGGATCTACTACCTACCTTGAGCTAAACATAGAAATAAATGATACCACAGATACATCTGGGTCTACTACATACCTTGAGCTAAACATAGAAATAAAGGATACCACAGATACAGCTGGGTCTACTACATACCTTGAGCTAAACAAAGAAATAAAGGATACCACAGATACAGCTGGGTCTACTACATACCTTGAGCTAAACATAGAAATAAAGGATACCACAGATACAGCTGGGTCTACTACATACCTTGAGCTAAACATAGAAATAATGGATACCACAGATACAACTAGGTCTACTACATACCTTGAGCTAAACATAGAAATAAAGGATACCACAGATACAGCTGGATCTACTACATACCTAGAGCTAAACATGGAAATAAATGATACCACAGATACAGCTAGGTCTACTACATACCTGGAGCTAAACATGGAAATAAATGATACCACAGATACAGCTAGGTCTACTACATACCTTGAGCTAAACATAGAAATAAATGATACCACAGATACAGCTAGGTCTACTACATACCTGGAGCTAAACATGGAAATAAATGATACCACAGATACAACTGGGTCTACTACATACCTTGAGCTAAACATAGAAATAAATGATACCACAGATACAGCTAGGTCTACTACATACCTTGAGCTAAACATAGAAATAAAGGATACCACAGATACAGCTAAGTCTACTACATACCTTGAACTAAACATAGAAATAAAGGATAACACAGATACAGCTAGGTCTACTACATACCTTGAGCTAAACATAGAAATAAAGGATACCACAGATACAGCTAGGTCTACTACATACCTTGAGCTAAACATGGAAATAAAGGATACCACAGATACAGCTAGGTCTACTACATACCTTGAGCAAAACATAGAAATAAAGGATACCACAGATACAGTTGGGTCTACTACATACCTTGAGCTAAACATAGAAATAAAGGATACCACAGATACAGCTAGGTCTACTACATACCTTGAGCTAAACATGGAAATAAATGATACCACAGATACAGCTAGGTCTACTACATACCTTGAGCTAAACATAGAAATAAAGGATACCACAGATACAGCTAGGTCTACTACATACCTTGAGCTAAACATGGAAATAAAGGATACCACAGATACAGCTAAGTCTACTACATACCTTGAACTAAACATAGAAATAAAGGATACCACAGATACAGCTGGGTCTACTACATACCTTGAGCTAAACATAGAAATAAAGGATACCACAGATACAGCTAGGTCTACTACATACCTTGAGCTAAACATGGAAATAAAGGATACCACAGATACAGCTAGGTCTACTACATACCTTGAGCTAAACATAGAAATAAATGATACCACAGATACAGCTAGATCTACTACATACCTTGAGCTAAACATAGAAATAAAGGATACCACAGATACAGCTAGGTCTACTACATACCTTGAGCTAAACATAGAAATAAAGGATACCACAGATACAGCTAGGTCTACTACATACCTTGAGCTAAACATAGAAATAAATGATACCACAGATACAGCTAGGTCTACTACATACCTTGAGCTAAACATAGAAATAAATGATACCACAGATACAGCTAGGTCTACTACATACCTTGAGCTAAGCATAGAAATAAAGGATATCACAGATACAGCTGGGTCTACTACATACCTTGAGCTAAACATAGAAATAAAGGATACCACAGATACAGCTAGGTCTACTACATACCTGGAGCTAAACATGGAAATAAAGGATACCACAGATACAGCTAGGTCTACTACATACCTTGAGCTAAACATGGAAATAAAGGATACCACAGATACAGCTAGGTTTACTACATACCTTGAGCTAAACATAGAAATAAAGGATACCACAGATACAGCTAGGTCTACTACATACTTTGAGATAAACATGGAAATAAAGGATACCACAGATACAGCTAGGTCTACTACATACCTTGAGCTAAACATAGAAATAAATGATACCACAGATACAGCTAGGTCTACTACATACCTTGAGGTAAACATGGAAATAAATGATACCACAGATACAGCTGGATCTACTACCTACCTTGAGCTAAACATAGAAATAAATGATACCACAGATACAGCTGGGTCTACTACATACCTTGAGCTAAACAAAGAAATAAAGGATACCACAGATACAGCTAGGTCTACTACATACCTTGAGCTAAGCATAGAAATAAAGGATACCACAGATACAGCTGGGTCTACTACATACCTTGAGCTAAACATGGAAATAAAAGATACCACAGATACAGCTAGGTCTACTACATACCTTGAACTAAACATAGAAATAAAGGATACCACGGATACAGTTGGGTCTACTACATACCTTGACCTAAACAAAGAAATAAAGGATACCACAGATACAGTTGGGTCTACTACATACCTTGAGCTAAACATAGAAATAAATGATACCACAGATACAGCTAGATCTACTACATACCTTGAGCTAAAGATGGAAATAAATGATACCACAGATACAGTTGGGTCTACTACATACCTTGAGCTAAACATGGAAATAAAGGATACCACAGATACAGCTAGGTCTACTACATACCTTGAGCAAAACATAGAAATAAAGGATACCACAGATACAGTTGGGTCTACTACATACCTTGAGCTAAACATAGAAATAAAGGATACCACAGATACAGCTAGGTCTACTACATACCTTGAGCTAAACATGGAAATAAATGATACCACAGATACAGCTAGGTCTACTACATACCTTGAGCTAAACATAGAAATAAAGGATACCACAGATACAGCTAGGTCTACTACATACCTTGAGCTAAACATGGAAATAAAGGATACCACAGATACAGCTAAGTCTACTACATACCTTGAACTAAACATAGAAATAAAGGATACCACAGATACAGCTGGGTCTACTACATACCTTGAGCTAAACATAGAAATAAAGGATACCACAGATACAGCTAGGTCTACTACATACCTTGAGCTAAACATGGAAATAAAGGATACCACAGATACAGCTAGGTCTACTACATACCTTGAGCTAAACATAGAAATAAATGATACCACAGATACAGCTAGATCTACTACATACCTTGAGCTAAACATAGAAATAAAGGATACCACAGATACAGCTAGGTCTACTACATACCTTGAGCTAAACATAGAAATAAAGGATACCACAGATACAGCTAGGTCTACTACATACCTTGAGCTAAACATAGAAATAAATGATACCACAGATACAGTTAGGTCTACTACATACCTTGAGCTAAACATAGAAATAAATGATACCACAGATACAGCTAGGTCTACTACATACCTTGAGCTAAGCATAGAAATAAAGGATATCACAGATACAGCTGGGTCTACTACATACCTTGAGCTAAACATAGAAATAAAGGATACCACAGATACAGCTAGGTCTACTACATACCTGGAGCTAAACATGGAAATAAAGGATACCACAGATACAGCTAGGTCTACTACATACCTTGAGCTAAACATGGAAATAAAGGATACCACAGATACAGCTAGGTTTACTACATACCTTGAGCTAAACATAGAAATAAAGGATACCACAGATACAGCTAGGTCTACTACATACTTTGAGCTAAACATGGAAATAAAGGATACCACAGATACAGCTAGGTCTACTACATACCTTGAGCTAAACATAGAAATAAATGATACCACAGATACAGCTAGGTCTACTACATACCTTGAGGTAAACATGGAAATAAATGATACCACAGATACAGCTGGATCTACTACCTACCTTGAGCTAAACATAGAAATAAATGATACCACAGATACAGCTGGGTCTACTACATACCTTGAGCTAAACAAAGAAATAAAGGATACCACAGATACAGCTAGGTCTACTACATACCTTGAGCTAAGCATAGAAATAAAGGATACCACAGATACAGCTGGGTCTACTACATACCTTGAGCTAAACATGGAAATAAAAGATACCACAGATACAGCTAGGTCTACTACATACCTTGAACTAAACATAGAAATAAAGGATACCACAGATACAGTTGGGTCTACTACATACCTTGACCTAAACAAAGAAATAAAGGATACCACAGATACAGTTGGGTCTACTACATACCTTGAGCTAAACATAGAAATAAATGATACCACAGATACAGCTAGATCTACTACATA
Organism: Bathymodiolus septemdierum; assembly: GCA_963383655.1. Classification (NCBI taxonomy): domain Eukaryota; kingdom Metazoa; phylum Mollusca; class Bivalvia; order Mytilida; family Modiolidae; genus Bathymodiolus; species Bathymodiolus septemdierum. The sequence goes on from OY726523.1 coordinate 65,455,679, forward strand.
CCTTGAGCTAAAGATGGAAATAAATGATACCACAGATACAGTTGGGTCTACTACATACCTTGAGCTAAACATGGAAATAAATGATACCACAGATACAGTTGGATCTACTACATACCTTGAGCTAAGCATAGAAATAAAGGATACCACAGATACAGCTAGGTCTACTACATACCTTGAGCTAAACATAGAAATAAATGATACCACAGATACAGCTAGGTCTACTACATACCTTGAGCTAAACATGGAAATAAAGGATACCACAGATACAGTTGGGTCTACTACATACCTTGAGCTAAACATAGAAATAAAGGATACCACAGATACAGCTAGGTCTACTACATACCTTGAGCTAAACATGGAAATAAATGATACCACAGATACAGCTAGGTCTACTACATACCTTGAGCTAAACATAGAAATAAAGGATACCACAGATACAGCTAGGTCTACTACATACCTTGAGCTAAACATGGAAATAAAGGATACCACAGATACAGCTAAGTCTACTACATACCTTGAACTAAACATAGAAATAAAGGATACCACAGATACAGCTGGGTCTACTACATACCTTGAGCTAAACATAGAAATAAAGGATACCACAGATACAGCTAGGTCTACTACATACCTTGAGCTAAACATGGAAATAAAGGATACCACAGATACAGCTAGGTCTACTACATACCTTGAGCTAAACATAGAAATAAATGATACCATAGATACAGCTAGATCTACTACATACCTTGAGCTAAACATAGAAATAAAGGATACCACAGATACAGCTAGGTCTACTACATACCTTGAGCTAAACATAGAAATAAAGGATACCACAGATACAGCTAGGTCTACTACATACCTTGAGCTAAACATAGAAATAAATGATACCACAGATACAGCTAGGTCTACTACATACCTTGAGCTAAACATAGAAATAAATGATACCACAGATACAGCTAGGTCTACTACATACCTTGAGCTAAGCATAGAAATAAAGGATATCACAGATACAGCTGGGTCTACTACATACCTTGAGCTAAACATAGAAATAAAGGATACCACAGATACAGCTAGGTCTACTACATACCTGGAGCTAAACATGGAAATAAAGGATACCACAGATACAGCTAGGTCTACTACATACCTTGAGCTAAACATAGAAATAAAGGATACCACAGATACAGCTAGGTCTACTACATACCTTGAGCTAAACATAGAAATAAAGGATACCACAGATACAGCTAGGTCTACTACATACCTGGAGCTAAACATAGAAATAAAGGATACCACAGATACAGCTGGGTCTACTACATACCTTGAGCTAAACATAGAAATAAATGATACCACAGATACAGCTAGGTCTACTACATACCTGGAGCTAAACATGGAAATAAAGGATACCACAGATACAGCTAGGTCTACTACATACCTTGAGCTAAATATAGAAATAAAGGATACCACAGATACAGCTGGGTCTATTACATACCTTGAGCTAAACATAGAAATAAATGATACCACAGATACAGCTAGGTCTACTACATACCTGGAGCTAAACATGGAAATAAAGGATACCACAGATACAGCTAGGTCTACTACATACCTTGAGCTAAACATAGAAATAAGGGATACCACAGATACAGCTGGATCTACTACATACCTTGAGCTAAACATAGAAATAAATGATACCACAGATACAGCTAGGTCTACTACATACCTGGAGCTAAACATGGAAATAAAGGATACCACAGATACAGCTAGGTCTACTACATACCTTGAGCTAAACATAGAAATAAAGGATACCACAGATACAGCTGGGTCTACTACATACCTGGAGCTAAACATGGAAATAACGGATACCACAGATACAGCTAGGTCTACTACATACCTTGAGCTAAACATAGAAATAAATGATACCACAGATACAGCTGGGTCTACTACATACCTTGAGCTAAACAAAGAAATAAAGGATACCACAGATACAGCTAGGTCTACTACATACCTTGAGCTAAGCATAGAAATAAAGGATACCACAGATACAGCTGGGTCTACTACATACCTTGAGCTAAACATGGAAATAAAAGATACCACAGATACAGCTAGGTCTACTACATACCTTGAACTAAACATAGAAATAAAGGATACCACAGATACAGTTGGGTCTACTACATACCTTGAGCTAAACATGGAAATAAATGATACCACAGATACAGCTAGGTCTACTACATACCTTGAGCTAAACATGGAAATAAAGGATACCACAGATACAGTTGGGTCTACTACATACCTTGAGCTAAACAGAGAAATAAATGATACCACAGATACAGCTAGATCTACTACATACCTTGAGCTAAAGATGGAAATAAATGATACCACAGATACAGTTGGGTCTACTACATACCTTGAGCTAAACATAGAAATAAAGGATACCACAGATACAGCTAGGTCTACTACATACCTTGAGCTAAACATAGAAATAAATGATACCACAGATACAGCTAGGTCTACTACATACCTTGAGCTAAACATGGAAATAAATGATACCACAGATACAGTTGGGTCTACTACATACCTTGAGCTAAACATAGAAATAAAGGATACCACATATACAGCTAGGTCTACTACATACCTTGAGCTAAACATAGAAATAAATGATACCACAGATACAGCTAGGTCTACTACATACCTTGAGCTAAACATGGAAATAAAGGATACCACAGATACAGCTAGGTCTACTACATACCTTGAGCTAAACATAGAAATAAAGGATACCACAGATACAGTTGGGTCTACTACATACCTTGAGCTAAACATGGAAATAAATGATACCACAGATACAGCTAGGTCTACTACATACCTTGAGCTAAACATGGAAATAAAGGATACCACAGAAACAGTTGGGTCTACTACATACCTTGTGCTAAACATAGAAATAAATGATACCACAGATACAGCTAGATCTACTACATACCTTGAGCTAAACATGGAAATAAAGGATACCACAGATACAGCTAGGTCTACTACATACCTTGAGCTAAACATGGAAATAAATGATACCACAGATACAGTTGGGTCTACTACATACCTTGAGCTAAGCATAGAAATAAAGGATACCACAGATACAGCTAGGTCTACTACATACCTTGAGCTAAACATAGAAATAAATGATACCACAGATACAGCTAGGTCTACTACATACCTTGAGCTAAACATGGAAATAAAGGATACCACAGATACAGTTGGGTCTACTACATACCTTGAGCTAAACATAGAAATAAAGGATACCACAGATACAGCTAGGTCTACTACATACCTTGAGCTAAGCAAAGAAATAAAGGATACCACAGATACAGCTCGGTCTACTACATACCTTGAGCTAAACATAGAAATAAAGGATACCACAGATACAGCTGGATCTACTACATACCTTGAGCTAAACATCGAAATAAAGGATACCACAAATATAGCTAGGTCTACTACATACTTTGAGCTAAACATAGAAATAAAGGATACCACAGATACAGCTAGGTCTACTACATACCTTGAGCTAAACAAAGAAATAAAGGATACCACAAATACAGCTGGGTCTACTACATACCTTGAGCTAAACATAGAAATAAAGGATACCACAGATACAGCTGGATCTACTACATACCTTGAGCTAAACATCGAAATAAAGGATACCACAGATATAGCTAGGTCTACTACATACTTTGAGCTAAACATAGAAATAAATGATACCACAGATACAGCTAGGTCTACTACATACCTTGAGCTAAACATCGAAATAAAGGATACCACAGATACAGCTGGGTCTACTACATACCTTGAGCTAAACATAGAAATAAAGGATACCACAGATACAGCTGGGTCTACTACATACCTTGAGCTAAACATCGAAATAAAGGATACCACAGATACAGCTGGGTCTACTACATATCTTGAGCTAAACATCGAAATAAAGGATACCACAGATATAGCTAGGTCTACTACATACTTTGAGCTAAACATAGAAATAAATGATACCACAGATACAGCTAGGTCTACTACATACCTTGAGCTAAACATCGAAATAAAGGATACCACAGATACAGTTGGGTCTACTACATACCTTGAGCTAAACATGGAAATAAAGGATACCACAGATACAGCTAAGTCTACTACATACCTTGAACTAAACATAGAAATAAAGGATACCACAGATACAGCTGGGTCTACTACATACCTTGAGCTAAACATAGAAATAAAGGATACCACAGATACAGCTAGGTCTACTACATACCTTGAGCTAAACATGGAAATAAAGGATACCACAGATACAGCTAGGTCTACTACATACCTTGAGCTAAACATAGAAATAAATGATACCACAGATACAGCTAGATCTACTACATACCTTGAGCTAAACATAGAAATAAAGGATACCACAGATACAGCTAGGTCTACTACATACCTTGAGCTAAACATAGAAATAAAGGATACCACAGATACAGCTAGGTCTACTACATACCTTGAGCTAAACATAGAAATAAATGATACCACAGATACAGCTAGGTCTACTACATACCTTGAGCTAAACATAGAAATAAATGATACCACAGATACAGCTAGGTCTACTACATACCTTGAGCTAAGCATAGAAATAAAGGATATCACAGATACAGCTGGGTCTACTACATACCTTGAGCTAAACATAGAAATAAAGGATACCACAGATACAGCTAGGTCTACTACATACCTGGAGCTAAACATGGAAATAAAGGATACCACAGATACAGCTAGGTCTACTACATACCTTGAGCTAAACATGGAAATAAAGGATACCACAGATACAGCTAGGTTTACTACATACCTTGAGCTAAACATAGAAATAAAGGATACCACAGATACAGCTAGGTCTACTACATACTTTGAGATAAACATGGAAATAAAGGATACCACAGATACAGCTAGGTCTACTACATACCTTGAGCTAAACATAGAAATAAATGATACCACAGATACAGCTAGGTCTACTACATACCTTGAGGTAAACATGGAAATAAATGATACCACAGATACAGCTGGATCTACTACCTACCTTGAGCTAAACATAGAAATAAATGATACCACAGTTACAGCTGGGTCTACTACATACCTTGAGCTAAACAAAGAAATAAAGGATACCACAGATACAGCTAGGTCTACTACATACCTTGAGCTAAGCATAGAAATAAAGGATACCACAGATACAGCTGGGTCTACTACATACCTTGAGCTAAACATGGAAATAAAAGATACCACAGATACAGCTAGGTCTACTACATACCTTGAACTAAACATAGAAATAAAGGATACCACAGATACAGTTGGGTCTACTACATACCTTGACCTAAACAAAGAAATAAAGGATACCACAGATACAGTTGGGTCTACTACATACCTTGAGCTAAACATAGAAATAAATGATACCACAGATACAGCTAGATCTACTACATACCTTGAGCTAAAGATGGAAATAAATGATACCACAGATACAGTTGGGTCTACTACATACCTTGAGCTAAACATGGAAATAAAGGATACCACAGATACAGCTAGGTCTACTACATACCTTGAGCAAAACATAGAAATAAAGGATACCACAGATACAGTTGGGTCTACTACATACCTTGAGCTAAACATAGAAATAAAGGATACCACAGATACAGCTAGGTCTACTACATACCTTGAGCTAAACATGGAAATAAATGATACCACAGATACAGCTAGGTCTACTACATACCTTGAGCTAAACATAGAAATAAAGGATACCACAGATACAGCTAGGTCTACTACATACCTTGAGCTAAACATGGAAATAAAGGATACCACAGATACAGCTAAGTCTACTACATACCTTGAACTAAACATAGAAATAAAGGATACCACAGATACAGCTGGGTCTACTACATACCTTGAGCTAAACATAGAAATAAAGGATACCACAGATACAGCTAGGTCTACTACATACCTTGAGCTAAACATGGAAATAAAGGATACCACAGATACAGCTAGGTCTACTACATACCTTGAGCTAAACATAGAAATAAATGATACCACAGATACAGCTAGATCTACTACATACCTTGAGCTAAACATAGAAATAAAGGATACCACAGATACAGCTAGGTCTACTACATACCTTGAGCTAAACATAGAAATAAAGGATACCACAGATACAGCTAGGTCTACTACATACCTTGAGCTAAACATAGAAATAAATGATACCACAGATACAGTTAGGTCTACTACATACCTTGAGCTAAACATAGAAATAAATGATACCACAGATACAGCTAGGTCTACTACATACCTTGAGCTAAGCATAGAAATAAAGGATATCACAGATACAGCTGGGTCTACTACATACCTTGAGCTAAACATAGAAATAAAGGATACCACAGATACAGCTAGGTCTACTACATACCTGGAGCTAAACATGGAAATAAAGGATACCACAGATACAGCTAGGTCTACTACATACCTTGAGCTAAACATGGAAATAAAGGATACCACAGATACAGCTAGGTTTACTACATACCTTGAGCTAAACATAGAAATAAAGGATACCACAGATACAGCTAGGTCTACTACATACTTTGAGCTAAACATGGAAATAAAGGATACCACAGATACAGCTAGGTCTACTACATACCTTGAGCTAAACATAGAAATAAATGATACCACAGATACAGCTAGGTCTACTACATACCTTGAGGTAAACATGGAAATAAATGATACCACAGATACAGCTGGATCTACTACCTACCTTGAGCTAAACATAGAAATAAATGATACCACAGATACAGCTGGGTCTACTACATACCTTGAGCTAAACAAAGAAATAAAGGATACCACAGATACAGCTAGGTCTACTACATACCTTGAGCTAAGCATAGAAATAAAGGATACCACAGATACAGCTGGGTCTACTACATACCTTGAGCTAAACATGGAAATAAAAGATACCACAGATACAGCTAGGTCTACTACATACCTTGAACTAAACATAGAAATAAAGGATACCACAGATACAGTTGGGTCTACTACATACCTTGACCTAAACAAAGAAATAAAGGATACCACAGATACAGTTGGGTCTACTACATACCTTGAGCTAAACATAGAAATAAATGATACCACAGATACAGCTAGATCTACTACATACCTTGAGCTAAAGATGGAAATAAATGATACCACAGATACAGTTGGGTCTACTACATACCTGGAGCTAAACATGGAAATAAATGATACCACAGATACAGTTGGATCTACTACATACCTTGAGCTAAGCATAGAAATAAAGGATACCACAGATACAGCTAGGTCTACTACATACCTTGAGCTAAACATAGAAATAAATGATACCACAGATACAGCTAGGTCTACTACATACCTTGAGCTAAACATGGAAATAAAGGATACCACAGATACAGTTGGGTCTACTACATACCTTGAGCTAAACATAGAAATAAAGGATACCACAGATACAGCTAGGTCTACTACATACCTTGAGCTAAACATGGAAATAAATGATACCACAGATACAGCTAGGTCTACTACATACCTTGAGCTAAACATAGAAATAAAGGATACCACAGATACAGCTAGATCTACTACATACCTTGAGCTAAACATGGAAATAAAGGATACCACAGATACAGCTAAGTCTACTACATACCTTGAACTAAACATAGAAATAAAGGATACCACAGATACAGCTGGGTCTACTACATACCTTGAGCTAAACATGGAAATAAAGGATACCACAGATACAGCTAGGTCTACTACATACCTTGAGCTAAACATGGAAATAAAGGATACCACAGATACAGCTAGGTCTACTACATACCTTGAGCTAAACATAGAAATAAATGATACCATAGATACAGCTAGATCTACTACATACCTTGAGCTAAACATAGAAATAAAGGATACCACAGATACAGCTAGGTCTACTACATACCTTGAGCTAAACATAGAAATAAAGGATACCACAGATACAGCTAGGTCTACTACATACCTTGAGCTAAACATAGAAATAAATGATACCACAGATACAGCTAGGTCTACTACATACCTTGAGCTAAACATAGAAATAAATGATACCACAGATACAGCTAGGTCTACTACATACCTTGAGCTAAGCATAGAAATAAAGGATATCACAGATACAGCTGGGTCTACTACATACCTTGAGCTAAACATAGAAATAAAGGATACCACAGATACAGCTAGGTCTACTACATACCTGGAGCTAAACATGGAAATAAAGGATACCACAGATACAGCTAGGTCTACTACATACCTTGAGCTAAACATAGAAATAAAGGATACCACAGATACAGCTAGGTCTACTACATACCTTGAGCTAAACATAGAAATAAAGGATACCACAGATACAGCTAGGTCTACTACATACTTTGAGCTAAACATGGAAATAAAGGATACCACAGATACAGCTAGGTCTACTACATACCTTGAGCTAAACAAAGAAATAAAGGATACCACAGATACAGCTAGGTCTACTACATACCTGGAGCTAAACATAGAAATAAAGGATACCACAGATACAGCTGGGTCTACTACATACCTTGAGCTAAACATAGAAATAAATGATACCACAGATACAGCTAGGTCTACTACATACCTGGAGCTAAACATGGAAATAAAGGATACCACAGATACAGCTAGGTCTACTACATACCTTGAGCTAAATATAGAAATAAAGGATACCACAGATACAGCTGGGTCTATTACATACCTTGAGCTAAACATAGAAATAAATGATACCACAGATACAGCTAGGTCTACTACATACCTGGAGCTAAACATGGAAATAAAGGATACCACAGATACAGCTAGGTCTACTACATACCTTGAGCTAAACATAGAAATAAGGGATACCACAGATACAGCTGGATCTACTACATACCTTGAGCTAAACATAGAAATAAATGATACCACAGATACAGCTAGGTCTACTACATACCTGGAGCTAAACATGGAAATAAAGGATACCACAGATACAGCTAGGTCTACTACATACCTTGAGCTAAACATAGAAATAAAGGATACCACAGATACAGCTGGGTCTACTACATACCTGGAGCTAAACATGGAAATAACGGATACCACAGATACAGCTAGGTCTACTACATACCTTGAGCTAAACATAGAAATAAATGATACCACAGATACAGCTGGGTCTACTACATACCTTGAGCTAAACAAAGAAATAAAGGATACCACAGATACAGCTAGGTCTACTACATACCTTGAGCTAAGCATAGAAATAAAGGATACCACAGATACAGCTGGGTCTACTACATACCTTGAGCTAAACATGGAAATAAAAGATACCACAGATACAGCTAGGTCTACTACATACCTTGAACTAAACATAGAAATAAAGGATACCACAGATACAGTTGGGTCTACTACATACCTTGAGCTAAACATGGAAATAAATGATACCACAGATACAGCTAGGTCTACTACATACCTTGAGCTAAACATGGAAATAAAGGATACCACAGATACAGTTGGGTCTACTACATACCTTGAGCTAAACATAGAAATAAATGATACCACAGATACAGCTAGATCTACTACATACCTTGAGCTAAAGATGGAAATAAATGATACCACAGATACAGTTGGGTCTACTACATACCTTGAGCTAAACATAGAAATAAAGGATACCACAGATACAGCTAGGTCTACTACATACCTTGAGCTAAACATAGAAATAAATGATACCACAGATACAGCTAGGTCTACTACATACCTTGAGCTAAACATGGAAATAAATGATACCACAGATACAGTTGGGTCTACTACATACCTTGAGCTAAACATAGAAATAAAGGATACCACATATACAGCTAGGTCTACTACATACCTTGAGCTAAACATAGAAATAAATGATACCACAGATACAGCTAGGTCTACTACATACCTTGAGCTAAACATGGAAATAAAGGATACCACAGATACAGCTAGGTCTACTACATACCTTGAGCTAAACATAGAAATAAAGGATACCACAGATACAGTTGGGTCTACTACATACCTTGAGCTAAACATGGAAATAAATGATACCACAGATACAGCTAGGTCTACTACATACCTTGAGCTAAACATGGAAATAAAGGATACCACAGATACAGTTGGGTCTACTACATACCTTGTGCTAAACATAGAAATAAATGATACCACAGATACAGCTAGATCTACTACATACCTTGAGCTAAACATGGAAATAAAGGATACCACAGATACAGCTAGGTCTACTACATACCTTGAGCTAAACATGGAAATAAATGATACCACAGATACAGTTGGGTCTACTACATACCTTGAGCTAAGCATAGAAATAAAGGATACCACAGATACAGCTAGGTCTACTACATACCTTGAGCTAAACATAGAAATAAATGATACCACAGATACAGCTAGGTCTACTACATACCTTGAGCTAAACATGGAAATAAAGGATACCACAGATACAGTTGGGTCTACTACATACCTTGAGCTAAACATAGAAATAAAGGATACCACAGATACAGCTAGGTCTACTACATACCTTGAGCTAAGCAAAGAAATAAAGGATACCACAGATACAGCTCGGTCTACTACATACCTTGAGCTAAACATAGAAATAAAGGATACCACAGATACAGCTGGATCTACTACATACCTTGAGCTAAACATCGAAATAAAGGATACCACAAATATAGCTAGGTCTACTACATACTTTGAGCTAAACATAGAAATAAAGGATACCACAGATACAGCTAGGTCTACTACATACCTTGAGCTAAACAAAGAAATAAAGGATACCACAAATACAGCTGGGTCTACTACATACCTTGAGCTAAACATAGAAATAAAGGATACCACAGATACAGCTGGATCTACTACATACCTTGAGCTAAACATCGAAATAAAGGATACCACAGATATAGCTAGGTCTACTACATACTTTGAGCTAAACATAGAAATAAATGATACCACAGATACAGCTAGGTCTACTACATACCTTGAGCTAAACATCGAAATAAAGGATACCACAGATACAGCTGGGTCTACTACATACCTTGAGCTAAACATAGAAATAAAGGATACCACAGATACAGCTGGGTCTACTACATACCTTGAGCTAAACATCGAAATAAAGGATACCACAGATACAGCTGGGTCTACTACATATCTTGAGCTAAACATCGAAATAAAGGATACCACAGATATAGCTAGGTCTACTACATACTTTGAGCTAAACATAGAAATAAATGATACCACAGATACAGCTAGGTCTACTACATACCTTGAGCTAAACATCGAAATACAGGATACCACAGATATAGCTAGGTCTACTACATACTTTGAGCTAAACATAGAAATAAAGGATACCACAGATACAGCTAGGTCTACTACATACCTTGAGCTAAACATGGAAATAAAGGATACCACAGATACAGCTAGGTCTACTACATACCTTGAGCTAAACATAGAAATAAATGATACCACAGATACAGCTAGGTCTACTACATACCTTGAGCTAAACATAGAAATAAAGGATACCACAGATACAGCTAGGTCTACTACATACCTTGAGCTAAACATCGAAATAAAGGATACCACAGATACATCTAGGTCTACTACATACCTTGAGCTAAACATAGAAATAAAGGATACCACAGATACAGCTGGGTCTACTACATACCTTGAGCTAAACATAGAAATAAAGGATATCACAGATACAGCTGGGTCTACTACATACCTTGAGCTAAACATAGAAATAAAGGTTACCACAGATACAGCTAGGTCTACTACATACCTTGAGCTAAACAAAGAAATAAAGGATACCACAGATACAGCTAGGTCTACTACATACCTTGAGCTAAACATAGAAATAAAGGATACCACAGATATAGCTGGTTCTACTACATACCTTGAGCTAAACATGGAAATAAAGGATACCACAGATACAGCTAGGTCTACTACATACCTTGAACTAAACATAGAAATAAAGGATACCACAGATACAGCTAGGTCTACTACATACCTTGAGCTAAACATAGAAATAAAGGATACCACAGATACAGCTAGGTCTACTACATACCTTGAGCTAAACATAGAAATAATTGATACCACAGATACAGCTGGGTCTACTACATACCTTGAGCTAAACATAGAAATAAAGGATACCACAGATACAGCTAGGTCTACTACATACCTTGAGCTAAACATAGAAATAAAGGATACCACAGATACAGCTGGATCTACTACATACCTTGAGCTAAACATAGAAATAAAGGATACCACAGATACAGCTAGGTCTACTACATACCTTGAGCTAAACAAAGAAATAAATGATACCACAGATACAGCTAGGTCTACTACATACCTTGAGCTAAACAAAGAAATAAAGGATACCACAGATACAGCTAGGTCTACTACATACCTTGACCTAAACATAGAAATAAATGATACCACAGATACAGCTAGGTCTACTACATACCTTGAGCTAAACAAAGAAATAAAGGATACCACAGATACAGCTAGGTCTACTACATACCTTGAGCTAAACATGGAAATAAAGGATACCACAGATACAGCTAGGTCTACTACATACCTTGAGCTAAACATAGAAATAAAGGATACCACAGATACAGCTAGGTCTACTACATACCTTGAGCTAAACATAGAAATAAATGATACCACAGATACAGCTAGGTCTACTACATACCTTGAGCTAAACATAGAAATAAAGGATACCACAGATACAGCTAGGTCTACTACATACCTTGAGCTAAACATAGAAATAAATGATACCACAGATACAGCTAGGTCTACTACATACCTTGAGCTAAACATAGAAATAAAGGATACCACAGATACAGCTAGGTCTACTACATACCTTGAGTTAAACATAGAAATAAAGGATACCACAGATACAGCTGGGTCTACTACATACCTTGAGCTAAACATAGAAATAAAGGATACCACAGATACAGCTAGGTCTACTACATACCTTGAGCTAAACATAGAAATAAAGGATACCACAGATACAGCTAGGTCTACTACATACCTTGAGCTAAACATAGAAATAAAGGATACCACAGATACAGCTAGGTCTACTACATACCTTGAGCTAAACATAGAAATAAAGGATACCACAGATACAGCTAAGTCTACTACATACCTTGAACTAAACATAGAAATAAAGGATACCACAGATACAGCTAGGTCTACTACATACCTTGAGCTAAACATAGAAATAAAGGATACCACAGATACAGCTAGGTCTACTACATACCTTGAGCTAAACATGGAAATAAAGGATACCACAGATACAGCTAGATCTACTACATACCTTGAGCAAAACATAGAAATAAAGGATACCACAGATATAGTTGGGTCTACTACATACCTTGAGCTAAACATAGAAATAAAGGATACCACAGATACAGCTGGGTCTACTGCATACCTTGAGCTAAACATGGAAATAAAGGATACCACAGATACAGCTAGGTCTACTACATACCTTGAGCTAAACATAGAAATAAATGATACCACAGATACAGCTAGATCTACTACATACCTTGAGCTAAACATAGAAATAAAGGATACCACAGATACAGCTAGGTCTACTACATACCTTGAGCTAAACATAGAAATAAAGGATACCACAGATACAGCTAGGTCTACTACATACCTTGAGCTAAACATAGAAATAAATGATACCACAGATACAGCTAGGTCTACTACTTACCTTGAGCTAAACATAGAAATAAATGATACCACAGATACAGCTGGATCTACTACATACCTTGAGCTAAACATAGAAATAAAGGATATCACAGATACAGCTGGGTCTACTACATACCTTGAGCTAAACATAGAAATAAGAAATAAAGGATACCACAGATACAGCTAGGTCTACTACATACCTTGAGCTAAACATAGAAATAAAGGATACCACAGATACAGCTGGGTCTACTACATACCTTGAGCTAAACATAGAAATAAAGGATATCACAGATACAGCTGGGTCTACTACATACCTTGAGCTAAACATAGAAATAAAGGATACCACAGATACATCTAGGTCTACTACATACCTTGAGCTAAACATAGAAATAAAGGATACCACAGATACAGCTGGGTCTACTACATACCTTGAGCTAAACATAGAAATAAAGGATATCACAGATACAGCTGGGTCTACTACATACCTTGAGCTAAACATAGAAATAAAGGTTACCACAGATACAGCTAGGTCTACTACATACCTTGAGCTAAACAAAGAAATAAAGGATACCACAGATACAGCTAGGTCTACTACATACCTTGAGCTAAACATAGAAATAAAGGATACCACAGATACAGCTGGTTCTACTACATACCTTGAGCTAAACATGGAAATAAAGGATACCACAGATACAGCTAGGTCTACTACATACCTTGAGCTAAACATAGAAATAAAGGATACCACAGATACAGCTAGGTCTACTACATACCTTGAGCTAAACATAGAAATAAATGATACCACAGATACAGCTGGGTCTACTACATACCTTGAGCTAAACATAGAAATAAAGGATACCACAGATACAGCTAGGTCTACTACATACCTTGAGCTAAACATAGAAATAAAGGATACCACAGATACAGCTGGATCTACTACATACCTTGAGCTAAACATAGAAATAAAGGATACCACAGATACAGCTAGGTCTACTACATACCTTGAGCTAAACAAAGAAATAAATGATACCACAGATACAGCTAGGTCTACTACATACCTTGAGCTAAACAAAGAAATAAAGGATACCACAGATACAGCTAGGTCTACTACATACCTTGACCTAAACATAGAAATAAATGATACCACAGATACAGCTAGGTCTACTACATACCTTGAGCTAAACATGGAAATAAAGGATACCACAGATACAGCTAGGTCTACTACATACCTTGAGCTAAACATAGAAATAAAGGATACCACAGATACAGCTAGGTCTACTACATACCTTGAGCTAAACATAGAAATAAAGGATACCACAGATACAGCTAGGTCTACTACATACCTTGAGCTAAACATAGAAATAAAGGATACCACAGATACAGCTAGGTCTACTACATACCTTGAGCTAAACATAGAAATAAATGATACCACAGATACAGCTAGGTCTACTACATACCTTGAGCTAAACATAGAAATAAAGGATACCACAGATACAGCTAGGTCTACTACATACCTTGAGTTAAACATAGAAATAAAGGATACCACAGATACAGCTGGGTCTACTACATACCTTGAGCTAAACATAGAAATAAAGGATACCACAGATACAGCTAGGTCTACTACATACCTTGAGCTAAACATAGAAATAAAGGATACCACAGATACAGCTAGGTCTACTACATACCTTGAGCTAAACATAGAAATAAAGGATACCACAGATACAGCTAGGTCTACTACATACCTTGAGCTAAACATAGAAATAAAGGATACCACAGATACAGCTAAGTCTACTACATACCTTGAACTAAGCATAGAAATAAAGGATACCACAGATACAGCTAGGTCTACTACATACCTTGAGCTAAACATAGAAATAAAGGATACCACAGATACAGCTAGGTCTACTACATACCTTGAGCTAAACATAGAAATAAAGGATACCACAGATACAGCTAGGTCTACTACATACCTTGAGCTAAACATGGAAATAAAGGATACCACAGATACAGCTAGGTCTACTACATACCTTGAGCTAAACAAAGAAATAAAGGATACCACAGATACAGCTAGGTCTACTACATACCTTGACCTAAACATAGAAATAAATGATACCACAGATACAGCTAGGTCTACTACATACCTTGAGCTAAACAAAGAAATAAAGGATACCACAGATACAGCTAGGTCTACTACATACCTTGAGCTAAACATGGAAATAAAGGATACCACAGATACAGCTAGGTCTACTACATACCTTGAGCTAAACATAGAAATAAAGGATACCACAGATACAGCTAGGTCTACTACATACCTTGAGCTAAACATAGAAATAAATGATACCACAGATACAGCTAGGTCTACTACATACCTTGAGCTAAACATAGAAATAAAGGATACCACAGATACAGCTAGGTCTACTACATACCTTGAGCTAAACATAGAAATAAATGATACCACAGATACAGCTAGGTCTACTACATACCTTGAGCTAAACATAGAAATAAAGGATACCACAGATACAGCTAGGTCTACTACATACCTTGAGTTAAACATAGAAATAAAGGATACCACAGATACAGCTGGGTCTACTACATACCTTGAGCTAAACATAGAAATAAAGGATACCACAGATACAGCTAGGTCTACTACATACCTTGAGCTAAACATAGAAATAAAGGATACCACAGATACAGCTAGGTCTACTACATACCTTGAGCTAAACATAGAAATAAAGGATACCACAGATACAGCTAGGTCTACTACATACCTTGAGCTAAACATAGAAATAAAGGATACCACAGATACAGCTAAGTCTACTACATACCTTGAACTAAACATAGAAATAAAGGATACCACAGATACAGCTAGGTCTACTACATACCTTGAGCTAAACATAGAAATAAAGGATACCACAGATACAGCTAGGTCTACTACATACCTTGAGCTAAACATGGAAATAAAGGATACCACAGATACAGCTAGATCTACTACATACCTTGAGCAAAACATAGAAATAAAGGATACCACAGATATAGTTGGGTCTACTACATACCTTGAGCTAAACATAGAAATAAAGGATACCACAGATACAGCTGGGTCTACTGCATACCTTGAGCTAAACATGGAAATAAAGGATACCACAGATACAGCTAGGTCTACTACATACCTTGAGCTAAACATAGAAATAAATGATACCACAGATACAGCTAGATCTACTACATACCTTGAGCTAAACATAGAAATAAAGGATACCACAGATACAGCTAGGTCTACTACATACCTTGAGCTAAACATAGAAATAAAGGATACCACAGATACAGCTAGGTCTACTACATACCTTGAGCTAAACATAGAAATAAATGATACCACAGATACAGCTAGGTCTACTACTTACCTTGAGCTAAACATAGAAATAAATGATACCACAGATACAGCTGGATCTACTACATACCTTGAGCTAAACATAGAAATAAAGGATATCACAGATACAGCTGGGTCTACTACATACCTTGAGCTAAACATAGAAATAAGAAATAAAGGATACCACAGATACAGCTAGGTCTACTACATACCTTGAGCTAAACATAGAAATAAAGGATACCACAGATACAGCTGGGTCTACTACATACCTTGAGCTAAACATAGAAATAAAGGATATCACAGATACAGCTGGGTCTACTACATACCTTGAGCTAAACATAGAAATAAAGGATACCACAGATACATCTAGGTCTACTACATACCTTGAGCTAAACATAGAAATAAAGGATACCACAGATACAGCTGGGTCTACTACATACCTTGAGCTAAACATAGAAATAAAGGATATCACAGATACAGCTGGGTCTACTACATACCTTGAGCTAAACATAGAAATAAAGGTTACCACAGATACAGCTAGGTCTACTACATACCTTGAGCTAAACAAAGAAATAAAGGATACCACAGATACAGCTAGGTCTACTACATACCTTGAGCTAAACATAGAAATAAAGGATACCACAGATACAGCTGGTTCTACTACATACCTTGAGCTAAACATGGAAATAAAGGATACCACAGATACAGCTAGGTCTACTACATACCTTGAGCTAAACATAGAAATAAAGGATACCACAGATACAGCTAGGTCTACTACATACCTTGAGCTAAACATAGAAATAAATGATACCACAGATACAGCTGGGTCTACTACATACCTTGAGCTAAACATAGAAATAAAGGATACCACAGATACAGCTAGGTCTACTACATACCTTGAGCTAAACATAGAAATAAAGGATACCACAGATACAGCTGGATCTACTACATACCTTGAGCTAAACATAGAAATAAAGGATACCACAGATACAGCTAGGTCTACTACATACCTTGAGCTAAACAAAGAAATAAATGATACCACAGATACAGCTAGGTCTACTACATACCTTGAGCTAAACAAAGAAATAAAGGATACCACAGATACAGCTAGGTCTACTACATACCTTGACCTAAACATAGAAATAAATGATACCACAGATACAGCTAGGTCTACTACATACCTTGAGCTAAACATGGAAATAAAGGATACCACAGATACAGCTAGGTCTACTACATACCTTGAGCTAAACATAGAAATAAAGGATACCACAGATACAGCTAGGTCTACTACATACCTTGAGCTAAACATAGAAATAAAGGATACCACAGATACAGCTAGGTCTACTACATACCTTGAGCTAAACATAGAAATAAAGGATACCACAGATACAGCTAGGTCTACTACATACCTTGAGCTAAACATAGAAATAAATGATACCACAGATACAGCTAGGTCTACTACATACCTTGAGCTAAACATAGAAATAAAGGATACCACAGATACAGCTAGGTCTACTACATACCTTGAGTTAAACATAGAAATAAAGGATACCACAGATACAGCTGGGTCTACTACATACCTTGAGCTAAACATAGAAATAAAGGATACCACAGATACAGCTAGGTCTACTACATACCTTGAGCTAAACATAGAAATAAAGGATACCACAGATACAGCTAGGTCTACTACATACCTTGAGCTAAACATAGAAATAAAGGATACCACAGATACAGCTAGGTCTACTACATACCTTGAGCTAAACATAGAAATAAAGGATACCACAGATACAGCTAAGTCTACTACATACCTTGAACTAAGCATAGAAATAAAGGATACCACAGATACAGCTAGGTCTACTACATACCTTGAGCTAAACATAGAAATAAAGGATACCACAGATACAGCTAGGTCTACTACATACCTTGAGCTAAACATGGAAATAAAGGATACCACAGATACAGCTAGATCTACTACATACCTTGAGCAAAACATAGAAATAAAGGATACCACAGATACAGTTGGGTCTACTACATACCTTGAGCTAAACATAGAAATAAAGGATACCACAGATACAGCTGGGTCTACTGCATACCTTGAGCTAAACATGGAAATAAAGGATACCACAGATACAGCTAGGTCTACTACATACCTTGAGCTAAACATAGAAATAAATGATACCACAGATACAGCTAGATCTACTACATACCTTGAGCTAAACATAGAAATAAAGGATACCACAGATACAGCTAGGTCTACTACATACCTTGAGCTAAACATAGAAATAAAGGATACCACAGATACAGCTAGGTCTACTACATACCTTGAGCTAAACATAGAAATAAATGATACCACAGATACAGCTAGGTCTACTACTTACCTTGAGCTAAACATAGAAATAAATGATACCACAGATAAAGCTGGATCTACTACATACCTTGAGCTAAACATAGAAATAAAGGATATCACAGATACAGCTGGGTCTACTACATACCTTGAGCTAAACATAGAAATAAGAAATAAAGGATACCACAGATACAGCTAGGTTTACTACATACCTTGAGCTAAACATAGAAATAAAAGATACCACAGATACAGCTGGGTCTACTACATACCTTGAGCTAAACATAGAAATAAAGGATATCACAGATACAGCTGGGTCTACTACATACCTAGAGCTAAACATAGAAATAAAGGATATCACAGATACAGCTGGGTCTACTACATACCTTGAGCTAAACATAGAAATAAAGGATACCACAGATACAGCTAGGTCTACTACATACCTTGAGCTAAACAAAGAAATAAATGATACCACAGATACAGCTAGGTCTACTACATACCTTGAGCTAAACAAAGAAATAAAGGATACCACAGATACAGCTAGGTCTACTACATACCTTGACCTAAACATAGAAATAAATGATACCACAGATACAGCTAGGTCTACTACATACCTTGAGCTAAACAAAGAAATAAAGGATACCACAGATACAGCTAGGTCTACTACATACCTTGAGCTAAACATGGAAATAAAGGATACCACAGATACAGCTAGGTCTACTACATACCTTGAGCTAAACATAGAAATAAAGGATACCACAGATACAGCTAGGTCTACTACATACCTTGAGCTAAACATAGAAATAAAGGATACCACAGATACAGCTAGGTCTACTACATACCTTGAGCTAAACATAGAAATAAAGGATACCACAGATACAGCTAGGTCTACTACATACCTTGAGCTAAACATAGAAATAAATGATACCACAGATACAGCTAGGTCTACTACATACCTTGAGCTAAACATAGAAATAAAGGATACCACAGATACAGCTAGGTCTACTACATACCTTGAGTTAAACATAGAAATAAAGGATACCACAGATACAGCTGGGTCTACTACATACCTTGAGCTAAACATAGAAATAAAGGATACCACAGATACAGCTAGGTCTACTACATACCTTGAGCTAAACATAGAAATAAAGGATACCACAGATACAGCTAGGTCTACTACATACCTTGAGCTAAACATAGAAATAAAGGATACCACAGATACAGCTAGGTCTACTACATACCTTGAGCTAAACATAGAAATAAAGGATACCACAGATACAGCTAAGTCTACTACATACCTTGAACTAAACATAGAAATAAAGGATACCACAGATACAGCTAGGTCTACTACATACCTTGAGCTAAACATAGAAATAAAGGATACCACAGATACAGCTAGGTCTACTACATACCTTGAGCTAAACATGGAAATAAAGGATACCACAGATACAGCTAGATCTACTACATACCTTGAGCAAAACATAGAAATAAAGGATACCACAGATACAGTTGGGTCTACTACATACCTTGAGCTAAACATAGAAATAAAGGATACCACAGATACAGCTGGGTCTACTGCATACCTTGAGCTAAACATGGAAATAAAGGATACCACAGATACAGCTAGGTCTACTACATACCTTGAGCTAAACATAGAAATAAATGATACCACAGATACAGCTAGATCTACTACATACCTTGAGCTAAACATAGAAATAAAGGATACCACAGATACAGCTAGGTCTACTACATACCTTGAGCTAAACATAGAAATAAAGGATACCACAGATACAGCTAGGTCTACTACATACCTTGAGCTAAACATAGAAATAAATGATACCACAGATACAGCTAGGTCTACTACTTACCTTGAGCTAAACATAGAAATAAATGATACCACAGATACAGCTGGATCTACTACATACCTTGAGCTAAACATAGAAATAAAGGATATCACAGATACAGCTGGGTCTACTACATACCTTGAGCTAAACATAGAAATAAGAAATAAAGGATACCACAGATACAGCTAGGTCTACTACATACCTTGAGCTAAACATAGAAATAAAGGATACCACAGATACAGCTGGGTCTACTACATACCTTGAGCTAAACATAGAAATAAAGGATATCACAGATACAGCTGGGTCTACTACATACCTTGAGCTAAACATAGAAATAAAGGATATCACAGATACAGCTGGGTCTACTACATACCTTGAGCTAAACATAGAAATAAAGGATACCACAGATACAGTTGGGTCTACTACATACCTTGAGCTAAACATAGAAATAAAGGATACCACAGATACAGCTAGGTCTACTACATACCTTGAGCTAAACATAGAAATAAAGGATACCACAGATACAGCTAGGTCTACTACATACCTTGAGCTAAACATAGAAATAAATGATACCACAGATACAGCTAGATCTACTACATACCTTGAGCTAAACATAGAAATAAAGGATACCACAGATACAGCTAGGTCTACTACATACCTTGAGCTAAACATAGAAATAAAGGATACCACAGATACAGCTAGGTCTACTACATACCTTGAGCTAAACATAGAAATAAATGATACCACAGATACAGCTAGGTCTACTACATACCTTGAGCTAAACATAGAAATAAAGGATACCACAGATACAGCTAGGTCTACTACATACCTTGAGCTAAACATAGAAATAAAGGATACCACAGATACAGCTAGGTCTACTACATACCTTGAGCTAAACATAGAAATAAATGATACCACAGATACAGCTAGGTCTACTACATACCTTGAGCTAAACATAGAAATAAATGATACCACAGGTACAGCTAGGTCTACTACATACCTTGAGCTAAACATAGAAATAAAGGATACCACAGATACAGCTGGGTCTACTACATACCTTGAGCTAAACATAGAAATAAAGGATATCACAGATACAGCTGGGTCTACTACATACCTTGAGCTAAACATAGAAATAAAGGATACCACAGATACAGCTAGGTCTACTACATACCTTGAGCTAAACATAGAAATAAAGGATACCACAGATACAGCTAGGTCTACTACATACCTTGAGCTAAACATAGAAATAAAGGATACCACAGATACAGCTAGGTCTACTACATACTTTGAGCTAAACATGGAAATAAAGGATACCACAGATACAGCTAGGTCTACTACATACCTTGAGCTAAACAAAGAAATAAAGGATACCACAGATACAGCTAGGTCTACTACATACCTTGAGCTAAACATAGAAATAAAGGATACCACAGATACAGCTGGGTCTACTACATACCTTGAGCTAAACATAGAAATAAATGATACCACAGATACAGCTAAGTCTACTACATACCTGGAGCTAAGCATGGAAATAAAGGATACCACAGATACAGCTAGATCTACTACATACCTTGAGCTAAACATAGAAATAAAGGATACCACAGATACAGCTGGGTCTACTACATACCTTGAGCTAAACATAGAAATAAATGATACCACAGATGCAGCTAGGTCTACTACATACCTGGAGCTAAACATGGAAATAAAGGATACCACAGATACAGCTAGGTCTACTACATACCTTGAGCTAAACATAGAAATAAAGGATACCACAGATACAGCTAGGTCTACTACATACCTGGAGCTAAACATGGAAATAAAGGATACCACAGATACAGCTAGGTCTACTACATACCTTGAGCTAAACATAGAAATAAAGGATACCACAGATACAGCTAGGTCTACTACATACCTGGAGCTAAACATGGAAATAACGGATACCACAGATACAGCTAGGTCTACTACATACCTTGAGCTAAACATAGAAATAAATGATACCACAGATACAGCTAGGTCTACTACATACCTTGAGGTAAACATGGCAATAAATGATACCACAGATACAGCTGGATCTACTACCTACCTTGAGCTAAACATAGAAATAAATGATACCACAGATACAGCTGGGTCTACTACATACCTTGAGCTAAACAAAGAAATAAAGGATACCACAGATACAGCTGGGTCTACTACATACCTTGAGCTAAACATAGAAATAAAGGATACCACAGATACAGCTGGGTCTACTACATACCTTGAGCTAAACATAGAAATAAAGGATACCACAGATACAGCTAAGTCTACTACATACCTTGAGCTAAGCATAGAAATAAATGATACCACAGATACAACTAGGTCTACTACATACCTTGAGCTAAACATAGAAATAAAGGATACCACAGATACAGCTGGATCTACTACATACCTTGAGCTAAACATGGAAATAAATGATACCACAGATACAGCTAGGTCTACTACATACCTGGAGCTAAACATGGAAATAAATGATACCACAGATACAGCTAGGTCTACTACATACCTTGAGCTAAACATAGAAATAAATGATACCACAGATACAGCTAGGTCTACTACATACCTGGAGCTAAACATGGAAATAAATGATACCACAGATACAACTGGGTCTACTACATACCTTGAGCTAAACATAGAAATAAATGATACCACAGATACAGCTAGGTCTACTACATACCTTGAGCTAAACATAGAAATAAAGGATACCACAGATACAGCTAAGTCTACTACATACCTTGAACTAAACATAGAAATAAAGGATAACACAGATACAGCTAGGTCTACTACATACCTTGAGCTAAACATAGAAATAAAGGATACCACAGATACAGCTAGGTCTACTACATACCTTGAGCTAAACATGGAAATAAAGGATACCACAGATACAGCTAGGTCTACTACATACCTTGAGCAAAACATAGAAATAAAGGATACCACAGATACAGTTGGGTCTACTACATACCTTGAACTAAACATAGAAATAAAGGATACCACAGATACAGCTCGGTCTACTACATACCTTGAGCTAAACATGGAAATAAATGATACCACAGATACAGCTAGGTCTACTACATACCTTGAGCTAAACATAGAAATAAAGGATACCACAGATACAGCTAAGTCTACTACATACCTTGAACTAAACATAGAAATAAAGGATACCACAGATACAGCTGGGTCTACTACATACCTTGAGCTAAACATAGAAATAAAGGATACCACAGATACAGCTAGGTCTACTACATACCTTGAGCTAAACATGGAAATAAAGGATACCACAGATACAGCTAGGTCTACTACATACCTTGAGCTAAACATAGAAATAAATTATACCACAGATACAGCTAGATCTACTACATACCTTGAGCTAAACATAGAAATAAATGATACCACAGATACAACTAGGTCTACTACATACCTTGAGCTAAACATAGAAATAAAGGATACCACAGATACAGCTGGATCTACTACATACCTTGAGCTAAACATGGAAATAAATGATACCACAGATACAGCTAGGTCTACTACATACCTGGAGCTAAACATGGAAATAAATGATACCACAGATACAGCTAGGTCTACTACATACCTTGAGCTAAACATAGAAATAAATGATACCACAGATACAGCTAGGTCTACTACATACCTGGAGCTAAACATGGAAATAAATGATACCACAGATACAACTGGGTCTACTACATACCTTGAGCTAAACATAGAAATAAATGATACCACAGATACAGCTAGGTCTACTACATACCTTGAGCTAAACATAGAAATAAAGGATACCACAGATACAGCTAAGTCTACTACATACCTTGAACTAAACATAGAAATAAAGGATAACACAGATACAGCTAGGTCTACTACATACCTTGAGCTAAACATAGAAATAAAGGATACCACAGATACAGCTAGGTCTACTACATACCTTGAGCTAAACATGGAAATAAAGGATACCACAGATACAGCTAGGTCTACTACATACCTTGAGCAAAACATAGAAATAAAGGATACCACAGATACAGTTGGGTCTACTACATACCTTGAACTAAACATAGAAATAAAGGATACCACAGATACAGCTCGGTCTACTACATACCTTGAGCTAAACATGGAAATAAATGATACCACAGATACAGCTAGGTCTACTACATACCTTGAGCTAAACATAGAAATAAAGGATACCACAGATACAGCTAAGTCTACTACATACCTTGAACTAAACATAGAAATAAAGGATACCACAGATACAGCTGGGTCTACTACATACCTTGAGCTAAACATAGAAATAAAGGATACCACAGATACAGCTAGGTCTACTACATACCTTGAGCTAAACATGGAAATAAAGGATACCACAGATACAGCTAGGTCTACTACATACCTTGAGCTAAACATAGAAATAAATTATACCACAGATACAGCTAGATCTAATACATACCTTGAGCTAAACATAGAAATAAAGGATACCACAGATACAGCTACGTCTACTACATACCTTGAGCTAAACATAGAAATAAAGGATACCACAGATACAGCTAGGTCTACTACATACCTTGAGCTAAACATAGAAATAAAGGATACCACAGATACAGCTAGGTCTACTACATACCTTGAGCTAAACATAGAAATAAATGATACCACAGATACAGCTAGGTCTACTACATACCTTGAGCTAAGCATAGAAATAAAGGATACCACAGATACAGCTGGGTCTACTACATACCTTGAGCTAAACATAGAAATAAAGGATATCACAGATACAGCTGGGTCTACTACATACCTTGAGCTAAACATAGAAATAAAGGATACCACAGATACAGCTGGGTCTTCTACATACCTTGAGCTAAACATAGAAATAAAGGATATCACAGATATAGCTGGGTCTACTACATACCTTGAGCTAAACATAGAAATAAAGGATACCACAGATACAGCTAGGTTTACTACATACCTTGAGCTAAACATAGAAATAAAGGATACCACAGATACAGCTAGGTCTACTACATACTTTGAGCTAAACATAGAAATAAAGGATACCACAGATACAGCTGGGTCTACTACATACCTTGAGCTAAACATAGAAATAAATGATACCACAGATACAGCTAGGTCTACTACATACCTGGAGCTAAACATGGAAATAAAGGATACCACAGATACAGCTAGGTCTACTACATACTTTGAGCTAAACATAGAAATAAAGGATACCACAGATACAGCTGGGTCTACTACATACCTTGAGCTAAACATAGAAATAAATGATACCACAGATACAGCTAGGTCTACTACATACCTGGAGCTAAACATGGAAATAAAGGATACCACAGATACAGCTAGGTCTACTACATACCTTGAGCTAAATATAGAAATAAAGGATACCACAGATACAGCTGGGTCTACTACATACCTTGAGCTAAACATAGAAATAAATGATACCACAGATACAGCTAGGTCTACTACATACCTGGGGCTAAACATGGAAATAAAGGATACCACAGATACAGCTAGGTCTACTACATACCTTGAGCTAAACATAGAAATAAGGGATACCACAGATACACTGGATCTACTACATATCTTGAGCTAAACATAGAAATAAAGGATACCACAGACACAGCTAGGTCTACTACATACCTTGAGCTAAACATAGAAATAAAGGATACCACAGATACAGCTAGGTCTACTACATACCTTGAGCTAAACATAGAAATAAAGGATACCACAGATACAGCTAGGTCTACTACATACCTGGAGCTAAACATGGAAATAACGGATACCACAGATACAGCTAGGTCTACTACATACCTTGAGCTAAACATAGAAATAAATGATACCACAGATACAGCTAGGTCTACTACATACCTTGAGGTAAACATGGAAATAAATGATACCACAGATACAGCTGGATCTACTACCTACCTTGAGCTAAACATAGAAATAAATGATACCACAGATACAGCTGGGTCTACTACATACCTTGAGCTAAACAAAGAAATAAAGGATACCACAGATACAGCTAGGTCTACTACATACCTTGAGCTAAGTATAGAAATAAAGGATACCACAGATACAGCTAGGTCTACTACATACCTGGAGCTAAACATGGAAATAACGGATACCACAGATACAGCTAGGTCTACTACATACCTTGAGCTAAACATAGAAATAAATGATACCACAGATACAGCTAGGTCTACTACATACCTTGAGGTAAACATGGAAATAAATGATACCACAGATACAGCTGGATCTACTACCTACCTTGAGCTAAACATAGAAATAAAGGATACCACAGATACAGCTAGGTCTACTACATACCTTGAGCTAAACATAGAAATAAAGGATACCACAGATACAGCTAGGTCTACTACATACCTTGAGCTAAACATAGAAATAAAGGATACCACAGATACAGCTAGGTCTACTACATACCTTGAGCTAAACATAGAAATAAAGGATACCACAGATACAGCTAGGTCTACTACATACCTTGAGCTAAGCATAGAAATAAAGGATACCACAGATACAGCTGGGTCTTCTACATACCTTGAGCTAAACATAGAAATAAAGGATATCACAGATATAGCTGGGTCTACTACATACCTTGAGCTAAACATAGAAATAAAGGATACCACAGATACAGCTAGGTCTACTACATACCTGGAGCTAAACATGGAAATAAAGGATACCACAGATACAGCTAGGTCTACTACATACCTTGAGCTAAACATAGAAATAAAGGATACCACAGATACAGCTAGGTCTACTACATACCTGGAGCTAAACATGGAAATAACGGATACCACAGATACAGCTAGGTCTACTACATACCTTGAGCTAAACATAGAAATAAATGATACCACAGATACAGCTAGGTCTACTACATACCTTGAGGTAAACATGGAAATAAATGATACCACAGATACAGCTGGATCTACTACCTACCTTGAGCTAAACATAGAAATAAATGATACCACAGATACAGCTGGGTCTACTACATACCTTGAGCTAAACAAAGAAATAAAGGATACCACAGATACAGCTAGGTCTACTACATACCTTGAGCTAAGTATAGAAATAAAGGATACCACAGATACAGCTAGGTCTACTACATACCTGGAGCTAAACATGGAAATAACGGATACCACAGATACAGCTAGGTCTACTACATACCTTGAGCTAAACATAGAAATAAATGATACCACAGATACAGCTAGGTCTACTACATACCTTGAGGTAAACATGGAAATAAATGATACCACAGATACAGCTGGATCTACTACCTACCTTGAGCTAAACATAGAAATAAAGGATACCACAGATACAGCTAGGTCTACTACATACCTTGAGCTAAGCATAGAAATAAAGGATACCACAGATACAGCTGGGTCTTCTACATACCTTGAGCTAAACATAGAAATAAAGGATATCACAGATATAGCTGGGTCTACTACATAC
The DNA here is from genome assembly GCA_963383655.1 of Bathymodiolus septemdierum. NCBI lineage: Eukaryota > Metazoa > Mollusca > Bivalvia > Mytilida > Modiolidae > Bathymodiolus > Bathymodiolus septemdierum. The sequence goes on from OY726523.1 coordinate 65,484,492, forward strand.
CTTGAGCTAAACATAGAAATAAAGGATACCACAGATACAGCTAGGTCTACTACATACCTGGAGCTAAACATGGAAATAAAGGATACCACAGATACAGCTAGGTCTACTACATACCTTGAGCTAAACATAGAAATAAAGGATACCACAGATACAGCTAGGTTTACTACATACCTTGAGCTAAACATAGAAATAAAGGATACCACAGATACAGCTAGGTCTACTACATACTTTGAGCTAAACATAGAAATAAAGGATACCACAGATACAGCTGGGTCTACTACATACCTTGAGCTAAACATAGAAATAAATGATACCACAGATACAGCTAGGTCTACTACATACCTGGAGCTAAACATGGAAATAAAGGATACCACAGATACAGCTAGGTCTACTACATACCTTGAGCTAAATATAGAAATAAAGGATACCACAGATACAGCTGGGTCTACTACATACCTTGAGCTAAACATAGAAATAAATGATACCACAGATACAGCTAGGTCTACTACATACCTGGGGCTAAACATGGAAATAAAGGATACCACAGATACAGCTAGGTCTACTACATACCTTGAGCTAAACATAGAAATAAGGGATACCACAGATACACTGGATCTACTACATATCTTGAGCTAAACATAGAAATAAAGGATACCACAGACACAGCTAGGTCTACTACATACCTTGAGCTAAACATAGAAATAAAGGATACCACAGATACAGCTAGGTCTACTACATACCTTGAGCTAAACATAGAAATAAAGGATACCACAGATACAGCTAGGTCTACTACATACCTGGAGCTAAACATGGAAATAACGGATACCACAGATACAGCTAGGTCTACTACATACCTTGAGCTAAACATAGAAATAAATGATACCACAGATACAGCTAGGTCTACTACATACCTTGAGGTAAACATGGAAATAAATGATACCACAGATACAGCTGGATCTACTACCTACCTTGAGCTAAACATAGAAATAAATGATACCACAGATACAGCTGGGTCTACTACATACCTTGAGCTAAACAAAGAAATAAAGGATACCACAGATACAGCTAGGTCTACTACATACCTTGAGCTAAGTATAGAAATAAAGGATACCACAGATACAGCTAGGTCTACTACATACCTGGAGCTAAACATGGAAATAACGGATACCACAGATACAGCTAGGTCTACTACATACCTTGAGCTAAACATAGAAATAAATGATACCACAGATACAGCTAGGTCTACTACATACCTTGAGGTAAACATGGAAATAAATGATACCACAGATACAGCTGGATCTACTACCTACCTTGAGCTAAACATAGAAATAAATGATACCACAGATACAGCTGGGTCTACTACATACCTTGAGCTAAACAAAGAAATAAAGGATACCACAGATACAGCTAGGTCTACTACATACCTTGAGCTAAGTATAGAAATAAAGGATACCACAGATACAGCTAGGTCTACTACATACCTTGAGCTAAACATAGAAATAAAGGATACCACAGATACAGCTAGGTCTACTACATACCTTGAGCTAAACATAGAAATAAAGGATACCACAGATACAGCTGGAACTACTACATACCTTGAGCTAAACATGGAAATAAATGATACCACAGATACAGCTAGGTCTACTACATACCTTGAGCTAAACATGGAAATAAAGGATACCACAGATACAGCTAGGTCTACTACATACCTTGAGCTAAACATAGAAATAAATTATACCACAGATACAGCTAGATCTACTACATACCTTGAGCTAAACATAGAAATAAATGATACCACAGATACAACTAGGTCTACTACATACCTTGAGCTAAACATAGAAATAAAGGATACCACAGATACAGCTGGATCTACTACATACCTTGAGCTAAACATGGAAATAAATGATACCACAGATACAGCTAGGTCTACTACATACCTGGAGCTAAACATGGAAATAAATGATACCACAGATACAGCTAGGTCTACTACATACCTTGAGCTAAACATAGAAATAAATGATACCACAGATACAGCTAGGTCTACTACATACCTGGAGCTAAACATGGAAATAAATGATACCACAGATACAACTGGGTCTACTACATACCTTGAGCTAAACATAGAAATAAATGATACCACAGATACAGCTAGGTCTACTACATACCTTGAGCTAAACATAGAAATAAAGGATACCACAGATACAGCTAAGTCTACTACATACCTTGAACTAAACATAGAAATAAAGGATAACACAGATACAGCTAGGTCTACTACATACCTTGAGCTAAACATAGAAATAAAGGATACCACAGATACAGCTAGGTCTACTACATACCTTGAGCTAAACATGGAAATAAAGGATACCACAGATACAGCTAGGTCTACTACATACCTTGAGCAAAACATAGAAATAAAGGATACCACAGATACAGTTGGGTCTACTACATACCTTGAACTAAACATAGAAATAAAGGATACCACAGATACAGCTCGGTCTACTACATACCTTGAGCTAAACATGGAAATAAATGATACCACAGATACAGCTAGGTCTACTACATACCTTGAGCTAAACATAGAAATAAAGGATACCACAGATACAGCTAAGTCTACTACATACCTTGAACTAAACATAGAAATAAAGGATACCACAGATACAGCTGGGTCTACTACATACCTTGAGCTAAACATAGAAATAAAGGATACCACAGATACAGCTAGGTCTACTACATACCTTGAGCTAAACATGGAAATAAAGGATACCACAGATACAGCTAGGTCTACTACATACCTTGAGCTAAACATAGAAATAAATTATACCACAGATACAGCTAGATCTAATACATACCTTGAGCTAAACATAGAAATAAAGGATACCACAGATACAGCTACGTCTACTACATACCTTGAGCTAAACATAGAAATAAAGGATACCACAGATACAGCTAGGTCTACTACATACCTTGAGCTAAACATAGAAATAAAGGATACCACAGATACAGCTAGGTCTACTACATACCTTGAGCTAAACATAGAAATAAATGATACCACAGATACAGCTAGGTCTACTACATACCTTGAGCTAAGCATAGAAATAAAGGATACCACAGATACAGCTGGGTCTACTACATACCTTGAGCTAAACATAGAAATAAAGGATATCACAGATACAGCTGGGTCTACTACATACCTTGAGCTAAACATAGAAATAAAGGATACCACAGATACAGCTGGGTCTACTACATACCTTGAGCTAAACATAGAAATAAAGGATACCACAGATACAGCTAGGTCTACTACATACCTTGAGCTAAACATGGAAATAAAGGATACCACAGATACAGCTAGGTCTACTACATACCTTGAGCTAAACATAGAAATAAATGATACCACAGATACAGCTAGATCTACTACATACCTTGAGCTAAACATAGAAATAAAGGATACCACAGATACAGCTAGGTCTACTACATACCTTGAGCTAAACATAGAAATAAAGGATACCACAGATACAGCTAGGTCTACTACATACCTTGAGCTAAACATAGAAATAAAGGATACCACAGATACAGCTAGGTCTACTACATACCTTGAGCTAAGCATAGAAATAAAGGATACCACAGATACAGCTGGGTCTTCTACATACCTTGAGCTAAACATAGAAATAAAGGATATCACAGATATAGCTGGGTCTACTACATACCTTGAGCTAAACATAGAAATAAAGGATACCACAGATACAGCTAGGTCTACTACATACCTGGAGCTAAACATGGAAATAAAGGATACCACAGATACAGCTAGGTCTACTACATACCTTGAGCTAAACATAGAAATAAAGGATACCACAGATACAGCTAGGTTTACTACATACCTTGAGCTAAACATAGAAATAAAGGATACCACAGATACAGCTAGGTCTACTACATACTTTGAGCTAAACATAGAAATAAAGGATACCACAGATACAGCTGGGTCTACTACATACCTTGAGCTAAACATAGAAATAAATGATACCACAGATACAGCTAGGTCTACTACATACCTGGAGCTAAACATGGAAATAAAGGATACCACAGATACAGCTAGGTCTACTACATACCTTGAGCTAAATATAGAAATAAAGGATACCACAGATACAGCTGGGTCTACTACATACCTTGAGCTAAACATAGAAATAAATGATACCACAGATACAGCTAGGTCTACTACATACCTGGGGCTAAACATGGAAATAAAGGATACCACAGATACAGCTAGGTCTACTACATACCTTGAGCTAAACATAGAAATAAGGGATACCACAGATACACTGGATCTACTACATATCTTGAGCTAAACATAGAAATAAAGGATACCACAGACACAGCTAGGTCTACTACATACCTTGAGCTAAACATAGAAATAAAGGATACCACAGATACAGCTAGGTCTACTACATACCTTGAGCTAAACATAGAAATAAAGGATACCACAGATACAGCTAGGTCTACTACATACCTGGAGCTAAACATGGAAATAACGGATACCACAGATACAGCTAGGTCTACTACATACCTTGAGCTAAACATAGAAATAAATGATACCACAGATACAGCTAGGTCTACTACATACCTTGAGGTAAACATGGAAATAAATGATACCACAGATACAGCTGGATCTACTACCTACCTTGAGCTAAACATAGAAATAAATGATACCACAGATACAGCTGGGTCTACTACATACCTTGAGCTAAACAAAGAAATAAAGGATACCACAGATACAGCTAGGTCTACTACATACCTTGAGCTAAGTATAGAAATAAAGGATACCACAGATACAGCTAGGTCTACTACATACCTGGAGCTAAACATGGAAATAACGGATACCACAGATACAGCTAGGTCTACTACATACCTTGAGCTAAACATAGAAATAAATGATACCACAGATACAGCTAGGTCTACTACATACCTTGAGGTAAACATGGAAATAAATGATACCACAGATACAGCTGGATCTACTACCTACCTTGAGCTAAACATAGAAATAAATGATACCACAGATACAGCTGGGTCTACTACATACCTTGAGCTAAACAAAGAAATAAAGGATACCACAGATACAGCTAGGTCTACTACATACCTTGAGCTAAGTATAGAAATAAAGGATACCACAGATACAGCTAGGTCTACTACATACCTTGAGCTAAACATAGAAATAAAGGATACCACAGATACAGCTAGGTCTACTACATACCTTGAGCTAAACATAGAAATAAAGGATACCACAGATACAGCTGGATCTACTACATACCTTGAGCTAAACATGGAAATAAATAATACCACAGATACAGCTAGGTCTACTACAAACCTGGAGCTAAACATGGAAATAAATGATACCACAGATACAGGTAGGTCTACTACATACCTTGAGCTAAACATAGAAATAAATGATACCACAGATACAGCTAGGTCTACTACATACCTGGAGCTAAACATGGAAATAAATGATACCACAGATACAACTGGGTCTACTACATACCTTGAGCTAAACATAGAAATAAATGATACCACAGACACAGCTAGGTCTACTACATACCTTGAGCTAAACATAGAAATAAAGGATACCACAGATACAGCTAGGTCTACTACATACCTTGAGCTAAACATAGAAATAAAGGATACCACAGATACAGCTAGGTCTACTACATACCTTGAGCTAAACATAGAAATAAAGGATACCACAGATACAGCTAGGTCTACTACATACCTTGAACTAAACATAGAAATAAATGATACCACAGATACAGCTAGGTCTACTACATACCTTGAGCTAAACATAGAAATAAAGGATACCACAGATACAGCTAGGTCTACTACATACCTTGAGCTAAACATAGAAATAAAGGATACCACAGATACAGCTAGGTCTACTACATACCTTGAGCTAAACAAAGAAATAAAGGATACCACAGATACAGCTAGGTCTACTACATACCTTGAGCTAAACATGGAAATAAAGGATACCACAGATACAGCTAGGTCTACTACTTACCTTGAGCTAAACATAGAAATAAAGGATACCACAGATACAGCTAGGTCTACTACATACCTTGAGCTAAACATAGAAATAAATGATACCACAGATACAGCTAGGTCTACTACATACCTGGAGCTAAACATGGAAATAAATGATACCACAGATACAACTGGGTCTACTACATACCTTGAGCTAAACATAGAAATAAATGATACCACAGACACAGCTAGGTCTACTACATACCTTGAGCTAAACATAGAAATAAAGGATACCACAGATACAGCTAGGTCTACTACATACCTTGAGCTAAACATAGAAATAAAGGATACCACAGATACAGCTAGGTCTACTACATACCTGGAGCTAAACATGGAAATAACGGATACCACAGATACAGCTAGGTCTACTACATACCTTGAGCTAAACATAGAAATAAATGATACCACAGATACAGCTAGGTCTACTACATACCTTGAGGTAAACATGGAAATAAATGATACCACAGATACAGCTGGATCTACTACCTACCTTGAGCTAAACATAGAAATAAATGATACCACAGATACAGCTGGGTCTACTACATACCTTGAGCTAAACAAAGAAATAAAGGATACCACAGATACAGCTAGGTCTACTACATACCTTGAGCTAAGTATAGAAATAAAGGATACCACAGATACAGCTAGGTCTACTACATACCTTGAGCTAAACATAGAAATAAAGGATACCACAGATACAGCTAGGTCTACTACATACCTTGAGCTAAACATAGAAATAAAGGATACCACAGATACAGCTGGATCTACTACATACCTTGAGCTAAACATGGAAATAAATAATACCACAGATACAGCTAGGTCTACTACAAACCTGGAGCTAAACATGGAAATAAATGATACCACAGATACAGGTAGGTCTACTACATACCTTGAGCTAAACATAGAAATAAATGATACCACAGATACAGCTAGGTCTACTACATACCTGGAGCTAAACATGGAAATAAATGATACCACAGATACAACTGGGTCTACTACATACCTTGAGCTAAACATAGAAATAAATGATACCACAGACACAGCTAGGTCTACTACATACCTTGAGCTAAACATAGAAATAAAGGATACCACAGATACAGCTAGGTCTACTACATACCTTGAGCTAAACATAGAAATAAAGGATACCACAGATACAGCTAGGTCTACTACATACCTTGAGCTAAACATAGAAATAAAGGATACCACAGATACAGCTAGGTCTACTACATACCTTGAACTAAACATAGAAATAAATGATACCACAGATACAGCTAGGTCTACTACATACCTTGAGCTAAACATAGAAATAAAGGATACCACAGATACAGCTAGGTCTACTACATACCTTGAGCTAAACATAGAAATAAAGGATACCACAGATACAGCTAGGTCTACTACATACCTTGAGCTAAACAAAGAAATAAAGGATACCACAGATACAGCTAGGTCTACTACATACCTTGAGCTAAACATGGAAATAAAGGATACCACAGATACAGCTAGGTCTACTACTTACCTTGAGCTAAACATAGAAATAAAGGATACCACAGATACAGCTAGGTCTACTACATACCTTGAGCTAAACATAGAAATAAAGGATACCACAGATACAGCTAGGTCTACTACATACCTTGAGCTAAACATAGAAATAAAGGATACCACAGATACAGCTAGGTCTACTACATACCTTGAGCTAAACATAGAAATAAATGATACCACAGATACAGCTAGGTCTACTACATACCTTGAGCTAAACATGGAAATAAATGATACCACAGATACAGCTAGGTCTACTACATACCTTGAGCTAAACATAGAAATAAATGATACCACAGATACAGCTAGGTCTACTACATACCTTGAGGTAAACATGGAAATAAATGATACCACAGATACAGCTGGATCTACTACCTACCTTGAGCTAAACATAGAAATAAATGATACCACAGATACAACTGGGTCTACTACATACCTTGAGCTAAACAAAGAAATAAAGGATACCACAGATACAGCTAGGTCTACTACATACCTTGAGCTAAACATAGAAATAAAGGATACCACAGATACAGCTGGGTCTACTACATACCTTGAGCTAAACATAGAAATAAAGGATACCACAGATACAGCTAGGTCTACTACATACCTTGAGCTAAACATAGAAATAAAGGATACCACAGATACAGCTAGGTCTACTACATACCTTGAGCTAAACATAGAAATAAAGGATACCACAGATACAGCTAGGTCTACTACATACCTTGAGCTAAACATAGAAATAAAGGATACCACAGATACAGCTAGGTTTACTACATACCTTGAGCTAAACATAGAAATAAAGGATACCACAGATACAGCTAGGTTTACTACATACCTTGAGCTAAACATGGAAATAAAGGATACCACAGATACAGCTAGGTCTACTACATACCTTGAGCTAAACATAGAAATAAAGGATACCACAGATACAGCTAGGTTTACTACATACCTTGAGCTAAACATGGAAATAAAGGATACCACAGATACAGTTGGGTCTACTACATACCTTGAGCTAAACATAGAAATAAAGGATACCACAGATACAGCTAGGTCTACTACATACCTTGAGCTAAACATAGAAATAAATGATACCACAGATACAGCTGGGTCTACTACATACCTTGAGCTAAACATAGAAATAAAGGATACCACAGATACAGCTGGGTCTACTACATACCTTGAGCTAAACATAGAAATAAAGGATATCACAGATACAGCTGGGTCTACTACATACCTTGAGCTAAACATAGAAATAAAGGATACCACAGATACAGCTAGGTCTACTACATACCTTGAGCTAAGCATAGAAATAAAGGATACCACAGATACAGCTAGGTCTACTACATACCTTGAGCTAAACATAGAAATAAAGGATACCACAGATACAGCTAGGTCTACTACATACTTTGAGCTAAACATGGAAATAAAGGATACCACAGATACAGCTAGGTCTACTACATACCTTGAGCTAAACATGGAAATAACGGATACCACATATACAGCTAGGTCTACTACATACCTTGAGCTAAACATAGAAATAAATGATACCACAGATACAGCTAGGTCTACTACATACCTTGAGCTAAACATAGAAATAAAGGATATCACAGATACAGCTGGGTCTACTACATACTTTGAGCTAAACATGGAAATAACGGATACCACAGATACAGCTAGGTCTACTACATACCTTGAGCTAAACAAAGAAATAAAGGATACCACAGATACAGCTAGGTCTACTACATACCTTGAGCTAAACATAGAAATAAAGGATACCACAGATACAGCTGGGTCTACTACATACCTTGAGCTAAACATAGAAATAAATGATACCACAGATACAGCTAGGTCTACTACATACCTGGAGCTAAACATGGAAATAAAGGATACCACAGATACAGCTGGGTCTACTACATACCTTGAGCTAAACATAGAAATAAAGGATACCACAGATACAGCTGGGTCTACTACATACCTTGAGCTAAACATAGAAATAAATGATACCACAGATACAGCTAGGTCTACTACATACCTGGAGCTAAACATGGAAATAAAGGATACCACAGATACAGCTAGGTCTACTACATACCTTGAGCTAAACATAGAAATAAAGGATACCACAGATACAGCTGGGTCTACTACATACCTTGAGCTAAACATGGAAATAAAGGATACCACAGATACAGCTAGGTCTACTACATACCTTGAGCTAAACATAGAAATAAAGGATACCACAGATACAGCTAGGTCTACTACATACCTGGAGCTAAACATGGAAATAACGGATACCACAGATACAGCTAGGTCTACTACATACCTTGAGCTAAACATGGAAATAACGGATACCACAGATACAGCTAGGTCTACTACATACCTTGAGCTAAACATGGAAATAAATGATACCACAGATACAGCTAGGTCTACTACATACCTTGAGCTAAACATAGAAATAAAGGATACCACAGATACAGCTAGGTCTACTACATACCTGGAGCTAAACATGGAAATAACGGATACCACAGATACAGCTAGGTCTACTACATACCTTGAGCTAAACATAGAAATAAATGATACCACAGATACAGCTAGGTCTACTACATACCTTGAGGTAAACATGGAAATAAATGATACCACAGATACAGCTGGATCTACTACCTACCTTGAGCTAAACATAGAAATAAATGATACCACAGATACAGCTGGGTCTACTACATACCTTGAGCTAAACAAAGAAATAAAGGATACCACAGATACAGCTAGGTCTACTACATACCTTGAGCTAAACATAGAAATAAAGGATACCACAAATACAGCTGGGTCTACTACATACCTTGAGCTAAACATAGAAATAAAGGATACCACAGATACAGCTAGGTCTACTACATACCTTGAGCTAAGCATAGAAATAAAGGATACCACAGATACAGCTGGGTCTACTACATACCTTGAGCTAAACATAGAAATAAAGGATACCACAGATACAGCTAGGTCTACTACATACCTTGAGCTAAGCATAGAAATAAAGGATACCACAGATACAGCTGGGTCTACTACATACCTTGAGCTAAGCATAGAAATAAAGGATACCACAGATACAGCTAGGTCTACTACATACCTTGAGCTAAACATAGAAATAAAGGATACCACAGATACAGCTAGGTCTACTACATACCTTGAGCTAAACATAGAAATAAAGGATACCACAGATACAGCTAGGTCTACTACATACCTTGAGCTAAACATAGAAATAAAGGATACCACAGATACAGCTAGGTCTACTACATACCTTGAGCTAAACATAGAAATAAAGGATACCACAGATACAGCTAGGTCTACTACATACCTTGAGGTAAACATAGAAATAAATGATACCACAGATACAGCTAGATCTACTACATACCTTGAGCTAAACATAGAAATAAAGGATACCACAGATACAGCTAGGTATACTACATACCTTGAGCTAAACATAGAAATAAAGGATACCACAGATACAGCTAGGTCTACTACATACCTTGAACTAAACATAGAAATAAATGATACCACAGATACAGCTAGGTCTACTACATACCTTGAGCTAAACATAGAAATAAAGGATACCACAGATACAGCTAGGTCTACTACATACCTTGAGCTAAACATAGAAATAAATGATACCACAGATACAGCTGGGTCTACTACATACCTTGAGCTAAACATAGAAATAAAGGATACCACAGATACAGCTAGGTCTACTACATACCTTGAGCTAAACATAGAAATAAAGGATACCACAGATATTGCTAGATCTACTACATACCTTGAGCTAAACATAGAAATAAAGGATACCACAGATACAGCTAGATCTACTACATACCTTGAGCTAAACATAGAAATAAAGGATACCACAGATACAGCTGGGTCTACTACATACCTTGAGCTAAACATAGAAATAAATGATACCACAGATACAGCTGGGTCTACTACATACCTTGAGCTAAACATAGAAATAAATGATACCACAGATACAGTTGGGTCTACTACATACCTTGAGCTAAACATAGAAATAACGGATACCACAGATACAGCTAGGTCTACTACATACCTTGAACTAAACATGGAAATAAATGATACCACAGATACAGCTAGGTCTACTACATACCTTGAACTAAACATAGAAATAAAGGATACCACAGATACAGCTGGGTCTACTACATACCTTGAGCTAAACATAGAAATAACGGATACCACAGATACAGCTAGGTCTACTACATACCTTGAACTAAACATGGAAATAAATGATACCACAGATACAGTTGGGTCTACTACATACCTTGAGCTAAACATAGAAATAAAGGATACCACAGATACAGCTGGGTCTACTACATACCTTGAGCTAAACATGGAAATAAAGGATACCACAGATACAGCTAGGTCTACTACATACCTTGAGCTAAACATGGAAATAAATGATACCACAGATACAGCTAGGTCTACTACATACCTTGAACTAAACATAGAAATAAAGGATACCACAGATACAGCTAGGTCTACTACATACCTTGAGCTAAACATCGAAATAAAGGATACCACAGATACAGCTAGGTCTACTACATACCTTGAGGTAAACATGGAAATAAAGGATACCACAGATACAGCTAGGTCTACTGCATACCTTGAGCTAAACATAGAAATAAAGGATACCACAGATACAGCTAGGTCTACTACATACCTTGAGGTAAACATGGAAATAAAGGATACCACAGATACAGCTAGGTCTACTACATACCTTGAACTAAACATGGAAATAAATGATACCACAGATACAGCTAGGTCTACTACATACCTTGAGCTAAACATGGAAATAAAGGATACCACAGATACAGCTAGGTCTACTACATACCTTGAGCTAAACATAGAAATAAAGGATACCACAGATACAGCTAGGTCTACTACATACCTTGAGCTAAACATAGAAATAAAGGATACCACAGATACAGCTGGATCTACTACATACCTTGAGCTAATCATGGAAATAAAGGATACCACAGATATAGCTAGGTCTACTACATACCTTGAGCTAATCATGGAAATAAAGGATACCACAGATACAGCTAGGTCTACTACATACCTTGAGCTAAACATAGAAATAAAGGATACCACAGATACAGCTAGGTCTATTATATACCTTGAGCTAAACATAGAAATAAAGGATACCACAGATACAGCTAGGTCTACTGCATACCTTGAGCTAAACATGGAAATAAATGATACCACAGATACAGCTAGGTCTACTACATACCTTGAGCTAGGGATTCTGCAGTAAGGTACTGAACCAAGTTTTTCCTTCATGATTTCCTTGATCGAGAGTTGCTGCAATAAGATACTGAACCAAGGGTTTCTATCATGATTTCCTTGATCGAGGGATGCTGCAGTAGGGTACTGAGCCAAGGGTTTCTATCATTATTTCGTTGATCGAGGGATGCTGCAGTAAGTTACTGAACCAAGGGTTTCTATCATGATTTCGTTTGTCGAGGGATGCTGCAGTAAGTTACTGAACCAAGGGTTTTTATCATGATTTTCTTGATCGAGGGATGCTGCAGTAAGGTACTGAACCAAGGGTTTCCATCATGATTTCTTTGATCAAGGGATGATGCAGTAAAGTACTGAACCAAGGGTTTCTATCATGATTTCCTTGATCGAGGGATACTGCAGTAAAGTACTGCACCAAGGGTTTCCATCATGATTTCCTTGATCGAGGGATGCTGCAGTAAGGTGCTGAACCAAGGGTTTCTATCATGGTTTCCTTGATCGAGGGATGCTGGAGTAAGGTACTGAACCAAGGGTTTCTATCATGATTTCGTTGGTCGAGGGATGCTGCAGTAAGTTACTGAACCAAGGGTTTTTATCATGATTTTCCTGATCAAGGGATGCTGCAGTAAGGTACTGAACCAAGGGTTTCTATCATGATTTCCTTGATTAAGGGATGATGCGATAAGGTAGTGAACCAAGGGTTTCTATCATGATTTCCTTGATCGAAGGATGCTGCAGTAGGGTACTGAACCAAGGGTTTCTATCATGATTTCCTTGATCGAGGGATGCTGCAGTAAGGTACTGAACCAAGGGTTTCTATCATGCTTTCCTTGATCAAGGGATGATGCAGTAAGGTACTGAACCAAGGGTTTCTATCATGATTTCCTTGATCGAGGGATGATGCAGTAAGGTATTGAACTAAGGGTTTCCATCATGATTTCCTTGATCGAGGGATGCTGCAGTAAGGTACTGAACCAAGGCTTTCTATGATTCCCGTGATCGAGGGATGCTGCAGTAAGGTACTGAACCAAGGGTTTCTATCACGATTTCCTAGGTCGAGGGATGCTGCAGTGAGGTACTGAACCAAGTGTTTCTATCATGATTTCCTTGATCGAGGGATACTGCAGTAAGATACTGAACCAAGGGTTTCTATCATGATTTCCTTGATCGAGTTGCTGCAATAAGATACTGAACCAAGGGTTTCTATCATGATTTCCTTGATCGAGGGATGCTGCAGTAAGGTACTGAGCCAAGGGTTTATATCATGATTTCGTTGGTCGAGGGATGCTGCAGTAAGTTACTGAACCAAGGGTTTTTATCATGATTTTCCTGATCGAGGGATGCTGCAGTAAGGTACTGAACCAAGGGTTTCTATCATGAATTCCTTGATCGAGGGATACTGCAGTAAAGTACTGAACCAAGGTTTTCTATCATGATTTCCTTGATCGAGGGATGCTGGAGTAAAGTACTGAACCAAAGGTTTCTATCATGAATTCGTTGGTCGAGGGATGCTGCAGTAAGTTACTGAACCAAGGGTTTTTATTATGATTTTCCTGATCTAGGGATGCTGCAGTAAGGTACTGAACCAAGGGTTTCTATCATGATTTCCTTGATCAAAGGATGATGCAATAAGGTAGTGAATCAAGGGTTTCTATCATGATTTCCTTGATCGAGGGATGCTGCAGTAGGGTACTGAACCAAGGGTTTCTATCATGATTTCCTTGATCGAGTTGCTGCAATAAGATACTGAACCAAGGGTTTCTATCATGATTTCCTTGATCGAGGGATGCTGCAGTAAGGTACTGAGCCAAGGGTTTATATCATGATTTCGTTGGTCGAGGGATGCTGCAGTAAGATACTGAACCAAGGGTTTTTATCATGATTTTCCTGATCGAGGGATGCTGCAGTAAGGTACTGAACCAAGGGTTTCTATCATGATTTCCTTGATCGAGGGATACTGCAGTAAAGTACTGAACCAAGGGTTTCTATCATGATTTCCTTGATCGAGGGATGCTGCAGTAGGGTACTGAACCAAAGGTTTCTATCATGATTTCCTTGATCGAGGGATGCTGCAGTAAGGTACTGAACCAAGGGTTTCTATCATGATTTCCTTGATCAAAGGATGATGCAATAAGGTACTGAACCAAGGGTTTCTATCATGATTTCCTTGATCGAGGGATGCTGCAGTAGGGTACTGAACCAAAGGTTTCTATCATGATTTCCTTGATCGAGGGATGCTGCAGTAAGGTACTGAACCAAGGGTTTCTATCATGATTTCCTTGATCAAAGGATGATGCAATAAGGTACTGAACCAAGGGTTTCTATCATGATTTCCTTGATCGAGGGATACTGCAGTAAAGTACTGAACCAAGGGTTTCTATCATGATTTCCTTGATCAAAGGATGATGCAATAAGGTACTGAACCAAGGGTTTCTATCATGATTTCCTTGATCGAGGGATACTGCAGTAAGGTACTGAACCAAGGGTTTCTATCATGATTTCCTTGATCAAAGGATGATGCAATAAGGTAGTGAACCAAGGGTTTCTATCATGATTTCCTTGATCGAGGGATGCTGCAGTAGGGTACTGAACCAAGGGTTTCTATCATGATTTCCTTGATCAAAGGATGATGCAATAAGGTAGTGAACCAAGGGTTTCTATCATGATTTCCTTGATCGAGGGATGCTGCAGTAGGGTACTGAACCAAGGGTTTCTATCATGATTTCCTTGATCGAGGGATGCTGCAGTAGGGTACTGAACCAAGGGTTTCTATCATGATTTCCTTGATCGAGGGATACTGCAGTAAGGTACTGAACCAAGGGTTTCTATCATGATTTCCTTGATCGAGGGATGCTGCAGTAAGGTACTGAACCAAGGGTTTCTATCATGATTTCCTTGATCGAGGGATGCTGCAGTAAGGTACTGAACCAAGGGTTTCTATCATGATTTCCTTGGTCGAGAGATGCTGCAGTATAGTACTGAGCCAAGGGTTTCTAGTGGTTAAGTGGAAGCCATTCATCCCTTTGAAAGATTTATGGTAGACACCAGGACTTGGTTAACCGCTATGTAGTATGTGTCACAAATGACCACGGATATGTTCCATTTGTCGTTATCACAATCTGGTCCTTTCCTCATTTAGGACTTGTCACCGGATTTGTAAGAAGAGTAACAGCATGGGTGCCACATGTGGAGCAGGAACTGCTTACCCTAGCAAAGCACCTAAGTTCGCATCCATTTTTTTGCTTGTCTTTTTGGTTTTGGTTCCGTGTTGTGATGTCCTCTGCGATTTCCGCCTGAAAACGATGTTCGATTCATCTCGAATCCGATTTGTTTTGTAGGTGGTTCATGTTTTATATGTTTTTGTATTTATTTATGCATACTGGTGGCCAACACGATTTCCTAATCAGATGATGTTTGTGTCGCATGGTAACACGACGAGTGTCACATGTGAAGCAAGAACTGCTGACCTTTCCGGAGCATCTGAGTTTTTAGTGGGGTTTGTGTTACTCGATCTTTAGTTTTCTATGTAATGTTTTGAAGATCGTTGTTTGTCCTTAACCACTTTTTCTCTTAGCAATTGTTTTGTCTGTCCTTTTGATTACCCTATATCATCTTATAAAGATAGAAATAAACAGCAGCGCCAAGAGCGCATGATACACCCGTCGTCAATATTCATACAATATTTGTAAAGACTTTCTTTCCCATAACTCTTGAATAAAAAATCTAGATTTCACCAAAAAGCATACAGACCGTAAGACTATCAATTCCAATAACTATGCAAAGTTTGAAGTGAATTGGCCATGGGGTTCTCAATTTACAGCACGACATACGAAAAATCACCTACAATTTGATGAATAAAGTCCCATAACTCTGGAATGAAAATTCGAAATTTCACCATAAAGTATACAGACCGTAAGACCATCAATTCCAATAACTCTGTGAAATTTGAAGTGAATTGGCCAAGGGTTTCTTAAGTTAGAGTGCGACATGTGAAACGGACGAAGGACGGATGGACAAACAGATGGTCAGTCGGACTTTGGTATACCATAATACGTCCCGTCTTAAAAACGGGCGTATAAAAACATATCTATATCTTTACTACTATACAATTATAGCTTTTGTATGAGGTTGATACGTGGTTATATCGACCAAACAGAAGTATATCGACCTCATACAAAAGCTACAATTTTTGTATTATTAATCCACATTATCGACAAATATAAGGAAAATTTAGCAGGAATATTTGTCCAATGCTGTAACTTTTGATTTCTGTATATATATCACTGCATTTTTTTTAATGGATTTTGGGGAAATTTATGTTTATTTTAGTAACATGATGTATGACCGTGCAATCTGCTATTTTCTATATTACAAAAATCGTTGACAGTGCAACCTTTGTTTATACAGTATATCATGTGATTTGGTATCTACCAATCAAATTTTAAGAATGATATCAGATTAATAATATTCAGATACTAAAATTATATTAGACAAACACACCAGTTCTAAACAATTTTATTGTATATTACAGTAGGTTAGGGTTTATGGTATATTAGTCAATTTCATTATCAAGTAATTATTTTTGTTAATTAAATCAATTTGATATCATTAATGCACGTAAAACACCAAATAAACATGTGAAGACAAGTAAGAAGAGGACATACTGCACAGGTCCTATACCCAGCCACAAGCTAACAAATATAAATAGCAATCCTAAATATAACATGGTAGAGTAGCTTCCTAAAAATCGCAATCTTAATTTTGGTCTTCGCAGTTCCACCAGATGTTTTCCAGAAATTGGTGAACTTGGTTTCTGATCCTTTTGTAAAGCTGGTGCAAACACTACTTTTGCTATTTTACCCACAATATCTCTTCTTTCATATGCAGTCTGTATCTCATTTGAAAACTGGAAAAGAATCAAATACAATATTAGTAAGATTAAAGAACTTGGTTTGGGTGTTAATAAACAATTATTGCCTTCAATGGATGTAAACATCCAGAATTGGTAACCTGATGGGGGTTGTTCTCCCGAGGGCTTTAGGCCGAGGGAAACAACCCCTTGAGGGTTAACAATTCTGATGTTTACAATCCATTGAAGGCAATAACTGTTTTATTATACCGAACAACAGACCAAGGATTGTGCATTTAAATAAATACATGTATTTAAGTAAAATGTGTGTTTAATAACTTTTGACAAATTTTTAACAAATGTTAAACTATTTAATGTTTATATTAAAGTTCACAACACAACCAGTGATATAGGGCACAAACCGGCCATCAGTAATATTTTCAACAGATTTAAAATGTGTGTTTAATAACTTCAAAAATTGCCTCTGGCCAATACAACCGTCCTTGAGCCATTATGACTAACCTTGGACATATAACCGGTCCATTATGAAAACACCCATTTCTTAATACTTTTATTAACCAGTCAATTTCAATTTTAGGTAATCTTCATTCTTTTTGAAGAAGGCAATAGTATTGACTGAAATGGTAGGCTATAATTGTTTTATCATTTTTCAATATTATTATTTAAATATTAAAATTTTGAAATTTTATGAAAACTGAATTTTTTTTAAAAAAAATTAAATTTTGAAATGTTGAAATTTTTTTGAAAAATTTTGATATCTTATGAAAATTTTGAATTTAAAAATTTGTTTTAAAATGTTTTAATTTTAATTTTTTTTTGAAATATTGAATTTTTTTTTGGAAAATTTTGAACATTAATAGGGTTGTTACCCGGTAAACAACTAGTTGTTTCCCGTTTGGGTTAATTTTCACAAAACATTAAAACATTAAAATTGTTTCAGGTCATGTGATTTAATTTAAGCCAATGAGAATTTAGTGAGGTATAATAACACTATTTGAATGCTTACATAAGGGTAATAACAAAATTACCGAACTCCAAACAATCTTACAAAGGGAAAGACAAAATCAGTCAACAACCAGGAAACTGTGAAAACCGTAATGACCCTGACTTGGTACAGGCATTTCTAAACCAGGGTATTTACCTGATAAAATCATTAAAATCATAACTAGATGCTAGCAGGTTCACTAAGTATTCAATTGACTTCTGGATTGCATAGAAAAAGTCAGAATATATGTTCAATTTCATCTGTCTCCAGCTTAAAATTAGCCTTTTTACCAGTAATGGCAGCCATCTAGGACGGAGGATGAGGGGCATCACACATAATTTTGAAAGTGATAAAACCAAGGATTATCCCAGCCATGTTTAGTTTCTTAGACAATTCTGTTTATCATATCAATGTTATAGTCTACAGGGATATTTGTAAAATTCAGTTAACAGGTTTTAAATGGAAAAATGATAACTTAACACTAATCAAAATGTACCTGTGTATTAATATACGAACAAAACTGATGAAGAATTCGAACAATTGTTTTATTTTCATAACTTCTGATTGGTTGAAGGTCAGGGTCTCCTGAATACATCACATCAAATCTCTTCAATTTATTTATAAGCTGTAAACAGAAAATAATCAAATACAAGATGAAGGCAATTCTATATTAAACTAGGAAGAACTGTTTTAGATACCTAAAACTTATGTCTCCCCTTAATGCGGCCATCTGTACAACAATAAGTTACACATTATGAGTTGAATGATACTATTTAAAAAACAATTATTTGATCTTGAGGTCAAAGGTCAACGTCCCACGAAGGTCATTATGGTACGTGACACACCGCCTTATGGTCATGCACCCACATACCAAATATCATTGACCTATCTCGAAAGACAAAAATGTTAAGGCCCGGACAAGAAAAACTATTTAAAAACCAATTATTTGACCTTGAGGTCAAAGGTCATTACGGTATGTGACACACCATCTTATGGTCATGCACCCACATACCAAATATAATTGACCTATCTGGAAAGACAAAAAAGTTATGATCCGGACAAGCTTCGCTGAGAAGAAGTGAAACAGAATTAAGCGTAAGAAAAAATCAGACTAAAACAATATGTCTCCCTTCGTTCGAAGGGGAGACATAAATATGTCATAGTGAACTGGTTGTATCTATCACCAGCCAGTAATGTTAAATATTGTAAAAAAAATCAGTATAACAGCCATTATTTGAGTGGGTGTATATATGTATAATATTGGTGTATTGACTATAAATATAGAATTTATGTGGCGAGGCTTAGAAACGGGGGAAAGATGAGTTTTAGTGAATCTTTCCATCTGTTTCGTGCCGAGTCACATAAATTCTATATTTACCATCAATACACCAATATTGTATTTATCCTGCAATAAAATTTGCAAAAAAAAAGTTATTTCATTTAAAAAAAAAAATGGTAACGGAAACCACATTGATACCTCAATAGTAGTTCCTATAAGGGGCGTGGCTTAATAGTTTTATTAGGCTAATGTGAAAAGTGTTATTATGACAGGGGTGTGGCTTAACAGCTTTATTTGGCTAATGTGAAAAGTGTTATTATGACAGGGGTGTGGCTTAACAGCTTTTATTTGGCTAATGTGAAAAGTGTTATTATGACAGGGGTGTGGCTAAATACCTTTATTAGGCCAATGTGAAAAGTGTTATTATGACAGGGGTGTGGCTAAATACCTTTATTAGGCCAATGTGAAAAGTGTTATTATGACAGGGGTGTGGCTAAATACCTTTATTAGGCCAATGTGAAAAGTGTTATTATGACAGGGGTGTGGCTAAATACCTTTATTAGGCCAATGTGAAAAGTGTTATTATGACACTGTCATAATAAAGCAACAGTTTATTTCAAACCATTTATTATGACAAAAAATACTGTGAAATCACCTTTATTCGTGGGGTACCAATCTTCGTGGTTTTTGTGGGTAGTCTGATCCACGAAATTAAGAATCCAACGAACAATGAAACTTGGGAAGCAGTTTGGCATCAATATATAGCCATGCTGTGCTCGACTTTCTGGACCAGCTGCATAGGGGACAGCTGACAATTTAAATGACGAAATAAGTATGAGCATACCTTTTAATGGGTTATAATCCACACGAGAATGTTTGTGAATGATTTAATTTTGAATGCATGTGTAAAAACGAAAGAAATGTGTATTTGTGAAAAGATTTTATCTGTCGTTGGAATCAAAATAACGAGAACTAGAGGCTCCCAGGAGCCTGTAATCGCTCACCTGGTTTTCAATTTGACATCTAAAGTTGATAGAAAATGGGGGTGTTACACATAATTTTGAAAGTGGGCCACCCAAAGATCATTTCAACTCAAATTTCTGAGCAAAAGATTTTGATGTGATTTTTATCTCATAATAATCCTAAACGGAATAAACTGGCTGAAAAAATCTCACGGAAAAACCCAGAATATATGTTAAACTACTCATTGCCATATAGCTGCAGTTAAAATTTGAGTTCATTTTGATTTGTAATAGAGCTGAAATTGACAACTAAAGAAATTTCTATTTTTAGTAACAGCAGCCATTTTGAATGGAGGGTGGAGCTGTCGGACACAATTTTGAAATGGGACTACCCAAGGACTATCCCTGCCAGGTTTGGTTTAATTTGGTTCAGCGGTTTCAGAGGAAAAGATTTAAATGTGATCTTTTATCAAAATATGCCTAATTTGCATAATCGGTATAAATCGGCTGAAAGAAAAATTTCACAGAAAACCCCGGAATATATATATGCTAAACTACTCATTGCCATGTAGCTGCAGTTAAAATTTGAGCTCATTTTAGTTTATACTAAAGCAGCAATGGACAATAGAAGAAATTTCTATTTTTAATAACAGTAGCCATCTTGAATGGATCGTGGGGCTGTCAGACACAATATTGAAAGGGACCCACCCCTGCCAGGTTTAGTGTAATTTGGTTCAGCGGTTTTAGAGGAGAAGATTTAAATGTGATCTTTTATCAAAATATTCCTAATTTGCATAATCAGTATAAATCGGCTAAAAGAAAAATTACACAGAAAAACGCGGAATATATGTTAAACTACTCCTTACCATGTAGCTGCAGTTAAAATTTGTGCTCATTTTGACTTATACTAAAGCAGCAATGGACAATTGAAGAAATTTCTATTTTTAGTAACAGCAGCCATCTTGAATGGAAGGCGGGGCTGTCGGACACAATTTTGAAAGGGACCCAGCCAGGGACCATCCCTGCCAGGTTTGGTTTAATTTGGTTCAGCGGTTTCAGAGGAGAAGATTTAAATGTGATGTTTTATCAAAATATGCCTAATTTGCATAATCGGTATAAATTGGCTGAAAGAAAAATTTCACAGAAAAACGCGGAATATATGTTAAACTACTCCTTGCCATGTAGCTGCAGTTAAAATTTGAGCTCATTTTGACTTATACTAAAGCAGCAATGAACAATTAAAATTTCATCTCCCCTTTTTTCTATTTTTAGCTTGGCGACCATCTTGGTTGGAAGTCGGGTTCACCGGACACAAATTTGGAAGGGGGTCATCCAAGGACCATTCCACCAAAGTTTGGTTCAAATTGACCCAGTGGCTTCAGAGGAGTTGATTAAAATGTGAAAAGTTAACTGACGGACGGACGACGGACGCTCAGTGGTGACAATAGCTCACCCTTAGCTAAAAAACAAACTTTTTGTTTTGTTTTTAGTTGTGAAAAACAAAAATTGAAAATAAAATGGAGATTAAATATTTGTAAAACATAAAAACAAATTTAATAAATACACAAAGAAAAAAGTTAAGCACCCCCATGTTTTTTTGAAATGACAGATGATACGACAAGTATCACGAGATTACTGACCAGATAATCTCAAGAACGCAATGGTGACCTGTTAGGACATTACATTGGCTGCAAGAAACCACAAAAAAAAATCAAGAAAAATGTTAATTTAATGAATATTTAATCACAATATCACAAGGCCAGTTTTTGCAGTAAAACATGTTCATTTTAAGTATTGATCTTCACAGTTCAAAAAGCATGATAAGATTGTCATTTCACTTTCAAAACGTCACTTATGAATCACTTGACGACATCTATTGTTCAAAGTTCAGTACCGGGTGTAACCCCCACGTGCTTGGATGATGGCCTCAACCCTGCGACTCAACCCTCCAGTTAGACGTCGGATGTCCTGTTGTGATAGCTGCTGCCAATCCCGATGCAATGTTGCTTCCAACTGACAAATGTTTTGCACAGGAGCTTCCCGAGCCTGTATACGACGGCCTAACATGTCCCAAATATGCTCTATGGGATTCAAATCCGGACTCATGGCTGGCCAAGGAATAGAAGTCACGGCTTCGCTTAGGAGGTAGGTGGTTACTGCTCTTGAACGATGAGGCCTGACATTGTCAGCCATATACACAGGCCTTGTAGCTAGTGGGTGGTTGTCGAAATGGGGGGACAACAATTGGTTGCAAGACATCTCTGATGTACTGATCACCAGTTAGGTTGCCTTGTATGGCGACTAAATCCAGCTTGCAGTCATGAGTGATACACCCCCAAACCATTACTGAGCCTCCACCGTAAGGGACAGTTGGCTGGATGTTCCTTGGGGTATAGGCTGTATTTTTGTGTCTCCAAACCCTCATCCGGCTGTCGGTTACATGAAGCAGAAACCGTCTCTCGTCTGACCAATACTTACCTTACCGGGAAATATTTTTCTGTCCACATCGGGACAACCTCCTGCAGCAGTAGACTCTTTAATGTGTTTTATTTGTCTTGTTGTGTGTGTTGCGTGTCCTCCACCTGTTCCATCACCAGAATATTACAATTCATGCAACAATATATACATCAAATGTCAGTTTTATAATACACATCCAAACTGATAATACGTAAAATCCAAATTTATTTATGTTTGCTTTTTTAATTTTTTGATTTGTAGAGATCGATATCGAAGATTGTGTAACGAATAGCACATTGGAGTTTTTCACATTATGCAGTTCAGTTTCATGGGCTTCGTAATAGTTTCGTTGTTTCTTCGTTATATTTTGAACAAGCAATGATGTACAGGGTATTGCAGAGTGGTCTAATAATATATGGAGCTTTTTGATGTTTGACAATGTGGAGAATGGTTCATTATATAGCAGTTCTGTAAGATGATCAAGTCGGCTTTAGTATCGGAGTCTGGTCGAATTCAAAATCGGACAGCTGAGTAGGAAGTGTTCAATATCCTCAACTTCTTCATCGCAAAGTTTGCATATTGAGTTTGATTCGGAGATGTAGCGTGCTCATTTGTTTTCAAAAATGTAAGTGCCTGTTAAAAGTTTCAATTCAATTGCAATTTTTGGAGTTTCTCTTGATGGATCGCTATTGTTTCCAATTTGTAAAATACTGTGCGGTTTCCACTGTTGAAACTTGTCGGTGCATAGGAATTCTAAAGATGGATAACTCTTGCATTTGGCGATTAGCAAGTTTGACCAGTATTTGTTGAATGCAATATCGACAGATTTTTCCATTCTAATTTCCTCGGAGGATTGTTCATGAGCGTGATTGGATCGAGCAATTCGTATTTATACAGCATCTTTTTAATTGCAATGAACCAGCTGTTGGAATCCATGTCTTTCACAGTTAACTGTCTTAGACCAATTCTTTTTTCGATGGCATTATCCTTTTGACGACATATGTTGTTAAAAATTGTCAACGCTTTTCTTTCAATTTGAGCAATGACAGGTAGAAATCCAGTGACAATGAAAATTGCACTGTCGGGAGTGTTTATTGACAATGTAAGGATTTTTTTTTAGCAGTTGACGTTGAAATTTTTCCAATTTTTCTATATTCTGTGAAGTTGGTAGTATAATTTCTAGACTGTATGCTAAGATTGGTTGGATGAAAGTCCTAATTAAGTATATTGATGTAATCGGATCCAATCCATTTTGACCATTAAACTGTAAGCAACACGTCTTGCTTTTGTTATATTCCAAACTGTTGTCTCATTTTCGGTCGCTTTGCACGATGTTGATCTTAGAATGCCTAAATGTGCTGATTTATCTACAACCGGCATCTTGTTTTCATTTAATAAAATTTGTGTGTCTTTTATGTCTTTCTTTCTTTGAGACGGTTTGACCGGAGTAACGACGCTTTTGAGTAGTTGCAATAAGTAATGGTGATTGTCACTATATGGAGTGGTTACAATAAGTAATGGTGATTGTCACTATATTGAGTGGTTACAATAAGTAATGGTGATTGTCACTATATTGAGTGGTTACAATAAGTAATGGTGATTGTCACTATATGGAGTGGTTACAATAAGTAATGGTGATTGTCACTATATTGAGTGGTTACAATAAGTAATGGTGATTGTCACTATATTGAGTGGCTACAATAAGTAATGGTGATTGTCACTATATTGAGTGGTTACAATAAGTAATGGTGATTGTCACTATATGGAGTGGTTACAATAAGTAATGGTGATTGTCACTATATGGAGTGGTTACAATAAGTAATGGTGATTGTCACTATATTGAGTGGCTACAATAAGTAATGGTGATTGTCACTATATTGAGTGGTTACAATAAGTAATGGTGATTGTCACTATATTGAGTGGTTACAATAAGTAATGGTGATTGTCACTATATGGAGTGGCTACAATAAGTAATGGCGATTGTCACTATATTGAGTGGTTACAATAAGTAATGGTGATTGTCACTATATTGAGTGGTTACAATAAGTAATGGTGATTGTCACTATATTGAGTGGCTACAATAAGTAATGGTGATTGTCACTATATTGAGTGGTTACAATAAGTAATGGTGATTGTGACTATATTGAGTGGTTACAATAAGTAATGGTGATTGTCACTATATGGAGTGGTTACAATAAGTAATGGTGATTGTCACTATATGGAGTGGTTACAATAAGTAATGGTGATTGTCACTATATTGAGTGGTTACAATAAGTAATGGTGATTGTCACTATATTGAGTGGTTACAATAAGTAATGGTGATTGTCACTATATTGAGTGGCTACAATAAGTAATGGTGATTGTCACTATATTGAGTGGCTACAATAAGTAATGGTGATTGTCACTATATTGAGTGGTTACAATAAGTAATGGTGATTGTCACTATATTGAGTGGCTACAATAAGTAATGGTGATTGTCACTATATTGAGTGGCTACAATAAGTAATGGTGATTGTCACTATATTGAGTGGCTACAATAAGTAATGGTGATTGTCACTATATTGAGTGGCTACAATAAGTAATGGTGATTGTCACTATATTGAGTGGCTACAATAAGTAATGGTGATTGTCACTATATTGAGTGGCTACAATAAGTAATGGTGATTGTCACTATATTGAGTGGCTACAATAAGTAATGGTGATTGTCACTATATGGAGTGGCTACAATAAGTAATGGCGATTGTCACTATATTGAGTGGTTACAATAAGTAATGGTGATTGTCACTATATTGAGTGGTTACAATAAGTAATGGTGATTGTCACTATATTGAGTGGCTACAATAAGTAATGGTGATTGTCACTATATTGAGTGGTTACAATAAGTAATGGTGATTGTGACTATATGGAGTGGTTACAATAAGTAATGGTGATTGTCACTATATGGAGTGGTTACAATAAGTAATGGTGATTGTCACTATATGGAGTGGTTACAATAAGTAATGGTGATTGTCACTATATTGAGTGGTTACAATAAGTAATGGTGATTGTCACTATATTGAGTGGTTACAATAAGTAATGGTGATTGTCACTATATTGAGTGGCTACAATAAGTAATGGTGATTGTCACTATATTGAGTGGCTACAATAAGTAATGGTGATTGTCACTATATTGAGTGGTTACAATAAGTAATGGTGATTGTCACTATATTGAGTGGCTACAATAAGTAATGGTGATTGTCACTATATTGAGTGGCTACAATAAGTAATGGTGATTGTCACTATATTGAGTGGCTACAATAAGTAATGGTGATTGTCACTATATTGAGTGGCTACAATAAGTAATGGTGATTGTCACTATATTGAGTGGCTACAATAAGTAATGGTGATTGTCACTATATTGAGTGGCTACAATAAGTAATGGTGATTGTCACTATATTGAGTGGCTACAATAAGTAATGGTGATTGTCACTATATGGAGTGGCTACAATAAGTAATGGTGATTGTCACTATATGGAGTGGCTACAATAAGTAATGGTGATTGTCACTATATTGAGTGGTTACAATAAGTAATGGTGATTGTGACTATATTGAGTGGTTACAATAAGTAATGGTGATTGTCACTATATGGAGTGGTTACAATAAGTAATGGTGATTGTCACTATATTGAGTGGTTACAATAAGTAATGGTGATTGTCACTATATTGAGTGGTTACAATAAGTAATGGTGATTGTCACTATATGGAGTGGTTACAATAAGTAATGGTGATTGTCACTATATTGAGTGGCTACAATAAGTAATGGTGATTGTCACTATATTGAGTGGTTACAATAAGTAATGGTGATTGTCACTATATTGAGTGGTTACAATAAGTAATGGTGATTGTCACTATATTGAGTGGTTACAATAAGTAATGGTGATTGTCACTATATTGAGTGGTTACAATAAGTAATGGTGATTGTCACTATATTGAGTGGCTACAATAAGTAATGGTGATTGTCACTATATTGAGTGGCTACAATAAGTAATGGTGATTGTCACTATATTGAGTGGTTACAATAAGTAATGGTGATTGTCACTATATTGAGTGGCTACAATAAGTAATGGTGATTGTCACTATATTGAGTGGCTACAATAAGTAATGGTGATTGTCACTATATTGAGTGGCTACAATAAGTAATGGTGATTGTCACTATATTGAGTGGCTACAATAAGTAATGGTGATTGTCACTATATGGAGTGGTTACAATAAGTAATGGTGATTGTCACTATATGGAGTGGTTACAATAAGTAATGGTGATTGTCACTATATGGAGTGGTTACAATAAGTAATGGTGATTGTCACTATATGGAGTGGTTACAATAAGTAATGGTGATTGTCACTATATGGAGTGGTTACAATAAGTAATGGTGATTGTCACTATATGGAGTGGTTACAATAAGTAATGGTGATTGTCACTATATGGAGTGGTTACAATAAGTAATGGTGATTGTCACTATATGGAGTGGTTACAATAAGTAATGGTGATTGTCACTATATGGAGTGGTTACAATAAGTAATGGTGATTGTCACTATATGGAGTGGTTACAATAAGTAATGGTGATTGTCACTATATGGAGTGGTTACAATAAGTAATGGTGATTGTCACTATATGGAGTGGTTACAATAAGTAATGGTGATTGTCACTATATTGAGTGGTTACAATAAGTAATGGTGATTGTCACTATATTGAGTGGTTACAATAAGTAATGGTGATTGTCACTATATTGAGTGGTTACAATAAGTAATGGTGATTGTCACTATATTGAGTGGCTACAATAAGTAATGGTGATTGTCACTATATTGAGTGGCTACAATAAGTAATGGTGATTGTCACTATATTGAGTGGCTACAATAAGTAATGGTGATTGTCACTATATTGAGTGGCTACAATAAGTAATGGTGATTGTCACTATATTGAGTGGTTACAATAAGTAATGGTGATTGTCACTATATGGAGTGGTTACAATAAGTAATGGTGATTGTCACTATATTGAGTGGTTACAATAAGTAATGGTGATTGTCACTATATTGAGTGGTTACAATAAGTAATGGTGATTGTCACTATATTGAGTGGTTACAATAAGTAATGGTGATTGTCACTATATTGAGTGGCTACAATAAGTAATGGTGATTGTCACTATATTGAGTGGCTACAATAAGTAATGGTGATTGTCACTATATTGAGTGGCTACAATAAGTAATGGTGATTGTCACTATATTGAGTGGCTACAATAAGTAATGGTGATTGTCACTATATTGAGTGGTTACAATAAGTAATGGTGATTGTCACTATATTGAGTGGTTACAATAAGTAATGGTGATTGTCACTATATTGAGTGGTTACAATAAGTAATGGTGATTGTCACTATATTGAGTGGCTTACAATAAGTAATGGTGATTGTCACTATATTGAGTGGCTACAATAAGTAATGGTGATTGTCACTATATTGAGTGGTTACAATAAGTAATGGTGATTGTCACTATATTGAGTGGTTACAATAAGTAATGGTGATTGTCACTATATTGAGTGGTTACAATAAGTAATGGTGATTGTCACTATATTGAGTGGTTACAATAAGTAATGGTGATTGTCACTATATTGAGTGGTTACAATAAGTAATGGTGATTGTCACTATATTGAGTGGTTACAATAAGTAATGGTGATTGTCACTATATTGAGTGGTTACAATAAGTAATGGTGATTGTCACTATATTGAGTGGTTACAATAAGTAATGGTGATTGTCACTATATTGAGTGGTTACAATAAGTAATGGTGATTGTCACTATATTGAGTGGTTACAATAAGTAATGGTGATTGTCACTATATTGAGTGGTTACAATAAGTAATGGTGATTGTCACTATATTGAGTGGCTACAATAAGTAATGGTGATTGTCACTATATTGAGTGGTTACAATAAGTAATGGTGATTGTCACTATATTGAGTGGCTACAATAAGTAATGGTGATTGTCACTATATTGAGTGGCTACAATAAGTAATGGTGATTGTCACTA
>OY726523.1:67439516-67691899 GCA_963383655.1 Bathymodiolus septemdierum
TAAAGTTAAAGGAAACAAGTAGTTAACAATGCTACAATGCTATACATTGTATGAAGAAAATATTTTCATGTGCTTACCTCCTTTTAAACTTTCTACTACATTTTCATCACCAGAACCTAGTGATGTAATTGGCATTGCTGACAAGGCTTTAAA
Source organism: Bathymodiolus septemdierum (assembly GCA_963383655.1). NCBI lineage: Eukaryota > Metazoa > Mollusca > Bivalvia > Mytilida > Modiolidae > Bathymodiolus > Bathymodiolus septemdierum. The sequence continues at coordinate 67,439,670 of OY726523.1, forward strand.
GCAGTGGTCAATCTTCTTACTAACCTGTTAAAAAAATGATTGCTTGATGTAGGTGATCCTTGAATATATTCAATTGTTACAAAACAGTCTTCGTGCTAACCCATTTGCCTGAAGCCCGGGACTAGTAAAACTGGATTCAAAAAAGTGAAAATTTTGGGCTGGTAGGTGAAAAAAATTAAGTCAAAGACTGCAAAATACTACAAATGACAAGGCATACCTAAAAACAAATGTAAAATACTACAAATGACAAGGCATACCTAAAAACAAATGTAAACTACTACAAATGACAAGGCATACCTAAAAACAAATGTAAAATACTACAAATGACAAGGCATACCTAAAAACAAATGTAAAATACTACAAATGACAAGGCATACCTAAAAACAAATGTAAAATACTACAAATGACAAGGCATACCTAAAAACAAATGTAAAATACTACAAATGACAAGGCATATCTAAAAACAAATGTAAAATACTACAAATGACAAGGCATATCTAAAAACAAATGTAAAATACTACAAATGACAAGGCATATCTAAAAACAAATGTAAAATACTACAAATGACAAGGCATACCTAAAAACAAATGTAAAATACTACAAATGACAAGGCATACCTAAAAACAAATGTAAAATACTACAAATGACAAGGCATACCTAAAAACAAATGTAAAATACTACAAATGACAAGGCATACCTAAAAACAAATGTAAAATACTACAAATGACAAGGCATATCTAAAAACAAATGTAAAATACTACAAATGACAAGGCATACCTAAAAACAAATGTAAAATACTACAAATGACAAGGCATACCTAAAAACAAATGTAAAATACTACAAATGACAAGGCATATCTAAAAACAAATGTAAAATACTACAAATGACAAGGCATACCTAAAAACAAATGTAAAATACTACAAATGACAAGGCATACCTAAAAACAAATGTAAAATACTACAAATGACAAAGCATATCTAAAAACAAATGTAAAATACTACAAATGACAAGGCATACCTAAAAACAAATGTAAAATACTACAAATGACAAGGCATATCTAAAAACAAATGTAAAATACTACAAATGACAAGGCATACCTAAAAACAAATGTAAAATACTACAAATGACAAGGCATACCTAAAAACAAATGTAAAATACTACAAATGACAAAGCATATCTAAAAACAAATGTAAAATACTACAAATGACAAGGCATACCTAAAAACAAATGTAAAATACTACAAATGACAAGGCATATCTAAAAACAAATGTAAAATACTACAAATGACAAGGCATACCTAAAAACAAATGTAAAATACTACAAATGACAAGGCATACCTAAAAACAAATGTAAAATACTACAAATGACAAGGCATATCTAAAAACAAATGTAAAATACTACAAATGACAAGGCATATCTAAAAACAAATGTAAAATACTACAAATGACAAGGCATACCTAAAAACAAATGTAAAATACTACAAATGACAAGGCATACCTAAAAACAAATGTAAAATACTACAAATGACAAAGCATATCTAAAAACAAATGTAAAATACTACAAATGACAAGGCATACCTAAAAACAAATGTAAAATACTACAAATGACAAGGCATATCTAAAAACAAATGTAAAATACTACAAATGACAAGGCATATCTAAAAACAAATGTAAAATACTACAAATGACAAGGCATACCTAAAAACAAATGTAAAATACTACAAATGACAAGGCATATCTAAAAACAAATGTAAAATACTACAAATGACAAGGCATACCTAAAAACAAATGTAAAATACTACAAATGACAAGGCATACCTAAAAACAAATGTAAAATACTACAAATGACAAGGCATATCTAAAAACAAATGTAAAATACTACAAATGACAAGGCATACCTAAAAACAAATGTAAAATACTACAAATGACAAGGCATATCTAAAAACAAATGTAAAATACTACAAATGACAAGGCATATCTAAAAACAAATGTAAAATACTACAAATGACAAGGCATACCTAAAAACAAATGTAAAATACTACAAATGACAAGGCATACCTAAAAACAAATGTAAAATACTACAAATGACAAGGCATACCTAAAAACAAATGTAAAATACTACAAATGACAAGGCATATCTAAAAACAAATGTAAAATACTACAAATGACAAGGCATACCTAAAAACAAATGTAAAATACTACAAATGACAAGGCATACCTAAAAACAAATGTAAAATACTACAAATGACAAGGCATATCTAAAAACAAATGTAAAATACTACAAATGACAAGGCATACCTAAAAACAAATGTAAAATACTACAAATGACAAGGCATATCTAAAAACAAATGTAAAATACTACAAATGACAAGGCATACCTAAAAACAAATGTAAAATACTACAAATGACAAGGCATACATAAAAACAAATGTAAAATACTACAAATGACAAGGCATACCTAAAAACAAATGTAAAATACTACAAATGACAAGGCATATCTAAAAACAAATGTAAAATACTACAAATGACAAGGCATATCTAAAAACAAATGTAAAATACTACAAATGACAAGGCATATCTAAAAACAAATGTAAAATACTACAAATGACAAGGCATACCTAAAAACAAATGTAAAATACTACAAATGACAAGGCATATCTAAAAACAAATGTAAAATACTACAAATGACAAGGCATACCTAAAAACAAATGTAAAATACTACAAATGACAAGGCATACCTAAAAACAAATGTAAAATACTACAAATGACAAGGCATATCTAAAAACAAATGTAAAATACTACAAATGACAAGGCATACCTAAAAACAAATGTAAAATACTACAAATGACAAGGCATATCTAAAAACAAATGTAAAATACTACAAATGACAAGGCATACCTAAAAACAAATGTAAAATACTACAAATGACAAGGCATATCTAAAAACAAATGTAAAATACTACAAATGACAAGGCATACCTAAAAACAAATGTAAAATACTACAAATGACAAGGCATACCTAAAAACAAATGTAAAATACTACAAATGACAAGGCATATCTAAAAACAAATGTAAAATACTACAAATGACAAGGCATACCTAAAAACAAATGTAAAATACTACAAATGACAAGGCATATCTAAAAACAAATGTAAAATACTACAAATGACAAGGCATATCTAAAAACAAATGTAAAATACTACAAATGACAAGGCATACCTAAAAACAAATGTAAAATACTACAAATGACAAGGCATATCTAAAAACAAATGTAAAATACTACAAATGACAAGGCATACCTAAAAACAAATGTAAAATACTACAAATGACAAGGCATATCTAAAAACAAATGTTAGTTTTTTGTTTCCTATCCAACCCAGCAAAATGTATCATTACAAAAAACTAACGTTTTTACTCATTAAGTTTTTGAACTATTTTTACACTTTTTTCACATAAAATATCTAAAGGGAAAATAATGGCTATATTTTTTAAGGCACTGTACAAATTTAATTATCCCTACCCAGGTCTTTCAATATTTTTCAAGTCTACCAGTACTTCACTATTTACAGGCGGTACTTCAATTTTCATAAATTTCTTATACAACACTCTTTAAAATCAAGAGGTATTATACGAAAGACCCTTTTAGGTGGGTAAAAATACCTGGTACCATTCCTTATTAAAAGGCCTGCGGCTACCAAGCTTTAATCATTTTAATAAACTTACTGTATTATAATTTTCCTTGTAAAGTGAGTTGCCAAGTCCAAATACAGCAAAGTGAAGTCCTTTTAACAAAGTTTTAGGAATTCTGAAATCTGTTGATGTTTCCTCCAACCATTTACAAAACCATTCAGAGCCCTCTGGTGGTTGTCCATCTGTGTAAGTGGAGATAAATACTATCACCCAAACACTGTTTTCTACCTAGAAATATAAAGATAAACATATGAAACTTCTTGCCAGAAATATATTGCCATAATAAAAAGAGGTTGTTCATCAACAACCCAGTCACAATGTCTATTTGAATGTCTGTCCGATGCCTGTTAAATGGTTTTTAGAAATAACATCTATAGGAATTCTTTCCACCCAGAAATAATGAAAGTGGTGGAGAGTATTCACTGTTAAACTATGATAGTGGTGGAGAGTATTCACTGATAAACTATGATAGTGGTGGAGAGTATTCACTGTTAAACTATGATAGTGGTGGAGAGTATTCACTGTTAAACTATGATAGTGGTGGAGAGTATTCACTGTTAAACTATGATAGTGGTGGAGAGTATTCACTGTTAAACTATGATAGTGGTGGAGAGTATTCACTGTTAAAATATGATAGTGGTGGAGAGTATTCACTGTTAAACTATGAGTGGTGGAGAGTATTCACTGTTAAACTATGATAGTGGTGGAGAGTATTCACTGTTAAACTATGATAGTGGTGGAGAGTATTCACTGTTAAACTATGATAGTGGTGGAGAGTATTCACTGTTGAACTCCTACTCTAACAATTTAGCAAGATATTACAATTAATTTACAATTTTTCCAGAAAATTGAAAGAAAGAAAACTAATTAGTCTCATCCCTTACCTACTGTTGGTTAAAGCTGAACAAAATTGTTTTCATGATGATCTCATGGATTCTTCATTCTTCAATAACATCCATTGGCAATATATAACAATCAAGTTTTGTATTTTTTATTTTAACTTAATGGGTTGGGCATGTTTATTTGTGACCCTCATCACTTTTTTACTCTATGGCAATTTATTTTGTATCAAATTATAAATAAAAAAATAATAAAAACGTTCACTTTTAGTAATTATCCCATAAGAATTTCATAAAAGGGGAAAATGATTTCCCTGTTTTACTATGATAAATTTTATATGTTAAAAATAAACAGTAAAAATTTAAGAAATGTCCCCGAAACATGCCGAAAGACCACATATGTTAACCTAGTAAGATCAATCATGGAATATGGAGCTACCATCTGGAACCCATACCTTAAGGGAGGCATAGACAAACTAGAACGAATACAGAACAGGGCTATAAGGTTCGCTAAAAAAGACTACAAAAGTAGAGAAACAGGAGCCATCACGAGGATGAGAGAAGACCTTGAGCTGGTGACACTAGAGGAAAGATGACTTGGCCTACGTCTGATCCTAATGTACAAGGTGGTTGGTACCGGCACTTAACCAACAGATAATTTCGCTAAATTAGCTAGACCAAAAAGGAACATCAAAGCAAAACATTTTAAAGATCATATAACATCAAATATAGTAGAGAAACGTACATGCAATAATACAAAAGGACTCGAATTACCGGACTACAAGAAACAGCAGTATCAACATTCTTTCTTTGTGGACACTGTAATTCATTGGAACCATCTGCCAAACAGTGTCGTGCATGCAAATTCCTTAGAAGCATTTAAGACCGCTCTAAGGAATCAGCGCCAATAAAGACCGCCATCGGCACTCTCTCTACCCGTTGTATAAAAACCATAGATGGGTTCTACAACATACCAGATACAGATAGTTCTTTGTGTCATCGACAACAAAAAGAGAAGGTCACAAGAGAAGGTCACAAGAGTACCCATCATGTTTCTAATATAATAACAAAATATACCTCAGTCACCAAGGTATCTTCTGGGTCATAATCTTTTAGATCTAAAACTTCTGCTTCATGGCCTCGTTCTGTTGCTTCTCGACAAAGATTATCAGCAAACAACTGTAGTGATAAATATTATATAACACATATAAACATGTAAGTACAATGTCAAATTCTTTATTAAACCAAATCACAGTGTCTATACTGATCATTTAAATCATAATATTATACTTTACGTTTTTATTTTCCCTATTTGTCTTTGTTAGCGTAGCCGGTCAATATTTTAGTATATGGACCGGGCCAGATCAATATAATGTTTTCTTCTGCATTTTGTCCGAACTCGTTTTTTGTCTTAGATATACAATAACAAAAACTTGTCGTCCGACAGATTTACATGTATTGAGTATAATATAACAAATAGTTCATGGCACTTCGGGCCATATGGCAGTTTATGGAGCGGTCTGTCACCCACAAAATAGTATAATAATATTTTGTGGGTGACATCCCCGTCCATAAACTGCCATATGGCCCTTAGTACCATGGACTATTTGATAATTATTGAATATCAATAGAATCTATATAAATATTCTAATTTTGAAGTTTTCGGGCCAGTAAATTCGAAAGTCTAATTTCAAAGACTGTTTCCCTCGGGCAATATCATTTTTACTGGTCCGTACCACGACCCTTGGGCAGTCTGTATATCCTGATATTGCCCTCCATATCAGCAACTATTATATAAATATTATACCTTACGTTTTTATTTACACTATTTGTGTTTTTAAGCAAGCCGGTCCAATATATAGTATATTGACAAAGATATTACATTGAACAAAAAATGAAACCATTAAATTTGCTCTTAAGCTTGTTGTGTCTAGAGTCTCCATGTATGTTGTTTCTGAGTCTCCATGTATGGTGTATTTTGTTGTTTCTGAGTCTCCATGTATGGTGTATTTTGTTGTTTCTGAGTCTCCATGTATGGTGTATTTTGTTGTTTCTGAGTCTCCATGTATGGTGTATTTTGTTGTTTCTGAGTCTCCATGTATGGTGTATTTTGTTGTTTCTGAGTCTCCATGTATGGTGTATTTTGTTGTTTCTGAGTCTCCATGTATGGTGTATTTTGTTGTTTCTGAGTCTCCATGTATGGTGTATTTTGTTGTTTCTGAGTCTCCATGTATGGTGTATTTTGTTGTTTCTGAGTCTCCATGTATGGTGTATTTTGTTGTTTCTGAGTCTCCATGTATGGTGTATTTTGTTGTTTCTGAGTCTCCATGTATGGTGTATTTTGTTGTTTCTGAGTCTCCATGTATGGTGTATTTTGGTTCTTTGCTTAGTCCTTAAAGGATGTGTCTGCTTGAAATTAAACTTCAATGGTGATACTTAGATTTCCATTTTGTCTATGTACATGTATCTGTCATTTTAGTGATTGTTTAGTATTTGTATTAAGAATGTCCATATAATGCATCCAATTGTGTTCTAATTAAAGTAGTTTTGGTCGGTTGTGTATTATATAACAAATAATTCATGGCACAGAAAACTGGCCACCTTCATCAAGTTGAATATTATTTTGGATGTTGCACATGACAGTTGAAAAAGTTATGTAAAAATATACCTTTGATTTTCCAGTTTGTGTTCCAAATAAAATTTTAATTTTTCTTTTCTTCACATTTTTCTGTTTATCATTGTTAACTTCTATAATATTGTCCTCAGTTTTAACAGATCTCTTGATTTCTTGTTCTTGAAACAATTTCTGGAAAAGAAAGGAATTTATATCATCAATTTTCTTTATGAAAAATTATAAATTCTTATCTCAACAAAGAAATATTACACCTAAGCAAAATATTTGTTTGAAAAATAAATAATTCATCATCAATTAATGTTGAGATAAGGTTTATGGTGGTTGGTTTATGGTGTTTAACACCACTTTCAACAATATTTCAGTTATTTTGTGGCTGTCAGTTTTATTGGTGGAGGAAACCGGAGTACCCGGAAAAAAACCACTGACCTACCGTAAGTCACTGACAAACTTTATCACATAATGTTATATCGAGTACACCTCACCTGAGCAGGATTCGAACTCACAATGTTAGTGGCGATAGGTAATGATTGAATAGGTAGTTGTAAATCCAACTATCATGATGGTTCCGGTTTGACTTTGGTGATGTATAAATCCTGTAACAAACCTTAGTATTCACTTGTTTCCTTCCATTATGTAGAAGCCATAATAAACAAACTGTAGCCAGAACTATTGTCCATATTGGTATTTGTAAAGTCTCAGATACATAGGCACTTAATATTTTCTCAAGCATGGTTAATCTTCCCAATTACTAGTCTGAAAAAGAAAATTTTATTACAAATGTGTGTTTGTCTGTCTGTTTTACTTTAACACAGCTAGTTTTGACTGAATTATTCTCAAATCTATAATTAGATTGTTGTGCTAAATTTATCTGATAAATACTGTAAAAGGTAAAAAAAATATCAATATTTTTACAGATTTGAACTAGAAAATGTGTCTATATTAGTATATATCACAGCTTATATGCACTTGGAGTGACACAATCTGTCCATGCCAAAATAGGCATAGGAATGCACCAGGGGGAGGGGTCAAATTTTAAATTTCCAGAATACTTTTGATAGGGCTTGTGTCGAAATTAGGATGGAGATACAGACAGAAAATTTCTTTGGAAGTCTAATCTCAACGAGCTTATGGAGTCCCCTCCACTTCTGACTTTTCAGTGCCAGTGGTTTGCACACTGATATTAAAATTTTATTTTCAGTGGAACAAATCAACTCAGTGGTCACTTGAGTGATGCACTGTGATGGTTCAACAACTTTTTCAAGTCAACACCATAGATAGATAGCTGGACGGCAGGAGCAAGTTCCTGTAGCTGTAGACGATACAAATATTGGTCAAATTAAAAATTTTCAAAATACCCTTGATAGGGCTTGAAACGAGATTAGGATGAAGAACAGACAGAAAATTTCTTCGAAATCCTAATCTCAACGAGATTAATTTTGATTATGCATTTTCTACAGGTCCCTGTGCCTTAGCATTAACATTTGTAAAACGCTAATCTGGTTGAGATTGCACTTCCGAAAAAAATAGTCTTGAGATGCAGAGCAGAAAATTTCATCAGAAGTCTAACCTCAACGAGATTAGTAAAATGTGAGGGTGATCACGTCTCAAGGTTTTGTCCTTAACGAAGGCTTCAGTAGTGTATGTACACTACTGGTATGAATACTAATATAATATGTGTTATTTACTAAGTCATGACGTTCTTTCTGCTTGAATGTGAATCTAATTCATAAAAGTGTCCAGGTATCTAGTATTGTTCGAAATTCACAGAAAAATATTCGCAACACGTTGTTGTTTTTATGCAACTTCCGGTTCAAAGAAATTGTAAAATTAAAACGAAAATTGAGGACAGAAATCCGGATTAAGTTGAATGAGATAAAGAATTCCATCTTGAAGAGAAAAGGAATTATAAGATCACTTGTTCCTACAATTGCCATTCTTTTGGTCACTGCTCAAGAATTTGTACAAATAAAAGGAAATTCCAAGATTTTAAAATATTCTTAAACTGATTAAAATTGGAAATTTTTCTAAAACCATCAGGTAGGTCATTCCATAAAACAGCTGCTGCATGTTTAAAACTATTCTTACCCAGCTGTTTTATGGAATGACCTACCTGATGATTTTAGAAAAATTTCCAATTTTAATCAGTTTAAGAATATTTTAAAATCTTGGAATGGAAATGTATGTAAATGTTCAGTTTGTTTAAAGGCACAGGCTACGAATACGACGGAAACGTATTCAGCGTAGCCTGGGTTCTACAGGTACGACGGGCGGAAGTTGTGACTAAATGATCACAGGTACGACGGGCGGAAGTTGTGACTAAATGATCAACCGGTTGATCATTTAGTCACAACTTCCGCCCGTCGTACCTGTAGAACCCAGCTACGAATACGTTTCCGTCGTATTCGTAGCCTGTGCCTTGTTTAAATTTCGACCATCTAGGTCATATCCAGTTTTTATTTATTGTGCTTATTATAATTTTTATGCTTTTAGTTGTTCATAGTTGGCTACATTAGCTCTTAGTATGCTTAGCTTATAACATCAGCTTTTAATCTGCTTTTTGCTTATCTTGTAACTGTTAGTATTTTACATGTAGTGCTAACTTAGTCTTGTATTTTAGTTGTCTGTTGCCTGCTTGTTATTTGTTATTTATTCTGTGTCTGTGTATAATTATGTCGGTTAAAAGCTCAACAGAGCTTATGTTTGTATGTTGTTTTAACCATGCCGACTCTAAATAAAACTTATTTATTTATTTATTTATTTATGTATCAATTGTGGATCAGAAGATTGCGTTTTGGAAAACTGTACTAAAAAATCTACATGTTGCAATTGCGGAGAAAACCACAAAGCTTCAATTCAATTCAATTCAGTTTATTTAGAGTCGATATAAATCATACATATAACACAAGCTCTACTGAGCTTTTAAAATCGACTATGGTATATAACAACATATACAATCATGCATACAAACATATTAAATAAAAACATACATCAAATTATGCAATTCAATATAGACACAAGTTACAGAAGCAGATATCAACTGAACAAAAGCAAGCTAAAAATAAGAGGCTCATGCATTTAAGCAACAACAGAAAATAATAAAATAATACAAATATTTAGAAGCATGAAAATTTTGAAATAAAAATTTAAAGGTCATCTGCATGCACTGCACTGGCATGAGCTGCCGTTCCATGTGTGAATTATATTTTTAAAATGTTCTAATGATCTTCATCAAAATATCACGTATTCAAGAAAGTTCTTAATCAAAGAAAGTTTGCCCAGTGATTCCATGTAATATTTTCTACAAAACTACAATAATGAAAATGTTTGTTCATTAACGCGCAATCATGGGCTTAGTGATTTAGTAGACAATTACAATATTGACATTCTGTGTATAAATGAAACATTTGAGCCACAACATGCGTGTATAAAATTCAGAGACTGGTAAGCTTTTTAAGTCTGCAAGACCTAATCAATCTAGAGGCGGAGCAGCAATCTAGCTTCAACCACTTCTAAATTATTCAGCGCCACCCACAAGTACACAAGAGACAGTTACCAGCGAGTTTTAAGTTATACACGTGCAACCCTAAATTACAAGAGTGTTATATAGTGTCGTAGGGCACTTACAAAGACAAAGACAAAGACAAGTTTGTTGATATTTCGAGATTTTCTCCTCTGACATTTTCATCTTTTTTATACCCCCGCTCGACGAGAGTCGGGGGTATATAGGGATCCTCATGTCCGTCTGTCCGTTCGTCCGTCCGTCACACTTTTGGTTTCCGGATAATAATTAAAGTACCGCTCAACCAAATCTTTTCAAACTTTCACACATTGCTGTGTACCATAAAATACAGGTTAAGTTTGATTACGGTGTAGTTCACATTTACCGTTCATGAGTTATGGCCCTTTTTCTCTTAGAAAATAGGGACTTTTAGGTTTCCGGATGATATTTTAAGTATGGCTTAACCAAATCTTTTCAAACTTTAACACAATGCTGTGGACCATTAAATGCAGGTTAAGTTCGATTACGGTGTATTTCACATTTACCGTTCCTGAGTTATGACCCTTTTTCTCTTAGAAAATAGGGACTTTTTAGGTTTCCGGATGATATTTAATGTATGGCTCAACCAAATCTTTTCAAACTTTAGCACAATGCTGTATACCATAAAATACAGGTTAAGTTTGATTATGATGTATTTCACATTTACCGTTTTATAAGTTATAAGTTATGGCCCTTTTTCTCTTAGAAAATAGGGACTTTTTAGGTTTCCGGATGATATTTAAAGTATGGCTCAACCAAATCTTTTCAAACTTTAACACAATGCTGTATACCATAAAATACAGATTAAGTTTGATTATGATGTATTTCACATTTACCGTTCATAAGTTATGGCCCTTTTTCTCTTAGAAAATAAGACTTTAATAAGTTGTAAGATAAATCACAACATGTTTCATTCCTTTCATTGCCTCATTCAAAATTTGGAATGCGGGGGTATCTGTGATAACCAGATAAACTTTCTCTAGTTAATATACGTTCCAAGATGAGATTATTCTTATTATAAAACGATCTTCTTACCAAGGCATATTCATTTTATTTGCTGTTTTAACAGCTGTCACATTTAAATGCCATTTTCTTCATCTGCAATCAAATTGTACAGCAGACGACAAGCAATAAAAAAAGAGCAAATGTGGAGATCTAACTTTAATTAAATTGTTCCAGTTAATTCATATTAGGGAACGACCATTTAACTTGAAGGGGGGGGGGGGGGGGGGAGGGTTATGGTTTTTTTCTAAAAAATTATTATGATTCCCAATGTTGCTGAAAAAAATAATCTGATTCCGAGTTTTTGTCATATAACCTAATGTTAAATTCAGGAAAAAAATATCGCGCTGAGCGCGACAAAAAAAATAAATATTCTAACTCTTGTGTTGTCCGAAAAAAAAATTCTGAACGAAACAAAAAACCGTAACCCCCCCCCCCTTCAAGTTAAATGGTCGGTCCCCTAGTTGTATTGAAATTGGCAAATAAAAGATATGCTATGCTTGGTGGAAGTTTTTTTCAACAGACAGTGGGCATACCTATGGATACAAACTGTGTTCTTCTTCTCGCCAATTTGTTCCTTTTTTCGTATGAAGCAGACTTCATACAGGGGCTTCTCAAGAAAAAACGAAAAGTAGCTAGCCTGATCCTTTAATGCTACGTTTCGCTATTGATGATGTTCTTTCACTAAATAATTCTAGGTTTGGTCAAATCAAATCAAATAAGTTTTATTTAAAGTCGAAATATCTATAACACATAACATAAGCTCTAGTGAGCCTTTGAATCGACTATTACATAAAAAGCACATACAAGTATAAAATAACTTTACAAGCACATATTACATGACATCACAAAGCAAAAAAAAAACAAACAAAAAAAACATGCATGCATAGACATTAGAATAAAGCATAAGCTCATGTATACATAGACATACATAAAAGCAAACTCCTGCATACATAAATACAGTTACATATAAGATTAATCAGAACTGAATCTAAAAGCATAAAACATAAGCTCATGTATACATAGACATACATATAAGCAAACTCATTCATACATAAATACAGTTTCATATAAAATTAATCAGAACTGAATCTAAGAGCATAATAGCAGATCAGGATATATAGGGTAATATTAAAACTATATAGCACTAAGTACACAAAGCATAAGACAAACTGTTTACATGCAAGCATTACGTTGATCACATCTAATTCTAGTCCATTGAGCTTGAAATAAAGGATACCACAGATACAGATATGTCTGCTTCATACCTTGACCTACACCTCGAAATTGACAGTGAGGGGCGGTCAAGATTGAAACTCTACGACAAAAAGAAATGATTTCAATTTTCCCATTGTGAACTTTCCATTTATATGTAGCAACATTCCAGCAGCACCTGCGTATGGAGTATATATCTCTCAGTTGATACGATATTCCAGAGCTTGTGGTTCCTATTAGGATTTCCTTGATAGAGGGTTGCTGCTAACAAGGAACCTACTGAACCAAAAATTCCTATTAGTTAAGTTGAAGTCATCATTTCGAAAGTTTTACTGTCGCCACCATGACTGTTATGGAATATCTGTGTCACAAATGACCATGGATAATATGTTCCACTTGTCGTAAACACTTCCCGGTCATTTCCTCATTCATGACTTATCACCTGGTTTGTAACTAGAGTGATTAGGTGATTGTTGTTTAATGCCAACTCAGCAATTTTTCAGCTATATCAGGACAAGAACAAGTTAATTTTCAATGAAATGATGATGACGTCCGCTTTGTACTAAACCAACACACTTAGTTAGATTTTTAAAGTGCTCACTCACTGAAACAACAGTCTGTGGATAGACATGTTGATCACCCCACATTATTCTGATTCCGAGCCAACCAATATTTGCTCTTTCTCCTTAATGTTGCTAGCAGAGAAGTAACAAATACCAATTTTTTTGTCTTTGGTTTGACCCGATCAGGGCTCTAACCCTTGATCTACCAGCTATATATTATAACTATTATATAACTGATGTGGTTAGTTGAAACTTGCAGACCAACTTTTAACATAAGACTGCAACAGGAAACATATAAAAACTATTATTGTGATCTGTAGATTTAAACTTGCTCAAAGAAGGTGTTACATGATACAACTTTGTGATGAAGTTTGTCAGAGATTTTGCACTGTATTTAAAACATCTTGGGGGCCATCGTGGCCGTATGGTAGTTGAATTTACAACTGCCTGAGCAATCAGTGCCTATTACCACTAACGCTGTGAGATGGAATACCGCTCATGGTGAGGATAACTCCATACAACATTAAGTGATAAAGTTTGTCAGTGACTCGTAACAGGTCAGTGTGATCAAGTTTGTTAGTGACTGTAGCAGGTCAGTGTTTTTCTACGGCTACTCCAGTTTCTTCCACCAACAAAACTGACCCATCATGATATTCCTACACAATCAGAGCCAATCACCACTAACGTTGTGAGTTTGAATCCCGTTCATGGTGAGGTGTACTCATACAATATTATGTGATAAAGTTTGTCAGTGATTTGCCCCAGGTTGGTGGTTTTCTCTGGCTACTTAAATTTCCTCCACTAACAAAACTGACGGCCAAATATTATTCAAACCCCAAATATCAAAAGACTGTTTAAATAAGATATACATAATTTATTTGAAAAAAAGTAATATATAAACCTTCAAAATAATGAAATGATTTAAAACCTTTCAAATTACAATACAAAATTATGGCAACATCTTAAGACTAACATGTAGTATGTCATATCAACATGTTTTAATTCATAATAATTAAAATAACTGATTGCTCATTAAATAAATGACATATTATTTCAATAGATATGGCTTTCAACAGATTTCAAACTGTTAACATAACAACCTTAAGAAATAAATAATAATCTATGTTTTTTTTTATTATGATAATCCTCATGTCAATTGATTCAAGATGGCCGGTAGTCTAACATTTCTATTTTTAAAAGAATAACAAAATTAACACACAACAGGCTTTCAGAGATCATCATATACCACATATTGCAGTTTTGATAAACCCTATCCCTATACATGTTGGATTTGATGCAAGTCTTTTTTTTCAAAGCAACAGACAAAAAAAATACAATAGGGTTTATCAGACATAGAAAGATCTTTAGAATACCTGATAAACTACATGTATGTAGGATTTGATGCCCATCCTTTTTTTTTTTATTAAAGTCAGAGCCAAATGAAATACAGTAGGGTGTACTAAAGACATAGAACGATCTTTAGAATCAATCATACATCAATTGCAACATTTAATTTCACAGAAATATGTATGTAACCATCATTGATTGGTTTTGTGAGAATAGATTTCTCACAGCAATATTGCTTCAAAAGAGAAGACTGAGATAGAATGCAGGGCTTTCAATATTTTTCAAGTCTACCAGTACTTCACTGTTTACAGGTGGTACTTTTTATTAAAATTTGAACAATTTTCATGAATATCTTTAATAAACAACATTCTATAAAATCAGGAGGAACCAAAGACCATTTTAGGCAGGTAAAAGTACCCGATACCTTCATGAAAGGCTTGACGATGAGAACTTGACAAGAAGCATATTCTGAGAAAAACATATCGACGATAGTATGTTCATAGAGGATTTGTCAAAGTGAGGTCAATATAACGTCGTGTTAAAAATCAATGATAAACTATGACTGCAAATTTACTGTTGGAAATAAATAATGTCATCCGATAATTTTAATTTATATATATATATGAATTGATTGACTAGTTAACATGTATAAAATAATTCAACTATCACCATGGAAATATGAAAAATAATAATAATGGTTTTTAGCTAAATTATGTCTACATAGAATTAATGGACAAATGCATTATAATGTGTGCGATTGCACATTTGATGATGTTGCTAAGAAAAAAATCCTTGGCAACAATTATTTTACCAATAGAATTTGTGTAATTGGGAATTGTATGACCAAGGTAAAAATGATGAATATGGTGTCATAGTTTAACAGATCATCCCCTGAAAAAAAGACTATATGTTTGCAAGAAATTAATTGAATTATATAAAAAATTAAATACATTGCAAGATTTGGTTTGGTTTGGTTTTTTGGTGCTTAATGCCACTTTCAACGATATTTCAGTTGCGGTCAGTGTTATTGGTGGAGGAAACCGGAGTACTGAAGAAAACCACCGGCCTTGCAAGATTGGCAATAGAATAAAATGAATGATATCCTTATTAATAGATGCACAAGGCAGGGATTGGGAAGGCCACGCACCATGTGCAATTGGCACTTCCAAGTCGATTGTGGTGCATTGATGTCCGTTATCTATGCGTCCATGTGCGCCCTGTAAATTCTGATTAATTATTTTATTATTTCATGTGTCCATTAAAGTCGTTTTCTATTTTGTGTCGTGATTTTGTCAATGTCTTCACTCGTCGTTAATTTCCCTTTAATGGTGGTTCCTTGATTTTCCCTTTCTATGTTTAGAACAGTTATTTGTGTCAACCAATCAGACAAAAGGATTCACTCTTTCGATTCTAAATTTAGCGTATTTAAAACACATTTGTCCTGGCGTTTCGTTCTCTTTTCTGAATAATTGATCGGTTTTGGTGGAGTGTATTCTACTTTCTGGTTGAATAGAATCTAATTACAATTAATTGGTACAAGTATACTGTGCCGATCTTTTTATTTGAGTGAAAGTTGTATCTATAAATAAAAATGGTAAACCGAAACTATTCACTTGGTATAACTAATAACCGAAAAGTATCAGGGAGTGTAATGCGCTATTTCCAACCCAAAATGGACTTTTTTTTATCGTACTTTTTTTTTCTTTGGGTACATTTTGATAAATTCTAGTAAGAATAGAATTATAAAATTATATTGTAGTGGCAGGCGTGCACGTACACTTCTATTTTCCTGCAGGTGTGGCATATTTAAGTAAGACTGGCATCGAGGTGTTCCGAAAAAAAAATCTGCCATTTTCCATCATCAATATTTTCATTTCCTTCCCCCATGTTAATCCTGAGCTGTCGCATAAATTTCGTGCTGCAGCCGAGGATGTAGTATAAGCTCTATGATTAAGAACTGATGGTGTGATGTGACATGAGAAATGAGGAATTAATGTGTTAGTCATAACGTCACAATAATTGGTTTGATTATTTGCTTTTTCATGTTACACAATCCATACAAGTCTAAAAAATGATATTTATCAATGCATAGGCTAGCACACAGTTTAACTAACCAAAGTTGTGGTCCGTTGCTAATTTGAAATGGCACATTATTCTCTAAAATGGCCCCTTGATGTGGTCAAGTAAGGGGCCATAGTCTCTTTGACAAAAAATTCTTCCCAATCCCTGACAAGGTATAATTTAGTTCTACAAATATCACAGGTTATAATGACTTCTTCATTCTACATGTAATTCTTACAAAACATTATTAATAACACATACAGGTACAATGTAATTAGTAAAAAAATCACATGGACAATGTTATCTTAATATAAACAATCTACAGTCAAACCTGGCTTAACGGGCACCTGCTTATAACGGCCATGCTGACATCCCCCCCCGATGCATTTCTCTATTAAATAACTCCTTATATAATGGGCACTGTCTAACGCGGGAATGGTATTTTCATACAAATCGTCACTGAAACCTCCATATAACGGCCAATTGTCAATCAGTTCACTCGGAAGATAAACATTGTCTTTTAACAATCTAATTGACACAATACAATCAATAGTTCGGGTATATAATCTGCATCAACTTTTAACCCGTTCGTGTGGAGGACAAATGCATGAATAGAGCTTAAATTCTGGCAAGAAAAGGGTATAATTAAAAAAAAATGTGTTCAATTATCATTAAATATTTCCGTCTTTTGTGGGTGAAATTTAGAGAGAAAAAAAGAATAATTATATTAAATGATCGACTTTTTTACTCTCTGTCAACAGTTATTGTTATCTTAATTGTTATCGTAATTATAATTAAACTTTATGATTAGAAGAATGAAATTTACTGACAACACGTTTTTAAATTCAATCACTCGCCGATAGCTATAAATAGCCTAATCACACAACCAGCATGTGTTTACCTTAATCTGTTACCGCACTTTAGACGAATGTTGACAAAAATATATGCTGGGAACTAGTACTTCATAATTCAATAATTTTCAAAAACACGATTTTTATTTATAAAAGTGAAAGATTAAAATGGGTTTTTCTAAAGTAAGCAATTTTAAATATTTGATATAAATAAGAAATAAACCAAACAAACAAAACCACAATAAACAAAACAACAATAATACATCATCACGTGTGTTAGGATACAACTTTCACAGTTTCTGAATAAAATCTGACAAGGAGACCTGTCCGTTTTCTCTTTGGTGTTGACATGTTTACAACTAGAATTTTGACTGAACTGTTTAATTAATTACAAAATCTGTCCAGGTATACTCTAATCACCGGATTTACATCGTAGGACCAGGTGACAAAATAAACACATAAAAACCAAGTACCGTGACAAGTGTATTGATTAAGTTCGGACAACAATCAATTATGAATCTTTATAAAAGTAATCAAACAATTTGGCATAATTAACGAGGGAAAATATATTAATTTTGACACTTTTGTACTGAAAATTGTTTGGCGGATGGCGATATGCGAGGTTGGCATTATAACGAGGGAATTATAACGTATATAAAACAGGACTTCAGAAAATCATGGCGATAAGCGAGTTTGGTGTTATAAAGAGGGAGCAATGTATATGGGGAAAAAATCCACTCAAAATAGCAAACCTCTTTATAAAGGGCACCTGTCTATAAAGGGCACTTATATGTTTTCCCTTCAGTGCCCTTTATAGACAGGTTTGACTGTACTAATCATATGTCCATTATTGACAGGTGACATAAAGTAAACATCCCCATTTGTTGAATTTTAAAGCATGGATTTTCCTTCCAAGTTCCCTCATAAAGTCCAAAAAAAAATCTTTCTAGTCAACCTTACAACAATGGGTTTAATTACAATATAATTGACTGTATCAAAGAAGATACTAAAAAAGAGTAAATTTATAGTACTACACACTTACACACACAGAAGCTTAGGTTTACATTGTAGTAAAAAAATAGACCAACACTAATGATACAATACACTCATACACATCTTTTGGGTGAAATCATTCTGGTAAAAATATATTA
This sequence comes from Bathymodiolus septemdierum, assembly GCA_963383655.1. Taxonomy (NCBI): domain Eukaryota; kingdom Metazoa; phylum Mollusca; class Bivalvia; order Mytilida; family Modiolidae; genus Bathymodiolus; species Bathymodiolus septemdierum. The sequence goes on from OY726523.1 coordinate 67,458,560, forward strand.
TGCATTAAAGTTTCTCTACAGGTCTAAACTAGTGATACCACCAGGTACACTGTCTATCAATAAACTTCCTTTAGACGTCAAAGATTTCTGAAATATATAATAAAATTAGTTATAAATCTAACAGTAAAATCAGACTGACAAATCTGTTTTAAAAGATTATTAATTTTCAGCATTGTAATCAAGGATTGACATTAACATTTTGACCAGCTTGTACATTCAGATTTGTAGCTGTAGATTTTACCAGCTTGTACATTCAGATTTGTAGCTGCAGATTTTACCAGCTTGTACATTCAGATTTGTAGCTGCAGATTTTACCAGCTTGTACATTCAGATTTGTAGCTGCAGATTTTACCAGCTTGTACATTCAGATTTGTAGCTGCAGATTTTAGTTGTCCAACAGCTGGAAATAATTGTCCAAATTATATGATTGATGAAACTAGATAGTAATAATGTTTCTTTATTTAAAAAAAATTACTGATGGGTAAATTTCAGTGTTTTTATTTATTTTTTTCACTTGCCACATCGGACAAGTAACAGACAACAGAACCAAACTTTTACTTGTCTCAGGCTACAAGACTACTGCTAATGTCAAGTCAAGGAAACCAGTGTAAATATTAACAACCAAACTTTTACTTGTCTCAGGCTACAAGACTACTGCTAATGTCAAGTCAAGGAAACCAGTGTAAATATTAACAACCAAACTTTTACTTGTCTCAGGCTACAAGACTACTGCTAATGTCAAGTCAAGGAAACCAGTGTAAATATTAACAACCAAACTTTTACTTGTCTCAGGCTACAAGACTACTGCTAATGTCAAGTCAAGGAAACCAGTGTAAATATTAACAACCAAACTTTTACTTGTCTCAGGCTACAAGACTACTGCTAATGTCAAGTCAAGGAAACCAGTGTAAATATTAACAACCATACATTCACAGGTCAAAAATCTTCAGCACCAAGATATTTCTCAAAATATGTCATATAAAACCACTTATGGTAAATATATACTCACAGTCATTTCTCTTTATCAGATTTTCTTGAATTTTTCATTTTTAAAAGCAGAATTGATTAAAGTTTGTTTTTGCCCGCAAAAACATATGTCTCCCCCCGTCCCACAAACTGTAGTCAAAGGTAAAAAATCTATTTAGGTAACAAATAAAAGTAAGCTTCAATGAATAAAAAAAAAAAAAAAAATGTTTTTAATTCATGAAACACAAAAAAAAAATTTGATCAAAAGTGCTAAAGCAAGGGTTACAGGTACTATTCCATATTGTCATGGCAAAGTTCCCCATTCCAGAAAATTGCTCAGCCTATGTTCCAATCATTTTAAAGGAGTTTTGTTCTTCTAAAATCAATGGATTGGTGATGAAAAACCTTTTCAGGGAAATAGTGACATTATGATAGATTCTTGTACATATATATACATTGTATATACAAGTTTCTGTAAGGGATATTACACTAGAGTGTTTGCAAATAACTCCCACAAAATTCAGGCGATCAAAATTTCCTGGTAATATGCACAACTACATATGGTGTTCTTACTAACTACTAAGTTTCATGAAATTCTGTTCAGTAGTTTCAGAGGAGTTGCACTGACAAGCTGCTTCAGTAGTAAATTTCGGGAAATTTCTAAGTTCAAAGGGGCATAACTCCCACAAAATTCAGGCGATCAAAATTTCCTGGTAATATGCATAACTACATATGGTGTCCTTACTACCTACAAAGTTTCATGAAATTCTGTTCAGTAGTTTCAGAGGAATTGCACTGACAAACTGTGATGGACAGACAGACAGGACAAAAACAATATGTCTCCCCACCAAAGTGGGGGGGGGAGAGACATAATATGTGTGAATGTAAACAACTTACACGCTGAGACTGTAGTTTGGTCATTTCCTTCCTAAGTTTATCTAATAAGGCTGTGTTAGGTTTGTTGGAATGTGTCTGGGTTTGTAGTTCTGTTATAGATTCTTCTTCTTTCTAAACATAAAAAACAAAATGTTGTTAGATACAAAACAGTTGTGTATAGATGTGTATTGCCACATTATTGACAAGATGATGTAAGCGGTAATTGGCTAAAATTCTAAAAAATATTTCATGATATTTCAATCGTGGAAATGATACTGTGAAAATTACAGCATTGTCCAATCACAAACCAGGAATATTAAACAACTACATTAGAATTTCTCATTTCAGAAATTAATCTAGTAATTTTCTACGCCAGGTGACTGTCACTAATCTTATTATAAATCATAATTCTATGATAACATGTACGCCTAATTTACAATTTACGACCATTAGTGAAATGGTCACCTGTTGACCCCCAAAATTTGCATTAATGTTATTCACTTGTGAAGTTTTGCATGTTTAGAGTATACCATACAGTCAAACCTGCTTTAATGACCACCTCTATTAAACAATAACTTGTATGATGTGACCTTGGTTTTAGTGACCACCTCTATTAAACAATAACTTATATTATGTGACCTTAATTTTATTTTCGCGTCACAGTGCATTTTATATTAAACAAGGGCAGTGCAAATGTGGCGTATCCCCTCGCTTAAAAATTTGACCCAGTGACCTTGACCTTTGACCTTGAAAATCAATAGGGTTCGAGATTTTCTTAAGGACTAAGTATGTACCTAGTTTGGTTAAAATCCATTGAAAGATGTTGATTCTAGAGTGTTCACAAGGATGTTACACGGTAAATATGAGATCGTGACCTTGACCTTTGACCTTGAAAATCAATAGGGTTCCAGACTCTCCTAAAGACAAAGTATGTACCAAGTTTGGTCAAAATCCATTGAAGGATGTTGATTCTAGAGTGTTCACAAGGATGTTATGCTGTAAAAAATGTTGACCCGGTGACCTTGACAATCAATATCCCACTAATGTACACATCTTCATATTAGGATCTTGCAATGTACAAAGTTTCATGAACTTCTGATTAATCATGTAGGAGAATTTGCGATGACAAAGTGCATACTGAATTGTCTCAAAATTTCTAAGTCCAAAGAAGCATAACAGGGGTAAAGCTCAATAGATCGGGATATGCTACTAATGTGCACATCTTCATATTAGGATCTTGCAATGTACAAAGTTTCATGAACTTCTGATTAATCATGTAGGAGAATTTGCGATGACAAAGTGCATACTGAATTGTTTCAAAATTTCCAAGTCCAAAGAGGCACAACAGGGGTAAAACTCAATGGACAATAAAATCCTTTATACTGCAAAGTTCACACATCATGATCTTAAATTCCACAAAGTTTGGTGGAAATCGGACAAAAGATTTGGAAGTTAGTCCAGACAGATAGACGGACAGACCTTTAACCTATGAGCTTGAAAATCAATAGGGTTCCAGATTCTCTTAAGGACTAGGTATGTACCAAGTTGGTCAAAATCCATTGAAGGATGTTCATTCTAGAGTGTTCACAAGGATGTTACGAAAGGACGGACGGTAGCGTTACGATATCCCTTCGCAACTTCGTTGGCGAGGGGATAATAAACCTGTATTTAGCAACCACTTGTCTTATGTGACCGTATTTTGATGTTCCCTTGAAAGGTCACATAAGACAGGTTTGACTGTACATGCTGTGTGAAAGAATGTTTAGAATGATATTTAAAACACTAAATCATTAAGGTTAGGGTTATGGTGTTTAATGCCACTTTCAACAATATTTCACGTCAGTATGTTTTCCATGATTTAATAGCTCCACAATACAACGTGTGTACACTATATGTTATTCAGGTGCTAGACAGAGTATATAATGTCACTTTCCCAGCTTCAGATATATATACCCTGAGCTGTCAGGCGAGGGCAGGGGTAGAATTTAAGCAAAAATTTCAATTAGCCAGCAGGACTAGTAGATATAAAAATCAACTAGCCCCCCCCCAGATATTCTACTAGCCCGACGATCATGGGCCATGGGGACAATTACTAAAAATTATATAATAATTATTTTAGTTGAACAAATTATAATGAAGAAAGAATGTCAGTATTGTCATCACTTGAAACATCATCATCACCAGCGTCACCATCATCCTGTCGGAAGAAGCATACTGTATGCAAACTGAACATGTCATTCGGTCTATTTCACTGTTGTGAACTAACCAGTTGCGGTTTTTCTGCCAACTTGTTTGAAATTTTCTTTTTCTTTTGATCTGATCATACGTCCTTTTTCTCTCCAATTTTTCATTATTATCTAATTTAATTTTTTTCGCTGGTTGCTCTACGCCGGTAATGTGTCGCCACATTTCTTGAATCTTAGATTATGTTGTTAAGAACGCTCACTGAGTTACCCGGATTATCGAGTAATTTGATAAATTCGTATACCACCCTGTAGGATCTAACTGATATCGAGGGAATTCCCCACAGGTAAATTGTGTACACAGTAATATGAATGACTAATTATGATTTTCAATTATGTTATTAAAATTAATGAAGTGGAAACAATAATTGACAATTGGAAATTTTAACTAGCCCATCGGACTAGCTTCTAAGAGAGTTCTTCTAGCCCGACGCTGATCTTACTAGCCTCGAGCTAGCGGACCAACGTTAATTTTGTGCCCTGGGCGAGGGGTATATAAATCCGAAGCCAGGAATGTGACATTATACACCCTATCCAGCACTGATCGTCGGAAACATTGATAAATCAGTCGGACATCAGCATCCGATTCGTTATATCTTGTGGTCGATTCTGATTCCTAGTGTTGAAAAAAATAAATATGTTTAACTTTTTTCTTGATGAAAAACATCTTGCAGTTTTATCCCATATTTCACCACCGTCTTCATGCACTCAAGACAATTCTCACATTTGGACTAGTCTATATTTATGAAATTAATGAAAATACATCAAATTTCTATAAACGACAATATTAAATACCTTTTTTTCTTTAAATATTTTTCCTGATGATTGTCCGTACAATCTTAGTAATGATCCAAGACTGTTGATATGTGTGTGTAGTTGCTGAATGAAATAAAACAATAATTATTTTAATTTCAACAAATATCTACATAAACAGTACATAAAAAAAGTTCACTAAAAAGTGAAACTAGGTAAGCAACAAAAAAAAACCTACACCCCCCAAAAAAAACCCAAAAACAAACTTTTATCAACAAGTGTTTCAAGTAAAGCTGAATTTTTTCATTATGAATTTAAATACATTTTTAGTGTAAAACATTTGTACTTTCAAACGACAGAAGCAATACAGTACAGTCAAACTTCAGTCCCTCGGACTCAGATCGGTCCAACACCGATACCTCGAACAGTCGAACTCAATAAATGGTCCTGTCAATAATAAAATCACGAGTTTTACCATGCCAAACTCGAACATCACAATTTAATTGACAGATCTATGTTACGGTTGAATGTGCTTCCAGCAAGGTGTGATAAATGTCAGATTACCAACAGTTGTTTATTTAACAATTACAGGTAGAGGGATAAACTTGTCATAATTTGTGTTAATTAGTCATTAAATTCAGCTGTGGCTTGATTATTACCGTTAATTATGAACGATTGTTGAAACAGAGATTGTATCAAGCCGAGCCTACACTCGACAATAATTAAAACTATCAAATGTTTACAATCGTAATAAAAGTTTATTAAAACAATATTTAATTGTTATTACATGAATTAGTATTATTGAGTGTTTTTTTATTTTTATAGTTGCTGGAATAGAATAATACCAAACTGCATGATCTCAAGCTTCATCTAAAAACCAAAAAAATAGAAATGTACTAGTAGTAAAATTCTGATTAACCTGAGTTTTTATGTCAATATAATACCAAAAGAAACACATATAATTGCTTCAAATTCAAGATAAATAAAAAAGAAAATGATCATTGGCTAAAATTTGAAAATTTTCCATTAAAATATATATCCGAATTACAAGTATTATACCGATATCGATCCAAGTATTAATACCCGACCTCATATTTCCTGTATATAAAATAGATCGCGAACAAAGTGAAAAAACGTTTCTAAGGAACATTTGAAGATATCAAAGAGGTATTCAGAAGCCGTAGTATTTGAGAACTTTCTAAAGTATTAAATATTTTTTACGAGAAAGGCAGACTTTACTGTGCATCAGTTATCATTGTGTAATTAAAATGTCCCCGGTCAGAACCGGATTTTTTCTCTCTCTGAAATTACGAGACCTCGATGGCTCGAACTTCCGATAGCTCGAACACATTTTTACAGTCCTTTTGAGTTCGAGCCAGCGAAGTTCTACTGTATTTTGATATTCTATGACGACATTTTGTATGATTTGGTGTAAAACAATTTGGATTACATGATCCCAAACTCTGTAATTGTCTAGATTTAAGTCTATATGTCTATTTAGTGTAATTGTTTTGAAGAATAAAATGAATCTGAGAAAATATGGTACAGTGAAAGCTGTCTAAACTGAACCTCCCTGGGACAAAGTGTTCATAATAGACAGGTGGTCGGCTTATACCGGTTAAACTAGGAATAGACAGGTGGTCGGCTTATACAGGTTAAACTAGGAATAGACAGGTGGTCGGCTTATATAGGTTAAACTAGGAAGAGACAGGTGGTCGGCTTATATAGGTTAAATTAACAAAGATTTCCTATAAAGTTTGGTTTATCCAGGAATTTGGTTTACTCAGGGCTCAGTTTAGACAGGTCTCACTGTATTGTGTTCAGCTTATGGTTTATCCAGGAATTTGGTTTACTCAGGGCTCACTGTATTGTGTTCAGCTTATATAGGTTAATTAACAAAGATTTCATATAAAGTTTGGTTTATCCAGGAATTTGGTTTACTCAGGGCTCACTGTATTGTGTTCAGCTTATATAGGTTAATTAACAAAGATTTCCTATAAAGTTTGGTTTATCCAGGAATTTGGTTTACTCAGAGCTCAGTTTAGACAGGTCTCACTGTATTGTGTTCAGCTTATGGTTTATCCAGGAATTTGGTTTACTCAGGGCTCACTGTATTGTGTTCAGCTTATATAGGTTAATTAACAAAGATTTCATATAAAGTTTGGTTTATCCAGGAATTTGGTTTACTCAGAGCTCAGTTTAGACAGGTCTCACTGTATTGTGTTCAGCTTATGGTTTATCCAGGAATTTGGTTTACTCAGGGCTCACTGTATTGTGTTCAGCTTATATAGGTTAATTAACAAAGATTTCATATAAAGTTTGGTTTATCCAGGAATTTGGTTTACTCAGGGTTCAGTTTAGACAGGTCTCACTGTATTGTGTTCAGCTTATATAGGTTAATTAACAAAGATTTCATATAAAGTTTGGTTTATCCAGGAATTTGGTTTACTCAGGGCTCACTGTATTGTGTTCAGCTTATGGTTTATCCAGGAATTTGGTTTACTCAGGGCTCACTGTATTGTGTTCAGCTTATATAGGTTAATTAACAAAGATTTCATATAAAGTTTGGTTTATCCAGGAATTTGGTTTACTCAGAGCTCAGTTTAGACAGGTCTCACTGTATTGTGTTCAGCTTATGGTTTATCCAGGAATTTGGTTTACTCAGGGCTCACTGTATTGTGTTCAGCTTATATAGGTTAATTAACAAAGATTTCATATAAAGTTTGGTTTATCCAGGAATTTGGTTTACTCAGAGCTCAGTTTAGACAGGTCTCACTGTATTGTGTTCAGCTTATGGTTTATCCAGGAATTTGGTTTACTCAGGGCTCACTGTATTGTGTTCAGCTTATATAGGTTAATTAACAAAGATTTCATATAAAGTTTGGTTTATCCAGGAATTTGGTTTACTCAGGGCTCACTGTATTGTGTTCAGCTTATATAGGTTAATTAACAAAGATTTCCTATAAAGTTTGGTTTATCCAGGAATTTGGTTTACTCAGAGCTCAGTTTAGACAGGTCTCACTGTATTGTGTTCAGCTTATGGTTTATCCAGGAATTTGGTTTACTCAGGGCTCACTGTATTGTGTTCAGCTTATATAGGTTAATTAACAAAGATTTCATATAAAGTTTGGTTTATCCAGGAATTTGGTTTACTCAGAGCTCAGTTTAGACAGGTCTCACTGTATTGTGTTCAGCTTATGGTTTATCCAGGAATTTGGTTTACTCAGGGCTCACTGTATTGTGTTCAGCTTATATAGGTTAATTAACAAAGATTTCATATAAAGTTTGGTTTATCCAGGAATTTGGTTTACTCAGGGTTCAGTTTAGACAGGTCTCACTGTATTGTGTTCAGCTTATGGTTTATCCAGGAATTTGGTTTACTCAGGGCTCACTGTATTGTGTTCAGCTTATATAGGTTAATTAACAAAGATTTCATATAAAGTTTGGTTTATCCAGGAATTTGGTTTACTCAGGGCTCACTGTATTGTGTTCAGCTTATATAGGTTAATTAACAAAGATTTCCTATAAAGTTTGGTTTATCCAGGAATTTGGTTTACTCAGAGCTCAGTTTAGACAGGTCTCACTGTATTGTGTTCAGCTTATGGTTTATCCAGGAATTTGGTTTACTCAGGGCTCACTGTATTGTGTTCAGCTTATATAGGTTAATTAACAAAGATTTCATATAAAGTTTGGTTTATCCAGGAATTTGGTTTACTCAGGGCTCAGTTTAGACAGGTCTCACTGTATTGTGTTCAGCTTATGGTTTATCCAGGAATTTGGTTTACTCAGGGCTCACTGTATTGTGTTCAGCTTATATAGGTTAATTAACAAAGATTTCATATAAAGTTTGGTTTATCCAGGAATTTGGTTTACTCAGGGCTCACTGTATTGTGTTCAGCTTATGGTTTATCCAGGAATTTGGTTTACTCAGGGCTCACTGTATTGTGTTCAGCTTATATAGGTTAATTAACAAAGATTTCATATAAAGTTTGGTTTATCCAGGAATTTGGTTTACTCAGGGTTCAGTTTAGACAGGTCTCACTGTATTGTGTTCAGCTTATATAGGTTAATTAACAAAGATTTCATATAAAGTTTGGTTTATCCAGGAATTTGGTTTACTCAGGGTTCAGTTTAGACAGGTCTCACTGTATTGTGTTCAGCTTGTATAGGTTAACTAACAAAGATTTCCTATAAAGTTTGGTTTATCCAGGAATTTGGTTTACTCAGGGCTCAGTTTAGACAGGTCTCACTGTATTGTGTTCAGTTTATTAACAAAGATTTCATATAAAGTTTGGTTTATCCAGGAATTTGGTTTAGACAGATTTCACTGTATTGTGTAAAAGATATATGATACAATATATCTTTCTACAGATTAGATTTTTGGTGTCTATCATCACTCTCAGCAATTTTTCAGCTGTATAGTGACTACCAGACTTAATGGAGACAGACTCGAAAACTAAAACATGAAACCCCCATCTCCCCTCATAACCAAAGTAGGTGCCTGGAAACCTTTACATTTGAGGTGGATACCAGAGCTGGAACCTACATCAGTGGTGTAAGTCTGGCGGTCAAAAGTCAACGATCTTAACCACGCAGCCACACAGGACATGTACTAGATACATACAAATGTATAATCAATAAAAAAACATTTATCTGGTCAATAGTGCTGTTTCTGACAGTAAAATAAGTGATTGAAGTAGGCAAAATGTAATTCTTAATACAGTTCTCCATGGATTTACCTGTAGCATTGCTTGTGCTGCCCTCTGTTTACCTTCTCTTTTATTCTTACAAACAATCTGTAAACAAACAAATAAAAAATGCATTTGTTTCTTGATAGAACTATTAATGGCAAAGTTTTTTTTTTTTATAGAAATATGTATGACACAGCCCTTGAATCAGTAAAAAGTTTTTGACAGAATTATTCATGGCAAAGTTGTCTATTAAGAGCAGGTGCGACCTGAGAAGCGAGCGATAGATAGGCTAGTTATAGCGTCATAAGACTAAAAAAAAAACACACTTGAATGGTCTAGAACATGCATAAAGTTATCTGTGCAATGTGTTTGATTTCTTTATTGCATAAACGTCGATAGGAAAGACATGATGTCATATGTTTTCTTCCACAGTACATTTCTGATTCAAATATTCGATATGTCAAAATACTTCAGAATACTCCAAAGATATTCTTAAAATAATCTAGTACAAATAATTAAGTACAAACTGTGTTATTTTTATTTCCTTTTTAGTAGTGGAAGCAATCCTGATTTTTCTTGTGAATAACCAAATGGAGGATAAACTATTTTTAACTTCTGTTTCCGGCTTTGACAAAGAAATAAAAAAAAGGTATTCAACTCTTTTTATTTTTATTTATCACATTTCTACCGTTAACAGAGAGCTATTGCTCGCTTGTTATAACTTACAGTGACACTATGTTTTCCGACTGACAAGGAATATTCACTCTTCTGATGTTTTAAGGTTTTAACATCTGTCTTGACGTGTGTATCACCCATACCATAATTTCTGTTAAAAAAAAATAAAAATAAATAAATAAAAAAAAGTTTTGTGTAGTGTTTTGCTGACCATTGAAATGAGTTTTTTTGTCTTTTGGCCACGGCAGGGTAAATGGAGGTGTCATTCTGTAATGGATCGTCTTCTGCAGCGTTTGCAAGCAACTGGAAAGGTTGATGAAAATCCACCATCTGGTAGGCCCCTCAACACTACACCTAGAGAGGATAGGATAATAGCCAATGTGCTAGGAGAAATCGCTTTCAAATACGAATCAAATTGTATATATATAATCTATAATGAAATATTACCAAAAAAAATTTCAGGTTCAACTTCTTTCATCCTTCAAAAAAGGAAAAAACAATTCTAAAATATTACTGGGTGGCTCTTAACTTTTGTCGAAGTGTATATATTGCAACATTTTGTCTTTTAATAAATGTAACTCTAAATGCAAATATCAAAAAATAATTTCTAAAGGCAATTAGTTTATTCTCCATAGAATTCTGAATTAAGTGTTAGAGGTATTTATTTTGCCACGGTTTCAACGATTTTCCGATTGGATAATGATATTGTTCAGACGGTATTTTTGCTTTTGTTTTTATGATAAGCTTTAGTTGTTACCTCTTTAAACACTCCAGTAGTATCTGATAAGGACTTGGCTGACCAGTTTTTGTACACAAATCAAACACTCTAGGATCCTCAATTTTGATTTCATCAAAGAACTGTAAGAAAAATAAAACAATCATCAATTGATTGGCTTGGTTTATGGTGTTTAACACCACTTTCAACAATATATCAGTTATATTGTGGTGGTCAGTTTTATTGGTGGAGGAAATCAGTGTACCCAGAGAAAACCACTGACCTGTAGCAAGTCACTGACAAACTTTATCACATAATGTTGTACACCTCGCCTTGATCGAGATTTGAATTCACAACTTTAGTGGTGATAAGCACCGATTGCATAGGTAGTTGTAAATTCAACTACCATACGATCACGACAACGACGACACCTTTCATCAATTGAAAACCTGGTAATTTTTCCTTTGTCCTCAGGGTGACCTTGGAATACAGAGTTAGTGATTATTGTTTAATGCCAACTCAGCAATTTTTCAGCTATATAATGGTTAGATTAAGTTCATTTTCAATGAGATGATGATGAGGTCAGCCTTGTACTAGATCAACATGCTTTAGTTGATTTTTATAGTGCTAGCTCACTGAAACAACTGTCAGCGGATAGACATGTTGTCCCACTCTGACACATTATCCTGATTCCGAGTCAACCAGTCTTTGCTCTTTCTCCTTAATGCCGAGTGCTTAGCAGAGAAGCAATAAACACCAATTTTATAGTCTTTGGCTTGACCCGATCGAGGCTCAAGCCCATGATATACTGCACTCAAGGCGAGCATGCTAACCATTACACCACCGATGAATCCACGATCTACCCGAGTCCTCACTCAAGGCGAGCATGCTAACCATTACATCACTCAAGGCAAGCATGCTAACCATTACATCACTCAAGGCGAGCATGCTAACCATTACACCACTCAAGGTGAGCATGCTAACCATTACATCACTCAAGGCAAGCATGCTAACCATTACATCACTCAAGGTGAGCATGCTAACCATTACACCACTCAAGGCGAGCATGCTAACCATTACATCACTCAAGGTGAGCATGCTAACCATTACATCACTCAAGGCGAGCATGCTAACCATTACACCACTCAAGGTGAGCATGCTAACCATTACACCACTCAAGGCAAGCATGCTAACCATTACATCACTCAAGGCAAGCATGCTAACCATTACACCACTCAAGGCGAGCATGCTAACCATTACATCACTCAAGGCGAGCATGCTAACCATTACATCACTCAAGGCGAGCATGCTAACCATTACATCACTCAAGGTGAGCATGCTAACCATTACACCACTCAAGGTGAGCATGCTAACCATTACATCACTCAAGGCAGGCATGCTAACCATTACACCACTCAAGGTGAGCATGCTAACCATTACACCATTCAAGGCGAGCATGCTAACCATTACACACCACTCAAGGCGAGCATGCTAACCATTACACCACTCAAGGCAAGCATGCTAACCATTACATCACTCAAGGTGAGCATGCTAACCATTACACCACTCAAGGCGAGCATGCTAACCATTACACCACTCAAGGCGAGCATGCTAACCATTACATCACTCAAGGCGAGCATGCTAACCATTACATCACTCAAGGTGAGCATGCTAACCATTACACCACTCAAGGCAAGCATGCTAACCATTACATCACTCAAGGCAAGCATGCTAACCATTACACCACTCAAGGCGAGCATGCTAACCATTACATCACTCAAGGCGAGCATGCTAACCATTACATCACTCAAGGCGAGCATGCTAACCATTACATCACTCAAGGTGAGCATGCTAACCATTACACCACTCAAGGTGAGCATGCTAACCATTACATCACTCAAGGCAGGCATGCTAACCATAACACCACTCAAGGTGAGCATGCTAACCATTACACCATTCAAGGCGAGCATGCTAACCATTACACATCACTCAAGGCGAGCATGCTAACCATTACACCACTCAAGGCGAGCATGCTAACCATTACACCACTCAAGGTGAGCATGCTAACCATTACACCATTCAAGGCGAGCATGCTAACCATTACACCACTCAAGGTGAGCATGCTAACCATTACACTATTCAAGGCGAGCATGCTAACCATTACACCACTCAAGGCGAGCATGCTAACCATTACACCACTCAAGGCGAGCATGCTAACCATTACACCACTCAAGGTGAGCATGCTAACCATTACACCACTCAAGGTGAGCATGCTAACCATTACACCATTCAAGGCGAGCATGCTAACCATTACACATCACTCAAGGCGAGCATGCTAACCATTACACCACTCAAGGCGAGCATGCTAACCATTACACCACCGATGCGGTTCCTTGGAATACAAGTTTGATTCTATATTGTATATTATTTTTGCTAAGTTTTAAACTTTGTTGTAGTTAGGTGTGTTTTAACAGAAAACTTACAGAGAGGTCCTCCTTTTCTTCTTTAGTCACGTCATCAATCAGATTGTTCATCTCAGGTATCAGTATACCTAGTGTGGCTTTGGCTAAAAATATAGGTTTTATTTTAATGAGCTTTACCTTTTTTAATATATTTTAGTTTTGCAGAAAGGTAATGGCCAGATCAATTATTTTTCTATATAAATCAAAATTTTATTCTGAAAATAGAAATTTTTGAATATGTAAACCAAAGAAATCATGCTAATATGTAAGTTGTACTTGTCTATTTGGGTAGACTTCTCATATAATACATAAGACAGAAAAAAATATACAAATCTGAACATTTTAAACTTTGATATGTTATTAATAAAATAAGAAAGGACATAACTAAGCATGTGACTATTCTATTTATAGGTATTAGTTGAAACATATTTTATTAATATAATAAATAATAAGTACAATAAGTTCAATTTCAACATCATATAATACATATAATTAAAGGAATTAAAAAACAATGTAGAAAAAACTTCTATTAATTTACTTCCTGGTTTATAGGTATTATAATGATGGATATATTTATCTACCTCCCAATATTCATACATTACCTGCGTTCATCTTGGCTAATTTTTTACTACTGGCATATCCTTTACCATACTCTACACTGTTTATAATGACTGTAGCACAATATGGATTCTGAGCATTTTCTAAAATAAAAGAAGTTTCTTACTAATAACAATTGTTGATCAATCATGTCTTATCTGAATATATCGCATTTTGATAGTGTCAAGTATCAACTGCAAGCGACAATATAAATGTTTTTGCTAAGAAAGCAAAGAGGAGGAAACAAAAACATTCATATTTCGTAGAAGGGTCGATATCAACATGAAGAAAAACAATAATTTATTTATCGTGCTGAAATTGATTAGTTTTTTTGTTGAATACATAGTAATTCTTTGTCTTAATGGGAAATATATCAATATCACCTCTCAAAATATGCTGCCATTTGTCATTATTGTGTGATATCGTAGCCTAATGATATGACAGAGGAGTAAGATGATGTAGGCATCTGAAAGCTTGATAAATAACATTTATAGCAGCCAATATACATATCTATTCATTCTTTTACAGTTGGTATATTATTCCTATATTAAGTAAAAACATTGAGAGGGGGAGAGGCAATTTTGTTAGCTGTTCTTTCAGGGTGTGGTGATAATATTCATACAACTATCTTATTCCAGGGAAGTCATTTCTTGGTTGTATAATAAGGGGGTGTTCATGTTTTAACTATATTCTCTAAAGGCAGATAAATCCGATTGTAATTTACATGGGGTGTTAAAGATAAACATAATTACCTAATTCTTGGAAGGCATATCTTGGTTGTACTTTGAGGGTATGTTGAGCATACTCATGTAAAATACAAACTGGAGATTTTCCTACAGGGTTGAGAACAAATTCTGTAATAAAAAACATGATACAATATATAAGTAAGGCTTTTGTTATGTGGTAAATTAATTTAAATTCTAACACAACGTCCTTCTTTCGCTTTGTAAACAAATGAGCGATTTATCGATTGGGTATAATCTCATTAGCACATGTGCCGGTGCATGTTACTGACTTTCCCGTTGTAAATGTACATGTTGATGAATTACTGTCTGCTCGAATTTGGCAGCATAAATTGTGTGCGACATTGTCCACAAACGTAAATATAAATTACCGTCTTCTAATCAAAGTATATTACCGTATCTGTACTCTTAGACATATCAGAATCGAAATAAATCATGGAATCCAGAAGGTGTTTTATCTCGAGCAAAAGGCGAGGGATAAAATTTACTAATATCCGCCAACCCTTAAAACTCAATACTCATTGATTCTGGCTTCCATGATTTATTTCTTAAATATAAATGTATAGATCAGGTATTTCAGTGTATTTAATAATAAATCTAAGAGTAATTCAGCTAATAATATTATCTAATAATAAATCTAAGAGTAATTCAGCTAATCAGCTTATCTAAAGTTTCAACTGAAAGAAGCTTAAGGGTATGTGAGTAATTGTTTAAAACCAAGTGAGCAATGTTTCAGGTATTTCATGGGGAGAATCAGTTACATATGCAGGCCTTTCAATAAGAGGCGGTACCAGGTAATTTTACCCACCTAAAATGGTCTTTGGTACCTCCTGATTTTAAAGAGTGTTGTATAAGATATTCAAGAAAATTGTTCAAGTTTTAATAAAAAATACCACCTGTAAATAGTGAAGTACTGGCAGACTTGAAAAATATTGAAAGCCCTGCATATGAATGACATGATGATGGGTACTTTGTACTGAACCAACAATGTTAGCTTGATTACATAGTTAGCTCACTGAAAAAGGAAATAGGCATGTTGTTTGAAATATATTACTCTGACTTCAAGCCAGCCAGTCTTCGTTCTTATTCCTCAATGCTGCATTATTAGCAGAGAGGTAGTAAATAATACTAATTCTATAGTCTTTGACAGCACCGAAGACAAACACACTATTTACCATTACACCACAGTGGTAGTTTCTAAAATCAGATATAACTAGAGGTACTGCTTGATGCAGGAGTCCCGCATTGATACATTAATGGAATAACTTAACTGTCCGCTATGCGGGACTAATACCCCTCCACGTCCCCATCATCTTAATTGAGCCAAAACATATTTGGAACACAACTTTTAGACTCATAATTCTGGGAAAACTTGATGGACCAGGATATACTACTAATGTGCAAATCTTCATATTAGGATCTTGCCATGTACAAAGTTTCATGAACTTCTGATTAATCATGTAGGAGAATTTGCGATGACAAAGTGCATACTGAATTGTCTCAAAATTTCAAAGTCCAAAGAGGCACAACAGGGGTAAAACTCAATGGACAATAAAATCCTTTATACTGCAAAGTTCACACATCATGATCTTAAATTCCACAAAGTTTGGTAGAAATCGGACAAAAGATGTGGAAGTTGGTCCGGACAGACAGGCCGATTCCTATATACCCCCCACCCAAACTATGTTTGCGGGGGGTATAAATATATACACACACAAAACTAAAGGTTGAAACAAACATCATTTTAATATATTACCTAATCATGTACCACACTTACCACAGTGGCCATGGCTTATCAAAGGGAAATAATCCAATATAACTAATACAATTAGGGTACTGGTTCAATTATGTCATCAAGGCTATGAAAAAATTAGGAGTTGCTATTTAAAATGTTGCCACTCCGTCTTAATTTGATGAAGCACTAGTAAAGACATAACCCTGGGTGAAATGTCTGTAAATTAAATGAAATGAAAAAAATATGATTGTCGGAACAAGTCCTAAATCCAATAGAAAAATCGTAGGCAGCAAAATCGACACCACTAATACATGGGACTAGGACAATAGCCCCCCATCCCCCAATTTTTTAATTTCATTTTTATTCTTTTTTAAATGAGAAATAAATATGCATAAACTCAGATTAAATTATTCAAATTACTTTTAAGTTGGATTTTTTTCTTTGTATATTAATCACAGGGGCTTGAATTGCTTTCATAGAGGTCATGCGGCCTATATACCATATATACTAACGTATATAGGATGTGTGACCTCTATGAAAGCGATTAAAGCCCCTGTGATATTAATCATCAAAAGGATTATACAGCTTGGACAAGCTATGATAAAAATAACTTTCTCTTATTATTTATAGATATTTTATTTTTAGATAAAGTTTAATGATTTTCCAATTAAGTTTAATTATGTTAAAAAATTGGTCTTCAAAGAAAAATTATAAAAAGAAATTTGATTAAACAATGATCAAAGCTAAGTACAAAGGTTAATAATTAAAAAGAATTTTGAGAAATAATGATTGCAAGCTTAGAACTGGCTTAAATAGGAGTGTATTTTGAAGTGAAAGTATAGTAGTGCAATGGAGTTCATAGAGTCAGAAAGAGGTAATCAGAAATTAAATATAAAACTGAAAAAAAATTGTGGGGGGCAATTGTCCTAGGGAGGCTATTTTCCTGCTCCCCTAATACATGACTGCACTTTCCTGGTTTGGTACAGACACTTCAATAAAAAGCGGCAGGGTTAAACTAGCTTTATGGGCTCAATAGGTATGTAATAGCCATGGATAAGAACATGAGAAACTTTACCTTTTTTCTTTGGTTTGTCTGTTCCATCATCAGCTGTTATAGAACAGGTAATTAGCTTAGTATTAGCAGGCTGAAAAAAAAGAAGAATTTCCTTATATTATTTAATTTGTTGTAAAAATTCAGGAGTTGTCAATTCAGTCATGAAGACATCAATAAATATATTATTTCCGAATTTTATCATGCTGAAACAAATATATATATACAGTAAAACCTGTCTAAACCGAACCCCTTTGGGACTGGAGAAGGTGTTTGATATACACAGGTTCAAATTACTTAAGACATTTAGTAGATGGGACTGTAAAGTCTGATTTAGGCAGGTTTTACTGTAGATAGGACTGTAAAGTCTGTCTGATTTAGACAGGTTTTTACTGTAGATAGGACTGTAAAGTCTGTCTGATTTAGGCAGGTTTTACTGTAGATAGGACAATAAAGTCTGTCTGATTTAGACATGTTTTCGGTATACTCAGGGTTCGGTTTAGACAGGTTTCACTGCATAACACATGTCATGTTTACAAAGTCAGAATGTATAAAATATGATATGATATCAAAACAACAGAATCTCAAACCAACCTGCATCACTCGCCTGGTAAAGAATTGTCTTTTTTAACTATTCCCTATTGTAGCATATTTTCAATTTCAGCTTTATACTTACTAATGCTGGTCTTGACTGTTTTCTAACTTCATTTAAATGCTTCCTTCTTTCTTTCCATGTTCTGTAAAACATTGAATATTATTTTATTATTTAATGGTGATATATGGACCAAGAAACTTTACACTAGTCTTGATTTCATGAATGTTTTTAAAAAATCCAAAAGCGTATTGGTCTAGTATAAAGTGGACCTCATCATCATCTCATGGAAAATTGACTGAATTGGCATTGAACATAAATGACTCACTCCTGTTTTTATTGCTTTTTTAAGCAGATTAATATAGTAGGCATTGAACATAAATGACTCACTCGTTTTTATTGCTTTTTTAAGCAGATTAATATTGTAGACATTAAACATAAATGACTCACTCCTGTTTTTATTGCTTTTTTAAGCAGATTAATATTGTATGTATTGAACATAAATGACTCACTCCTGTTTTTATTGCTTTTTTAAGCAGATTAATATAGTAGGCATTAAACATAAATGACTCACTCCTGTTTTTATTGCTTTTTTAAGCAGATTAATATTGTAGGCATTGAACATAAATGACTCACTCCTGTTTTTATTGCTTTTTTAAGCAGATTAATATAGTAGGCATTGAACATAAATGACTCACTCCTGTTTTTATTGCTTTTTTAAGCAGATTAATATAGTAGGCATTAAACATAAATGACTCACTCCTGTTTTTATTGCTTTTTTAAGCAGATTAATATAGTAGGCATTGAACATAAATGACTCACTCCTGTTTTTATTGCTTTTTTAAGCAGATTAATATAATAGGCATTGAACATAAATGACTCACTCCTGTTTTTATTGCTTTTTTAAGCAGATTAATATAGTAGGTATTGAACATAAATGACTCACTCCTGTTTTTATTGCTTTTTTAAGCAGATTAATATAGTAGGCATTGAACATAAATGACTCACTCCTGTTTTTATTGCTTTTTTAAGCAGATTAATATAGTAGGCATTGAACATAAATGACTCACTCCTGTTTTTATTGCTTTTTTAAGCAGATTAATATTGTAGGTATTGAACATAAATGACTCACTCCTGTTTTTATTGCTTTTTTAAGCAGATTAATATAATAGGCATTAAACATAAATGACTCACTCCTGTTTTTATTGCTTTTTTAAGCAGATTAATATTGTAGTCATTGAACATAAATGACTCACTCCTGTTTTTATTGCTTTTTTAAGCAGATTAATATTGTAGGCATTGAACATAAATGACTCACTCCTGTTTTTATTGCTTTTTTAAGCAGATTAATATGGTAGGCATTAAACATAAATGACTCACTCCTGTTTTTATTGCTTTTTTAAGCAGATTAATATAGTAGGTATTGAACATAAATGACTCACTCCTGTTTTTTTTGCTTTTTTAAGCAGATTAATATTGTAGACATTGAACATAAATGACTCACTCCTGTTTTTATTGCTTTTTTAAGCAGATTATTATAGTAGGTATTGAACATAAATGACTCACTCCTGGTTTTTTTTTGGCTTTTTTAAGCAGATTAATATAGTAGGCATTAAACATAAATGACTCACTCCTGTTTTTATTGCTTTTTTAAGCAGATTAATATTGTAGGTATTGAACATAAATGACTCACTCCTGTTTTTATTGCTTTTTTAAGCAGATTAATATAGTAGGCATTGAACATAAATGACTCACTCCTGTTTTTATTGCTTTTTTAAGCAGATTAATATAGTAGGCATTGAACATAAATGACTCACTCCTGTTTTTATTGCTTTTTTAAGCAGATTAATATAGTAGGCATTGAACATAAATGACTCACTCCTGTTTTTATTGCTTTTTTAAGCAGATTAATATAGTAGGTATTGAACATAAATGACTCACTCCTGTTTTTATTGCTTTTTTAAGCAGATTAATATTGTAGGCATTGAACATAAATGACTCACTCCTGTTTTTATTGCTTTTTTAAGCAGATTAATATTGTAGGTATTGAACATAAATGACTCACTCCTGTTTTTATTGCTTTTTTAAGCAGATTAATATAATAGGCATTAAACATAAATGACTCACTCCTGTTTTTATTGCTTTTTTAAGCAGATTAATATTGTAGACATTGAACATAAATGACTCACTCCTGTTTTTATTGCTTTTTTAAGCAGATTAATATTGTAGGCATTGAACATAAATGACTCACTCCTGTTTTTATTGCTTTTTTAAGCAGATTAATATGGTAGGCATTAAACATAAATGACTCACTCCTGTTTTTATTGCTTTTTTAAGCAGATTAATATAGTAGGTATTGAACATAAATGACTCACTCCTGTTTTTTTTGCTTTTTTAAGCAGATTAATATTGTAGACATTGAACATAAATGACTCACTCCTGTTTTTATTGCTTTTTTAAGCAGATTATTATAGTAGGTATTGAACATAAATGACTCACTCCTGTTTTTTTTTTGGCTTTTTTAAGCAGATTAATATAGTAGGCATTAAACATAAATGACTCACTCCTGTTTTTATTGCTTTTTTAAGCAGATTAATATTGTAGGTATTGAACATAAATGACTCACTCCTGTTTTTATTGCTTTTTTAAGCAGATTAATATAGTAGGCATTGAACATAAATGACTCACTCCTGTTTTTATTGCTTTTTTAAGCAGATTAATATAGTAGGCATTGAACATAAATGACTCACTCCTGTTTTTATTGCTTTTTTAAGCAGATTAATATAGTAGGCATTGAACATAAATGACTCACTCCTGTTTTTATTGCTTTTTTAAGCAGATTAATATAGTAGGCATTGAACGTAAATGACTCACTCCTGTTTTTATTGCTTTTTTAAACAGATTAATATAGTAGGTATTGAACATAAATGACTCACTCCTGTTTTTATTGCTTTTTTAAGCAGATTAATATTGTAGGTATTGAACATAAATGACTCACTCCTGTTTTTATTGCTTTTTTAAGCAGATTAATATAGTAGGCATTGAACATAAATGACTCACTCCTGTTTTTATTGCTTTTTTAAGCAGATTAATATAGTAGGTATTGAACATAAATGACTCACTCCTGTTTTTATTGCTTTTTTAAGCAGATTAATATAGTAGGCATTGAACATAAATGACTCACTCCTGTTTTTATTGCTTTTTTAAGCAGATTAATATAGTAGGCATTGAACATAAATGACTCACTCCTGTTTTTATTGCTTTTTTAAGCAGATTAATATAGTAGGCATTGAACATAAATGACTCACTCCTGTTTTTATTGCTTTTTTAAGCAGATTAATATTGTAGGTATTGAACATAAATGACTCACTCCTGTTTTTATTGCTTTTTTAAGCAGATTAATATAGTAGGCATTGAACATAAATGACTCACTCCTGTTTTTATTGCTTTTTTAAGCAGATTAATATAGTAGGCATTGAACATAAATGACTCACTCCTGTTTTTATTGCTTTTTTAAGCAGATTAATATAGTAGGCATTGAACATAAATGACTCACTCCTGTTTTTATTGCTTTTTTAAGCAGATTAATATAGTAGGCATTGAACATAAATGACTCACTCCTGTTTTTATTGCTTTTTTAAGCAGATTAATATAGTAGGTATTGAACATAAATGACTCACTCCTGTTTTTATTGCTTTTTTAAGCAGATTAATATTGTAGGTATTGAACATAAATGACTCACTCCTGTTTTTATTGCTTTTTTAAGCAGATTAATATAGTAGGCATTGAACATAAATGACTCACTCCTGTTTTTATTGCTTTTTTAAGCAGATTAATATTGTAGGTATTGAACATAAATGACTCACGCCTGTTTTTATTGCTTTTTTAAGCAGATTAATATAGTAGGCATTGAACATAAATGACTCACTCCTGTTTTTATTGCGTTTTTAAGCAGATTAATATAGTAGGCATTGAACATAAATGACTCACTCCTGTTTTTATTGCTTTTTTAAGCAGATTAATATAGTAGGCATTGAACATAAATGACTCACTCCTGTTTTTATTGCTTTTTTAAGCAGATTAATATTGTAGGTATTGAACATAAATGACTCACTCCTGTTTTTATTGCTTTTTTAAGCAGATTAATATGGTAGGCATTGAACATAAATGACTCGCTCCTGTTTTTATTGCTTTTTTAAGCAGATTAATATTGTAGGTATTGAACATAAATGATTCACTCCTGTTTTTATTGCTTTTTTAAGCAGATTAATATTGTAGGTATTGAACATAAATGACTCACTCCTGTTTTTATTGCTTTTTTAAGCAGATTAATATTGTAGGTATTGAACATAAATGACTCACTCCTGTTTTTATTGCTTTTTTAAGCAGATTAATATTGTAGGTATTGAACATAAATGACTCACTCCTGTTTTTATTGCTTTTTTAAGCAGATTAATATGGTAGGCATTAAACATAAATGACTCACTCCTGTTTTTATTGCTTTTTTAAGCAGATTAATATAGTAGACATTGAACATAAATGACTCACTCCTGTTTTTATTGCTTTTTTAAGCAGATTAATATGGTAGGCATTAAACATAAATGACTCACTCCTGTTTTTATTGCTTTTTTAAGCAGATTAATATAGTAGACATTGAACATAAATGACTCACTCCTGTTTTTATTGCTTTTTTAAGCAGATTAATATGGTAGGCATTAAACATAAATGACTCACTCCTGTTTTTATTGCTTTTTTAAGCAGATTAATATGGTAGGCATTAAACATGACTCACTCCTGTTTTTATTGCTTTTTTAAGCAGATTAATATGGTAGGCATTAAACATAAATGACTCACTCCTGTTTTTATTGCTTTTTTAAGCAGATTAATATGGTAGGCATTAAACATAAATGACTCACTCCTGTTTTTATTGCTTTTTTAAGCAGATTAATATGGTAGGCATTAAACATGAATGACTCACTCCTGTTTTTATTGCTTTTTTAAGCAGATTAATATAGTAGACATTGAACATAAATGACTCACTCCTGTTTTTATTGCTTTTTTAAGCAGATTAATATAGTAGGTACTTACTTGAATTTCTTGACTGTTACAGTTTTAAATTCAAACAGACCTTTACAGTATTCTAAAAGTTCATCTGCAGCTGAAAATAAAGTTAATCAAACAGACCTTTACAGTATTCTAAAAGTTCATCTGCAGCTGAAAATAAAGTTAATCAAACAGACCTTTACAGTATTCTAAAAGTTCATCTGCACCTGAAAATAAAGTTAATTACAGTTTTAAATTCAAACAGACCTTTACAGTATTCTAAAAGTTCATCTGCAGCTGAAAATAAAGTTAATTACAGTTTTAAATTCAAACAGACCTTTACAGTATTCTAAAAGTTCATCTGCACCTGAAAATAAAGTTAATCAATTATATGCAAATAATTGTAATGTAATTATTAATAAAACTAAGGTTCTCATCCCTCCGGCATAGGTGACCATAGCCGATTTTGGCTATCCTGTTTAGGCCCTTTGGTTTTATTGCTCCCAAAACTTTAAAATAGTTGGCTTTCCAATCTTTCAATTTTGAGCGTACATGAAGAAGGTTATTCCAGGAACGCGTCGTGTGCACTAAATTAGATATCTACGTTCTTATCATCAGATTGACATCAATAATGTGTCATCTAAGCGAAAACATTAATTTTTATTTTTAATGTTTAAATTGTCCACTATAACTGTTTAGTATTTCCAAATTTTCACTTCATTAAAACCTCAAAAGTAAAAATTTTAATAGAAACATAATATCACCACAAATCATTTGCACTTTGCCTGGTCAAGAACAGCACCTGCATATGGAGTATATATCTCTCAGTTGATATGATATTCCAGAGCTTGTGGTTCCTATCAGGATTTCCTTGGTAGAGGGTTGCTGCTAACAAGGAACCTAATGAACCAAGGGTTCCCTATTGGTTAAGTTGAAGTTGAAAATATTACAGTCGTCACCATGACTTGGATGACCGTTATGGAATATCTGTGTCACAAATGACCACGGATATGTTCCACTTGTCATAAACACTTCCCGGTCCTTTTCACCGGGTTTGTGAGTAGATTTACCCTTCCGTAGCACCAGAGTTCACCTCCGGTTTTATAGTGGGGTTCGTGTTACTCGATCTTTAGTTTTCTATAGGTATGTTTTGTAGATCATTGTTTGTCCTTTTACTTTTGGCCATTGTGTTGTCTGTCCTTCGATTTATGGATTCTGATTACTCCTTTGGTATCTTCAAACTCTTCCAATTATATTGTACAGAAATGGGAGAAATTAACTGTATAATTGGTACTTGAAATTCTATTTATTGTGTATAAATTTGAGTAAAATGGTTAGAAATCAATCAGGTTTTTCCCCATTTTTTTTAGTCAAGTTTGCTGGATGTAATTTTCTAAAATGCATCTATTTAATGCTGACCAATTTATCTGTAGCAATAAATTCTCCCCTTTTGAAAGCTAAATTACTTTTGACCTAGAACTACAATAACATTTAAAATGAAGGAATGAAAGTTTTTTTTTAACAAAATAAATTTCAATAAATACAACATTGCCATTTTCCATTGTTTTCCTTATTATTACCCCTCCCCAAGAACCCCCTCTCCCCCCAAAAAAACTCTGGTAGTATAGTCCGTTTCGAGTGAGTACAAATAACAGATTGTATCATGTGACATAGGACATTTAAATATTAAAGTACATAAATAACAATTGACTATCACCTTAATGGTCAGTTGATGAGTAGCCCTTTAATATTTAAATGTTCTAAGTCACATAGTACAATGAAATATACATTGAAAGCACATGTCAGTTATTTTGTTTTGATGGCTGGCCTCTTCCACTATTTGTACTCACTCCATGTCGATTTTTACACTTCAGAAAATATAATTAACATAGAGACCTAATGGGCAACTTTTTAAATAATGGACCAAAATTTTTGAAATTAATTGTCACAGTTCGTATATATCATATATTAATATCAGGGATTTCATTTGAAGCCGGTTGCCGCCGAAATTCGACGTCTAAACTTTACTCTGCCGCCGGCTACTTTTTATGTATCAAGGATAAAAAATGCATAATCCCATAATAATCTGGGTTTGTTGTATAAGAGCTCTTTTGATCTCCAATTTGTTCATAATTTATATTGATCAAAACTAAAGTGAAACACCAGATCAAAACTCTTTTATTGTATCATTTATCGTTCTTCCATGATATGATGAAGTTCAAGGACATTGACAAAATTAAAGTCGCAATCTCAGAAACGCTTTAATGAACGAAAATATCAATATTTGAAATATAAGAACAAGAATCACTCCGGATCGGACACGTAACAATTATCGGATATCAATTTGGTGCCAAATTTAAACTTGTCTTTTGTGCAAAATACGATAGAGGACTTGATTTAGACTTTGAAATGGACAAATATTACAAGCTTTTTCCTGACAAATGGTTGAAAAGATCCACTGAAATTTTTATTTCTCTGTGAATTTAAATAAAATACTTTGCTTTATTTATATAAAAAAATAAATTCTACAAAATGTTTACTTCAAAGCAGACTTGTTTTAACAATGTTCAGAAAAATATATATACCGGTACAGTTAATTTGCATTACTAAAACAGGAAATGGAAAATTGGTAGTCCTTGGTTGAAAGCAACCACTGCAGGAAAAGCTTGATATTTTTGTGAGAGAATAGCTGCAAATTGATATAATAATAAACATGTGAAATTATTTTTGTTTTTATTTGGGCCAGTAAATTTGCATTCGGACTCCTGAATTCTACAACTCAAGAAGTCCAAATGGCTTGTGGGTCGAAATTGATGCAAAATTCCAAACAACTTTACATTTTGGAAGGAAGGAGGCTAAAGTAAAACAAAAAATAAATATATGAAAAATAAGAATTTTAGGAAGTTAAAATATGTCAGGAAACCCCCAGAATGCAGGATTTTGCACCATTTACCCTACAGCTTCTGGGGGCCTTGTTGGCCCACAGACCCCCGGCCTACATTTTTCAGCCTCGCTTTGCTCGCCGTTCTCCACCTACTTTTCTCAAAATAGCCTCCTACTTTTGAAAGTGTTGAAAACCCTGTAATATACATCTGGGAAAAAACTGGATTTTTATAGTCAAACGGACTATAATCATAGTTTATCAAAGTACATTTCCCCACTGTATTCCTAATGATTGTGCTTCTGGTACAAATTATAATATTTGATATACATTTTATTAGGCAGTCATCTCTATGCTCAACAGAAACATTTTATTAGGCAGTCATCTCTATGCTCAACAGAAACATTTTATTAGGCAGTCATCTCTATGCTCAACAGAAACATTTTATTAGGCAGTCATCTCTATGCTCAACAGAAACATTCTATTAGGCAGTCAGTCATCTCTATGCTCAACAGAAACATTTTATTAGGCAGTCAGTCATCTCTATGCTCAACAAAAACATTTTATTAGGCAGTCAGTCATCTCTATACTCAACAGAAACATTTTATTAGGCAGTCATCTCTATGCTCAACAGAAACATTTTATTAGGCAGTCATCTCCATGCTCAACAGAAACATTTTATTAGGCAGTCATCTCTATGCTCAACAGAAACATTTTTATTAGGCAGTCATCTCTATGCTCAACAGAAACATTTTATTAGGCAGTCATCTCTATGCTCAACAGAAACATTTTATTAGGCAGTCAGTCATCTCTATGCTCAACAGAAACATTTTATTAGGCAGTCATCTCTATGCTCAACAGAAACATTTTATTAGGCAGTCATCTCTATGCTCAACAGAAACATTTTATTAGGCAGTCAGTCATCTCTATGCTCAACAGAAACATTTTATTAGGCAGTCATCTCTATGCTCAACAGAAACATTTTATTAGGCAGTCAGTCATCTCTATGCTCAACAGAAACATTTTATTAGGCAGTCAGTCATCTCTATGCTCAACAGAAACATTTTATTAGGCAGTCAGTCATCTCTATGCTCAACAGAAACATTTTTTCATGACATAATCAAAAGAAATAGAAGAGAGTAACAATGTGGAAGCTGTGCATTTCTAGACTTGGAAATATTTTGAATAGTGAAAAAAACAAAATTTGTGGACACCACCCCCATTAATCTAGAAAAACCATCCTCCCACTCATTGCATGTATGTATGCATGCCTTGTAATGAATGGGTTAGGGTTATGGTGTTTAACACCACTTTCAACAATATTTTAGCTAAATCATGGTGGTAAGTTTTATTGGTGGAGAGACCCCAAGTACCCTGGAAAACCACCGACCTGCCACAAGTCACTGACAATTTTTATCACAAAATGTTGTATCAAGTACACCTCCCCATGAGAGGAATTCGAACTCACAACGTTAGTGGTGATAGGCACTGATTGCATAGGTAGTTGTAAATCGAACTACCATACGATACCGACCACGAAGCCCCCTCCCTCCTCTGTAATGAAAAAGAAATAATTAATACACAATGAATTTTCTTGCATAGGCAGTTATAAATCCAACTACCATATGACCATGATAGCCGCCCGCCCCCTTGTAATGAAAGAGAAATAATTCATACACAATGAGTTTTCTTTTTTCCTCTCTTCTACAGTTTCTATTTTGACGGGTGGTCCTGCCATAGGCCTAGAATCTTCCTTAGGTTTAGTACTGTCTAGACCCGAATCCTCCATCTTCTCATCAAAGGTCAACGTTTTGTCAAGGTCAGTCGTATCTTCGGCAGACGTTTCTCTGACATCACTAGACTCTGTTGACTCAGCTTCAGAAATACCATTCTCTTTTATTGGACAGTTTATAGCTGCAAAATTAAAAATATGTCAAATGTACATGTATCGTTAGATCTAACTTTGTTCATACCACACATTTTCTAAATTCTTCTGGCTTCGACCAAAGACAATAATTGACCTATATCATAACCTTTATTTATTTTGTGTATTCTGAGTGGGACATTTTTGTGGACTATAAAATTATTATCAAATTTAGATGTCGACACAGGTACTTAGAATTAAGCAAATAGCAGAAGAAGACACGATGGGTGCCACTAGTGGAGCAGGAACTGCCTACTATATTGGAGTACATAGGTAATGTTACATACTACTGTAAATTTAGAAATTAATGCGATGTTTTTATTATTGCTAAAAATGCGACTGGTCGGCGATCGCAATAATTAAACCTTGCATTTTTAATGCTCTTTTTCTTGTCCAGTTTCTGTTTGATTTATCGCCCTTTTCTTATACAGGTAACATCGACAGCTAGGTGCATGTTCTAGATTACTGACACCTAGGAAGCGGTGAAGCGTGTACATGTTTATTGATTGTTTTGATTACAATTTCCTGTGTAAATATGTCTAAGGACAAAATAAAGAGTGTGTATTTAATTGAGCAATATTTTATTTTAAAATATCACTTTGAAAAAAAAGCCGACTAATTTTTTTTTTGTAAAACTGAGCTTGTTCCGATAAAAGATTCATACAAGCCATAATTCTTTTAAACTGCTGTTTTTGTTTACCAATTTATTTTGTACACTTCAATTGATCTTTCTTTGAAATTTCATTAACCTTTATATCACCCAAGCCGAGCCCCAAGCCTTCGGATGTTCAATTACTGTCGACTCAGTACGTGACTGAAGTTCACCTGTTACAAAAGTTTCTAGATTCCCAAAAACACGCTTTGATCGATAATATATTACCAACATGTGGAAACCTTTCTAGATTCTCATTCACGTGAAAAATGTGTGTACAAAAGGAAATGTGTATCCACTTTAATTAAAGGTAAACATGACACATGGCTTGCAAGGGGATTAACGACATACAAATACGAAAACGAACGTTTAGATAAAAATTTACATCAATTTCTTTTTCTTTATCTTGGCGCGTCGCAATAATTAAACCTCGCATTTTATTCGGCAGTTGAGGAATCGCAATAATAAATGCACGCAATAATTTCTGAATTGACAGTATTACATATTTGAAATAACTAACCAATAAGTTTATACACATTAAACAAAGTTGTACATGATGGTAATTTCATTGAAATGTTGTACATTAAAAGAATTATGTAATACACAATGAAGGTCAACTTGTATCAAACCTCCATTTAGTACAGGTATCTGGTTCCCTGATTTAACATTCTGCTGGTTCCCCGTTTCATTTTTTTGCAGTTGTCTTTCCTTTTCAACCTCTTTCCTGTATTGAAGACATGGTATGGCACTAAGAGGAATATCATGTTTCTACAAAGTAAAAGAGAAATAAAATCAAGTACCAGTATATAACATAATGGATCTTAAGAATTATTGGTGTTATATCGTAGCAGTCTGCCAAAAACATTTTTACAAACTAGCCTGAACAGCATTTTAGAAAAAAAAATCCATTTGAATAAGCAAATTTTATGCAATTGTGACTAGCCCGTACCAATTTTTACTAGACTGGGGAATAGGGCTTGTGGTTTTTGGCACAGACTGTCATAGGAGTCTGTTTTATTGGAGATTGACAACCACCGCTACCCTGAAAAAACCAACAGACTTCCCGAAAATCACTGAATACCAGTCAGGAATCAAACTGCTGTGGTTAAAGGAATTGATCACATAGGAAGATGTACTGGTAATTTCAACTACCATATGATTATTGCTCTAGTGGCCTCTATATATGGTCGTAAGAACCACATTTCGTTTTCATTTTGTATTGATATAAACTTTTCTCTTGTTAATTATGGTCTTATTTGTTTTGTTTTATCCCTTATTTTCATTTTAATGAACTCACTAAAATTAGAACTAATAAGTGGGAAACCAGGTTTTCTTTCTGATAGTGAATTTTATCTATATAATTTATAACAACATAAATAAAACTACACCTTCATTGATTGTAGGTAAAGTGGTGTTCAATATACATTTGTACAAGTACACCTTGCATCAAAACTTTAACATTGTATTGGCAGACATTTTTTCCCCAATTACCTGCAGGCCATATTTTTTTCTCTCTCTCAAAAACTTGGGCATCTGTCTTATAATTAATAAAAATTGAGATATATTACACATAATATAAGAAACAACTTACACCAAAGTTGAAATATTGAATCGACAACCATTTTGTTGTAGCTATATATCAAACAGATGGCAATCTAAATATTTTATTATCATAAAAGAACAGTTTTAATTGAGATATATCAAGACAAGAGATGTCTAATTTCTAAATTGCAAATTGCACAAAAACTTGAACATCATAGTGACTGCACACCAACCAGATGTACAACATATTCTAGTAACTGCAAACACACCAGACTACAGAACATTCTGCTCATTCCACACCACATGTCCACCAGACTATAGAACATTCTGCTCATTCAACACCACATGTCCAACAGACTACAGAACATTCTGCTCATTCAACACCACATGTCCACCAGACTACAGAGCATTCTGCTCATTCCACACCACATGTCCACCAGACTACAGAACATTCTGCTCATTCCACACCACATGTCCACCAGACTACAGAACATTCTGCTCATTCCACACCACATGTCCACCAGACTACAGAACATTCTGCTCATTCCACACCACATGTCCACCAGACTACAGAACATTCTGCTCATTCCACACCACATGTCCACCAGACTACAGAACATTCTGCTCATTCCACACCACATGTCCACCAGACTACAGAACATTCTGCTCATTCCACACCACATGTCCACCAGACTACAGAACATTCTGCTCATTCCACACCACATGTCCACCAGACTACAGAACATTCTGCTCATTCAACACCACATGTCCACCAGACTACAGAACATTCTGCTCATTCCCCACCACATGTCCACCAGACTACAGAACATTCTGCTCATTCCACACCACATGTCCACCAGACTACAGAACATTCTGCTCATTCCACACCACATGTCCACCAGACTACAGAACATTCTGCTCATTCCACACCACATGTCCACCAGACTACAGAACATTCTGCTCATTCCACACCACATGTCCACCAGACTACAGAACATTCTGCTCATTCCACACCACATGTCCACCAGACTACAGAACATTCTGCTCATTCCACACCACATGTCCACCAGACTACAGAACATTCTGCTCATTCCACACCACATGTCCACCAGACTACAGAACATTCTGCTCATTCCACACCACATGTCCACCAGACTACAGAACATTCTGCTCATTCCACACCACATGTCCACCAGACTACAGAACATTCTGCTCATTCCACACCACATGTCCACCAGACTACAGAACATTCTGCTCATTCCACACCACATGTCCACCAGACTACAGAGCATTCTGCTCATTCCACACCACATGTCCACCAGACTACAGAACATTCTGCTCATTCAACACCACATGTCCACCAGACTACAGAGCATTCTGCTCATTCCACACCACATGTCCACCAGACTACAGAACATTCTGCTCATTCCACACCACATGTCCACCAGACTACAGAACATTCTGCTCATTCCACACCACATGTCCACCAGACTACAGAACATTCTGCTCGTTCCACACCACATGTCCACCAGACTACAGAACATTCTGCTCATTCCACACCACATGTCCACCAGACTACAGAACATTCTGCTCATTCCACACCACATGTCTACCAGACTACAGAACATTCTGCTCATTCCACACCACATGTCCACCAGACTACAGAACATTCTGCTCATTCCACACCACATGTCCACCAGACTACAGAACATTCTGCTCATTCCACACCACATGTCCACCAGACTACAGAACATTCTGCTCATTCCCCACCACATGTCCACCAGACTACAGAACATTCTGCTCATTCCCCACCACATGTCCACCAGACTACAGAACATTCTGCTCATTCCACACCACATGTCCACCAGACTACAGAACATTCTGCTCATTCCACACCACATGTCCACCAGACTACAGAACATTCTGCTCATTCCACACCACATGTCCACCAGACTACAGAACATTCTGCTCATTCCACACCACATGTCCACCAGACTACAGAACATTCTGCTCATTCCACACCACATGTCCACCAGACAACAGAACATTCTGCTCATTCCACACCACATGTCCACCAGACTACAGAACATTCTGCTCATTCCACACCACATGTCCACCAGACTACAGAACATTCTGCTCATTCCACACCACATGTCCACCAGACTACAGAACATTCTGCTCATTCCACACCACATGTCCACCAGACTACAGAACATTCTGCTCATTCCCCACCACATGTCCACCAGACTACAGAACATTCTGCTCATTCCCCACCACATGTCCACCAGACTACAGAACATTCTGCTCATTCCACACCACATGTCCACCAGACTACAGAACATTCTGCTCATTCCACACCACATGTCCACCAGACTACAGAACATTCTGCTCATTCCACACCACATGTCCACCAGACTACAGAACATTCTGCTCATTCCCCACCACATGTCCACCAGACTACAGAA
This sequence comes from Bathymodiolus septemdierum, assembly GCA_963383655.1. Taxonomy (NCBI): domain Eukaryota; kingdom Metazoa; phylum Mollusca; class Bivalvia; order Mytilida; family Modiolidae; genus Bathymodiolus; species Bathymodiolus septemdierum. The sequence goes on from OY726523.1 coordinate 67,491,166, forward strand.
CATTCTGCTCATTCCCCACCACATGTCCACCAGACTACAGAACATTCTGCTCATTCCACACCACATGTCCACCAGACTACAGAACATTCTGCTCATTCCACACCACATGTCCACCAGACTACAGAACATTCTGCTCATTCCACACCACATGTCCACCAGACTACAGAACATTCTGCTCATTCCACACCACATGTCCACCAGACTACAGAACATTCTGCTCATTCCACACCACATGTCCACCAGACTACAGAACATTCTGCTCATTCCACACCACATGTCCACCAGACTACAGAACATTCTGCTCATTCCACACCACATGTCCACCAGACTACAGAACATTCTGCTCATTCCACACCACATGTCCACCAGACTACAGAACATTCTGCTCATTCAACACCACATGTCCACCAGACTACAGAACATTCTGCTCATTCCACACCACATGTCCACCAGACTACAGAACATTCTGCTCATTCCACACCACATGTCCACCAGACTACAGAGCATTCTGCTCATTCCACACCACATGTCCACCAGACTACAGAACATTCTGCTCATTCCACACCACATGTCCACCAGACTACAGAACATTCTGCTCATTCAACACCACATGTCCACCAGACTACAGAACATTCTGCTCATTCAACACCACATGTCCACCAGACTACAGAACATTCTGCTCATTCCACACCACATGTCCACCAGACTACAGAACATTCTGCTCATTCCACACCACATGTCCACCAGACTACAGAACATTCTGATCATTCAACACCACATGTCCACCAGACTACAGAACATTCTGCTCATTCCACACCACATGTCCACCAGACTACAGAACATTCTGCTCATTCCACACCACGTCCACCAGACTACAAAACATTCTGCTCATTCAACACCACATGTCTACCAGACTACAGAACATTCTAGTAACCACACACCTACCAAACGCACAGAATATTTTAGCGACTACATACCTACTATACAGAGACATAACATGATAAATCTTGGTGATCTGGATATGTCTTTTTGTTCTATTCAATATATTATTTAATGTTATAGGTCTCATTTGACATAGATCGTTCAGTATGTCAGATCCTGCTTTACTTTTTGTGTTATTAATAAATGATATAAGCTGGCATTTGCAGTGTAAATCCCATGTTATTTAGTATTTTTAAAGGGGGACAACTCACCCTGACACTTCCAGGACCAAGAAAGTAAGGTTTAGACAAGGTACACACTCTAGTCTGTTTGTGTAAATAAGCTGGCATTCCACTGTTATGCGTTACAGCAACCCAACCTTCTGGTAATACTTCAAATGGATCAACTCCCTTCTCTATAAATAGGTTGTAAAAAATCCTCATTACGATATACAGTCAAACCTGCTTTAGTGACCACCTCTATTAAGCAATACTGGTAACTTGTATTATGTGACCTTAATTTCCCTTTATAGTACATATCATATCAATTAAACCTGTATTAAGCAACCACCTTTCTTAAGTGATCATATTTCACCGTTTCCTTGGAAGGTCACATAAGATAGGTCCGACTAGCGAAAAATATTTCATGCATATTGAGGACGATATAAAAAGTCGAACCTATCTTATACGACCTTCCAAGGTTTGATTAATTATGAAATGCAATGTGAAAAGAAATTAAAATCAAGGTCACATGATACAAGTTTTTTCTTAATAGAAGTGGTCACTAAAGAAGGTTCAACTGTATACAATTCAAACTTTACATCTGGGAAAACAAGTAAAAAGATAGATGTACATGAAAATGCAAATCACGCAGAACACATGTGCAATAAAAAAAAAGGAGAGAATTATAATATTACGATGAAATATCAGTGGCAAAGGGTCATCGCTCCTTTTCCAAATGTCAATTATTTTGTCTATTCATAATAAAAAAAAAGGTCAAACATGAATGACCTGTATTTTATGGTAAATAATATTTATGAAAAAGTAGAAAGATGCATATCATCCTGAAACCATCCATTTTGCCGATTCTTTTATTTTCATGGGGAATAACTCCTGTGTCGACCATCATAATGAAATCTAACTTGATCAGCTGTATTTCATAGTAAATAACAATTTATGTAAAAGCAGAAAGGTGTATGCTGAGGAAAAGTATTAAAATGATCAGAAACCATTTATTTTGGATGGACTGACAAATGGTTACTATATATGCTCTCCCAAGATTCTTCTGGCAATCAGGATAACATAAACTAGCGGCTCAGTCGGCTGAGCCTGTGTCACTCACCTTACATTCTGTTTTGAGGAAACTTTATACAGAACCTTCCATAGGTGCTTCTTGCCAAATTTTGGTTCATTTGGCTACTCGGTTTCGGAGATTTTTTAGAAATCGACCAACCAGAAACAAGAATTGTCTGTGGTGGCCATGTTTGTTAATGGATCGGGACTAAATGAGCAATCTTTATAGAGTACCTACAATTGTTTCTACCTACCAAGTTGCAATTCATTTGGCCAAGTGTTTTAGAAGAGGAGATTTTTTAGATATCCACCAATTAGAAAAAAGAATTGCCTGTGGAGGCCATGTTTGTTAATGGATCGGGACGAAATAAGCAATCTTTATAGAGGACCTTTCATAGATGCTTCCTACCAAGTCTCGGTTCAATTGGCCAAGCGGTTTCAGAGGAGAAATTTTAGAAATCGACCAATCAGAAAGAAGAATTGCCTGTGGCGGCCATGTTTGCAAATGAATCAGGACGAAATGAGCTATCTGTAAAGAGGGCCTTCCATAGATGCTTCCTACCAAGTTTCAGTTCATTTGGTGAAGCGGGTTCAGTGAAGAAGATTTTTAGAAATCAATCAATCAGAAACAAGAATTGCCTGTGGCAGCATTGTTTGTTAACAGATCGGGACAAAATGAGAAACTGTTATAGAGGACCTTCCATAGATGCTTCCTACCAAGTTTCAGTTCATTTGGCTCTGCGGTTTCAAAATAGAAGATTAAAATGTGAAAAGTTTTATAGTTGACAGACAACGGACAAAAGTGATGACAAAAGCTCACATTGTCATTGGAAAAAAAGCTAACATGACTATATGGAGCTAAATGTGTTGCTCTTACTGTACTATCAGTCTCATTCTAATCCTACCTAGGAGAACAGATTTTTCTTTTTCATCAACAGGCATGATTTCATCTGTCTCATTATCAACAACAGGCTTCCTACTAATGCCTTCTTCTAACCAGGCATAGATCTCATTATCGTCCAGATCATCACTCATATAATCATCGTCAATTCCCATCATGCCTTCCTCTTCCGATACACGACAATCGTCCACTTCTTCAGCATTTAAATCGTCTATAATCTGGAATTCTTGTGTGTGTGGAAAAGATTTGTAATCATCTGAATTGTCGTCTGCTTCATCAGTTTTTATTTTCTTATTTGGAGGTTCATCACATTGTTCTGGATTAATTGGAGAAGGAGCTTCTGACGAATGTTTTCTTTTATTACTAGAATCTGTTTTAATATCGACTCGTTCATTGTTTTCATTGTCACTATTACTAGAATCAACGGGCATTTCATCTAAATTATCCATCATTTCCTCTAAATTGTCAGATTCAGATTTGTCAACATTGTCGTTAACCTTAGTTATTTCACCCTCTTTCGCCTGAAAACAGGTCTCTTGCTTTTGATATTCATTGTCATACTCCATTTTTCTTTCAGGACTTTTATTATGAGAACATTGTCTTGATTTAGATTTTATTGTTGTAGTTTGTCCACCTCTTGTTTTTTTACATTCTGCTAAGAAGCTATTGAATCCAAGAAGTTGGGAATCTTTATCATCTTTTTCCACCTTTTTGACTTTTGATTCAGTTTTGTCACAGCCACTTGCTTTCATGTGTGCATCTTTTTTATCTTTCTTGTTTTCACGCTTACGTTCATTAGAGTGTTCAGGACTTTTTTTAGGATGATAATCTTTAGTTTTATGTTCATGGACCGTTTTCTTCAAATCAAGTTTTTCTCCTTTTGATTTTTTGCATTCTCCTAAGGGACCTTTCCCATTAAGGACTGATGAATTTCCAGTAACTTCAGGATCAGGATCACCAAGAGTGTTATGCTGATCATTAATTTCACCATCTTCTACACATGATGAACTGTTTTGTTCTGCCTCCACAAGAAAACTCTGCAACAATTTTTGTTTGGCAGTCAGTTCTTCTATGGTTTCATCATCTGTCGAGTCACACGAAAAAATCTCTCCATCTTCTAAATCACTATTTTCCTGCTGCGAGTCACCTCTAGCTGCTATTTTCCCACCAAAATCATTATCAAAGTCCAATCGATCACATTTTTGATTGGACGTTTGAGTTGATAAAGGTGGTTTCTTATCAGCCATTTTGTTTACACTGTCAGTTCAAAGTTGTTGAGTCATAGCAAATAACCAGTCAATATATATGGCAGGAAATGTTTACTAAAAAGTGTTTTTGTTGGTCTTAAGTGCACAGATGATCATAATCACAAAGTTAAGGATTTCAACCCTGACCCTTAAACCTTGCAAGTACAGTTTACTGAGCACTTTCAATTGCCTGTAAATATAAAAAAAGTATAAATCATATAAAAAAAAAATTTAAATATGTACCGTTAAATAAATATAAAACAAAAACACTGGTGCTTGAAATTTGTTTTGTGATTTAAATATACAGGTTATGTTTATTATATAACAATTATTTCTTACCTTTATGTATCTGGAGTATTTTTTTTATATAATATTTTTATGATGTATATAGAAATGACTTATTTGTCACTTTTTGTTGAATTATATCTCCCTTTTTGATTATTTTCAAGTACATTATACACATTGTGTGTAGTAGCTTTATTTTTACACTTGATCTTGTATACACATGTATAATAAAACTCATATTTAAGGATAAATATAAAATTCAAAAATTCGAAAATAATTTAAGAGAATTTCTGTACAAAAATGTACCAAATATAATCCATTATCAGGGTTTGACACTAACTTATGAGGGTTGGTAGTCCATAGCCTAAAAAAGTATTGGGTAGTCCTGATGTGTCGCTGGTAGTTCAGTGAGGGCCGCAACGCAGCCTGAAACTGCTAGGGGGGTTTGGGGGCATGCCTCTCCAAGAATTATTTTAAAAATTAGATGCAATATCCTGCCATCTGAGCAATTTCAGAGGCAAACAACTGTTCATTTTATGTTTGAAAATATTGTTTTTTTCCACAGAAATAAGGAAAAAAGTTTAAATAAGCAAAAATTCAGGGAGTACTTCTACTTTAGCAGACCCTAACCCTAACTCTAACCCTGTGTTAGCGGTAGACGATCGCCACGTCGCATTTTGCGAATATAACGGCAGTGTGGCGATGATAATTTGTGTAGCAGTAGCCACACTGGCGAACGAAAAACTTTTAGAGCGTGCATCTGACAACGATCTTTTATTATGTAGAAAGTCAAGTCGAATAAAACGCGTTATAGACAATGATTTGATCGATGTATAATATCCAAAATGATTTTAAAAAGCGGGTCAAATTGATTATTTCCGGTAGTTATTTCAGTTGAAATAACATTATCCGGGTCCCATTCCGGAAATAGTTTCGAATTTAGTCACCGACTGACTGGTTTCCTAAATTACGCTTTATTCTGTCTGTCCTTCTGTCTACGCTTGAATCTAAAACCAGTATATTATTTGACAACGAGAAGGTCAAGCATGACTAATTCACGTTCGCCCTAAAAGTGAGTCCATTCGTCCTGATAATTATATATATGAAAGTTATTGAAACTAAATGAAGTATTTATGATATTTGATGGTTTAAAAATTAGAAATTTTAAATATGGCGTTGACATGCTAAAAACACAGGGGCTAGGTGCGTCCGGAAAAAAATACTAAAAAATACTATATAGTTTTTTTTTCTGACGCACCTAGCCCCCGTGGCTAAAAAGTGTATTTCTATAATAAAAAAAGTTTATCAAAACACACACGAGATCAAAGAACACAAGCTGTAAAGTAAATAATTCTTTTATGTTTAAATTTGTTTTACTCAAACCAAGCTTACTTCAATTAATTGTAATGATGAAATCAACAATCATTCATTTCAAACAATTTCTAATAGCTGCTTAATTTCTTAAACAAAAGCTTATTTTTTTAATTAAAACTTTTCAATATCGTTACTTCTTTAATTTCAATTACAATATTTATTATGTTCATCAAGATACTTTTTAATTATCAGGGCGAACGGACCCGATACCAAGCATGGCCAAGTGCCTATTTTATCCTTTTTTGGCAATGCCAACGACCCCACACAGCAAAATCGTACTAATATTGAATGTTCTGTTTATCTAATGTTCAAAGTTTGTTGTTTATCATGATAATATATGAATGATTATTGTTAGTTAATTAAATAATAAAGTTTTGAACTTTCAACTGTTTTATGCTCTTTGTTTATATTTAGTGTAGCTAACTGAAATTGAGTGTGGCTAAAAGAAATTATTACCCATTAGCCACAGTGGCTATTAAAAAAAAATGTTTACCGCTGACACAGCTAACCCATAGGCTAGCTGTTTACCGCTAACCCATAGGCTAGCCCAACCCTTTTGTTCTCATATCCGCATGGTAACGAAATGAAAGGTTATGATGGGCCATGCGAGTTGATTATTACAATATCTGACTTCCGGGGTCTGCCAAAGTAGATTCTACCCAAATTCAGTGACAACAAATTTATTCATTATTGCATTAAATCAAGAAACAATTTATAAGATTTCGGCTGTAATGATACAATGTCTCTATTGGTGAGATATATATCTTCATCAAAACAATCATCATCCTGCTCATCATCAATTGAATCGTCCAACTTCTCGGCCTCCAAGAAAATCATGTCATTGTTGACGTGTATCATCGAATTTAGGGACCTCAACTTCCTCCTCAATGTCTATAACATGTTCTTCCGTAGTTTTAATTTTTTTTGGAGGAGGTGGCCTAATGCCGAGAAAACTGCAAGGACATAATACAGTGCACAAATATCACATTTGTTTATTTTTATTCAGTGTCGATTATACGCACATTTTAAACCCAAATGAGTATAGTCAAAAAGTGTTTTCGCGATCCCAATAGCGGCGGTAATCTCCCCACTAATAATAGTTGGCCCCATAGATTGCGTTCGGGAATAGCTTATGTAAAAGGCAGAGCTGTTCCGGGAAATGCATACAATCGGCCTTGAGAAGGGACAAAACGTAGCAGTGTTGTACTGTGATAATGCTGACTAACAATATGATACAGGACCAAAACAAACGTCAGTCATGTTTGCATAAAGAAATAAATTTTTACCGATTTTGGAAATTTTTAATTAGTTACAATACCCATGACTAATTTTCAGGTAGTCCGATGGACTACTCATTACAAAGCTTCAGGTAGTCCTCTGCAAAATTAGGTGGGCACTGGACTACCGTTAGTGTCGAACCCTTATACAATGTATATCCAAATCTATATACAATGTACCTTCAAACAGTTATAGTCAACAATTTCATCAATATCAACAAAACTAAAATATGACTCTCACTTCAAAAACCAGAACACAAAAAATGACCAAAACATATGCCAATGAAAATCAAGGTCCTGGTTGGGGGTTAAACAGATTGATGAGATCCCATTCCTTTATTATATCTTCATGTTAAGTTTACAAAGAAATCGTAACATAAACATGAATTCACACGATGCAGTAGTAGGGTTAGGAGTATGGTGTTTAATGCCACTTTAAACAATATTTCAGTTATATCGTGACGGTCAGTTTAATTGGTGGATGAAACCGGAGAAAACCACTGACAAACTTAATCACATAATGTTGTATCTAGAACATCGCACCATGAGCGGGATTCAAACTCAAAACTTTAACGGTGATAGGTACAGATTGCATAGGTAGTTGTAAATCAAACTATTATATGATCACGACCACGACGGCCCCTGAACATTTATAATCTGCTGTCAGAAACCATGCTATCATTTGTCTACCTCATACATCAACATTAAAACAGATGTGTTAACACTGTCTAATGATTTGTTTTTATCTTTGGCCAAAGAAATCCCCAGTAAGTTTTTGAAATCAGCTGTTTATGGAATATAAATTCCCTTCATTTGTAATATTCAAATGAAATGTTTTCTGCCACATAAAAGATCTGTAAATATGATCCACACTTCTCTCAAACATTACAATTCATTTTTTTCTTCTTCCAATTGATCTTCAAACTATTGATGTATTGTCTAAGTTCAGGAAAACATGGTTGTTTTTTCTGAAAAAAGAAAGAAAATTATAATCTACAAACACCTATGATAAAATATTGATCACAAATTTGTTTTAGAATTTCATTTATTTTTAAAGATGAAATGTTTAACGCCACTTTCAACAATATCTAAGGTATATCGCAGAGGTGTTTTAATGGTGGAGGAAATTAGAGTACCCAGAAAAAACAAATTACAAACTTTATCACAGTATCCCTCGTCAACACCTGAAATCGGTCACCATTTTGGAATGAGCTTTCACGTGAGTTTAGATGTTGATGACGTTATTTAGCTTGCAAGCTGTGTCCAGAAATAGATAATCAATTTACTTTCACTTTGATCAAGACAACAATGAGATTTAAACAGGTAAGCAAAGAAATCTTTAGGTTTTGGTGCCAAAATGGTGCCATTTTACTATCATTTTGACTTAATAATCAGTCAAATATTTCCAGAAAAACACAGTTCGTAGTGGATAATTTGCATATCCACATGTTTGTTTACATTCCACTGCACATCTTGACCTATATTTACAACTCTATTAGGCAACGGCAATTGTATTGTTTCCATTTTGAAATTAAGTAATTCCTTAAGCAATTTTCAGATTTTTAGCGGGAATTTGTGGGGGAATAAAAATGATTTAATATAAATTACATGGAATTGGACATGGATAAAATTGTACATGAAAACAGATATTATCTGCTGAAAACAAGTGACAGCAAACACAATTTAATGAGAAAATGAGGAAATATAGAAAAAGCAAATTAAAAGATATTGAAACATACAATCTCCTAGGCCTATTGATGTTCCACGTGACTATTTTATGGTTAATCGATTTCAGGTAACTTGACTTGGGCGCCATTACTAAACATATGCAAAAAAAAAAGGTCAGCAAGCCGACATTTCTTCATCAAATTAAGCGATGTGTTGACATTTTAAGTGCCTAAGAAAAACATGGCATTTATCTTTGATATAAATACCAATTTGAATGAGAATCATAAGGAAATGTCTTAACTGACCGATTTACGGTCACAGGTGGATACACTCCACCATGACCGGGATTCAAACTCACTTTAGTGGTGATGCATTGTAGGCACTGATTGCACATGTAGTTGTAAATCAAACTACCACACGATCAAGATGAAACGATGGTCGTTGTAATTTAACATGACTTAACTGTCCATTGATAGAGATGATAGGTGGATAGTAAACTAAAAGGTACTGGGTTGTTTCGCCCCGGAAAGTGAGTCACTTCGCCCCACTTAATCGCTATTATATAATAATAGATGAAGTCTTTTTCAACAATTTTTTGGTAATTATTTATTTATTAGTTGTATACAAAAAAATAATAACATAAAACATAAAATAAAAATAATAAAAATATATGATAAACAATGGAGTTAACATCATCATGATGTTATATTATAATATTTAATAATTATTGGTCAATTATTACTAATCAAACTGCAAAAAAATAATAAAGAGAAATTAATAAAAAATTGAAAATTGTAATTATTTTTATTCTTTGATCTGTCGATTACTAATTAATTGTTGTTGCTGTATGCTTTCATAGGAACCTGTCAGACTCAAGCTTTTGCATATTGAGAAAAGTGTTGTAACAATATACAGTTTGAGAAATTCTTTGATCTTTCGGTGAGTATGTATAAATAAGGGTGCCATGTCACAAGATTCATTAATCAAAGACCTGAACCGGGACACAGATCGCCGTTACACAGTCACAGTGTTGCAACAACGTTTTGATGATGCCTTGTCCAAGTACGAAGCAAATGACATAACCACGTTCAACTTCCTGAAGACTGTCAGCCATCTGTACAGGGTACCGGACATGTAAAGAATTTGTATTTGTGCTTGTTGTAGTATTTGCGAGTTGTGCTGGTTCTAGACAACATGTAAAAAGACTTTGTTTTGTAATTGTATTAGTGCTTGCTAAAGTTGTGCTAGTACTAGTAGTAGTGTTCTAACTTATGAACTTACAAATACAATTTTGCCAACTCGACCACGAAATGTCAATGGAGATACAGAGCAGAAAATGTCTTCGGAAGTCAAATTTCATCAGATTATTTGGAATCTGAAAAACACTCAATATAGAGTATTCTCCTCACGGGAAGAAGAAGAACTGACTCGGAAGAAAAAAGCATGTTCGAGTTGGCAAAATTGTATTTGTAATTATGAAATAGCGGAATGCATTAGCGTCAAGGATGGCGTTATTTAAAAATTTCTGTAGTTAACGATAATAAACTGTGTTGAAGTCACTGAAATACACACTCTGTCGTTGTAGGTTGGAGAAAAAAAATCTACAAGTCTTAATCATCATCCCGCATTTCTGCACCGACCTTCACCTTCACATTATTTTGATCAATAAAAAGTCAGATTGTCAAGTGAAACGAAATTGTATTTGGTAAAAAATTTAAAAAATAATTATGCATATGATAACACTCTTTCCTGTGTTTGCCATGATATTAACAATGTTGTTCAAATTTACAGAGTGATAGTCTAAAAATGTTGGATTGGTTTGCAGATAATTTAATTTACAGGCCAATCCAGATCAGACAAACATATATATATTTTTCATTTAAAGTTACACAGTTCAGTGGTCTATATGAGTTGATTGATAAATAATTTTATGATTTCTGCAAAGGATATTTTTGTGTACTGTTAAAAAATGATGACAATTCATTGCACAAGGTGATAGTTTCATGAAAATATAGATCACTAGTATATGTTGTGTTTTGATTGATATTTAAATCATATTTAAAATGTACCACCTCCTCATACTAAATGTCATTAGTGAGGCATACGTACGTTTCAAGCATGTACATGTATATCATTATGTAGTTTGCTAGTTTCTTTGTTTTGTATTTAATGTGTTGTTTTGGTAACAATCCTTTGTATATGGATTTCACACCAATACAAATTCTGTTCCGTTCTGTTCTATGGGTGATTAATTGAATAAAATATAATATAACATATTTTTTTTATAACAAATCGTCGATACCATTTAACTATGAAATGTCACGGTAAACTAAAACAAAACATCAATAAGTACTTTAGATGTTCCGTGTGCGTATTTCCAGTGTCGGATTTACCTATAGTCTTGGCAGGCGTAAGCCAAGGATTTGTATACATATACATATACAAATCCTTGCTGAAGCCTAGGGCCTCAAAATCTAGGCCAAGGTATAATAATTTTAATACTGTCATAAGCCTGTCTTACATATGCTTTTCATAACGCAATGTAGTCTCTAAATTCAAACTATTCATAAAACATTCTTCCATCTTGCAGTCAGTACTGAAGGTGGGGTTAGGAGAGGCGTCATAAATGTAATAGCCTAATTAAGGTCTCTAGGCTCTTCATCTAAATCCGGCACTGCGTATTTCCCATTGCAGAATATGTTTTCAACTACGTCATAATAAATTAATAAATTTGATGCAATTTGTGAATTCGGCATTTTCCACCGTTGTCGAGGTGTTGAAAGACCGTTATCGACGCGTTGGCACCGCTGCCGCTGCCGCGTTTTAATGTACCAGTGTGAAACTGGGTCGCTTGACTATAATATTTATTGCTCGTTAATCTTGTCAAATTTTAATTACTGTAATATCAGGGCCATAACTACCATTGAGGCAGACGAGACCGTTGCCTCGTCTGATTTTCTAAAAAAAAAAAAAAAAAAAAAAAAAACAGAGAGAGAGAAGAAGAAGAACAACTGCTAGCCAACTTCAACTTGTTTTGTTTGTTATCTGTATTTTTCCGGGATGTGTGGACTCTCCATAGCATTTAGTATACATGTACTACTGCATAATGCTTATGAAATAATTTCATAGGCTTTTTATGAACATTAAGAATGGTCATTTTCTAGATAGTTACTTTCAAGTGTCATTTCATCAGATGAAAGGACGTATCATACAAACTTCAACTAAATTTCTTCAGATGATATCAACATGTTACACCCGTTGGGGCTGTGGTTGTATATTGTAACTGTTCATAGCGTCCGTGCGTCCATCATTCCGCAAATATTCGCAACACCTCCTATTTCGATCTTCCGACAAGGTCTAATTCCCATATCATTTTACCAGAAATAAAACAGTTTTTTTCAAATACGAGCTAGTAAAAATGTGTAATGTTTCCACGTATAATAGTAATGTGATGAGCAAGGGTATTTGGGATTAAATATAGCTATAATTTAAACTTTTCGGCGCCTCAAGACTTGGTGTAGAGCAACAATGTCGCAGACTGAAGATGTCCTGTGTGTGTTGGCGATGCTTCACGTCCACCGTAATGATACTGTTGGGCAGGTAAATCCAGAAGCTGTACACAAAAGATGAGATTCGAGTGGCAACAGGAAAATCCATCTTGCATTCACCGACCTTGTTAGGCTTGTGTACTGTATTTTGAAATCATTCGTTAAGATATTATTTTAAAAATCAATCATTTGTGTTATGTATAATTTACCATAGAAGCTTCGACGGCGTGGTCGCTATTTACGATAGTAACTGGTATATAAAGCGTCTCAATAATATAGAAATCGATAATTAAAAAATGCGTTATTTCAGGTCCGTGAAGTCACAATTTTCGGCCTCAATCGGCGGCCCCCATAACCCCGCCTCCTCTGTCTTAAACCCCTAGTTACGGCCCTGAATATGAAGAGCTTGAAGATACCAAAGGGGTAACCAGTTCTCTAATCCGTAAATCGAAGAAGGACAGACAACACAATGGCCAAAAGAAATGGGACAAAAGAACAAACAACGATCTACAAAACATTACACAAAACTAAAGATCGAATATCATGAAGAAAAAAAACACTTTTAAAATGGAGAAAATACCAGAAAGAGCACTCAGATTGATGTATTATGGCTACACTCTGACATACATGAATAATTATTGGATAAATCAAAAATGCCATCTTTGAAGGTAAGATGAATGCGAACTATAGCTAATGAGACGTTTAAGATTATTCATAAGAAAAGTCCAGCATATTTACATGATTTTATCAATATTTAAAAGAAAAAAAACATAATTATTATTAGTTTAGATATGACCAGACAGCAGACGTACCCCATGTAAGAACAACAAGGTCTGGACTGTATTCTTTTAGATATTTTGCTTCAAAATTATGGAATGAAGTACCAAATCATTTTAGAAAACAATCAAATCTTAACCAGTTTTCACAATTAATTTGTGCACATGGAATGAAAGGACTTCACGCCAATGCAATCATTCAAACAATACAGTGCAGTATTCTATTTGTAATACCTATTTACATATGCATGTACCTGTCAGCTCCTCGTCTAATCTAGTTATATTTAGGTCGTGTCCGGTCGTGTTTATCACAATGTCATGGCTGTAGTTGTATTTTCTTGGCTGATTTTCCCAGAATTTGTCTAGTCTTGATTCAAATGACATGGTGGTTGGTGCTGTGACAACTTTCGATATGTATACATGTCTTGTGTGTGTCTCCTATATGTTTATTTTATGTCTTTATCTTATATGCATAGTAGATTCAAAAACTCATTAGAGCTTATGTCATTTGTATATTTTTATATCGAATTGAAAAAACCCTTTTTACTTTGACTAGAAAATGTATACCATCGAACATGGGTCCTCCAGTTAGATGGAGGGATTTAAGAAAAGAAATCAATAGTCCGCCGTGTGGCGCTGCGATCTGTTGACTCCAAAACGAGGAATCAAAGATGGTGGGTCACAACGAGAATTTGTATAAGACTTTACAACAAAAACTCTTTTACAGAAAAAGATCTGAAATAATATGAATTAAACTAAGTTTAATAAAGCCCAACTCGGTTGATAAATTGATTTCTATTTAAAATGTGCATCAGATTCTACTGTATCTGTTATACGGTTGTTACTATGGCCGTAAAACAGAACGAGTTGCACGAGTCGAGATGATTCCTGTGACTGAATCATCTTGATGTACTTTGGTTTATTTGTTATTGCACATTCCGAATGTGCAGTCGTGGAAGTATTGTCTCAAGGATCATGTGTAGTCAATTAAAATACTTCCTGCTTATACAAATTCCATGTGACATCCTGGTGTCGCCGGTTTTCGACGGTCCTGCATGATAATCATATCAAATAGAGCAAATAGAATCGAAGCTTCCCATGTATATCATGAAAAACTTATTCCGTGTGTTTAATTTACTTAATTAAAACCATATATTATCTTTCAGTTTCAAGATAATGGTTTGAAAACGGTCCGTCTCTTTACTAAAATACAACACTTCGGCACCGGGACAAATCGGCACCTGTGTGAGACATTTCGGTACCAAGACAAATCGGCACCCGGACAATTCGGCACCCCAATTAGACAAATCGTTACCTCAAAAAGACAAATCGGCACTTGTGTTTTTTTTAAAGTAGTCTTGGCAGTGGCATCATTCTGGAGTCTTTTCAACCAGAATTTTTTAAACCTCCTTTCTTACAAGTTTTTTCCAGCTGATTTTCGATGGTAAATTTGCTTGTAAGTCAGTTATAGATGGTAGATCATACAGTATAAGTATATCTCGAATGTTACAAAAGAAACTGTCCTCGTCATAGTTTACACTGATCTGTCTATTAATGATCTCTTTAATTTTCGAATTATCACTCGCAAGCATGGAGTATGGTAGACTCAATTTTCTCTTGTGTAGTTCTGCCTCAATAGGTTCTGTGACGTAGTGTACTTTCTCACGTAAAAAAGTACAATAGAGTCATACATCTAAAAACATATTAAAAATGATAAAACAAAGAAACCAATCACAATCAAGTTTTGTTCTATATATCGAATAGACATTTATACACTTTGGTATGTCGATTTCATGTAAACAAGGAAGTTTATTGATTTCTAAATACAAATACTGGTTTAAAATGTTGAAGCGATGAAAATTTCTACCATTGATCAAGGCACGCGCATCGTCAACGAATTGCACTATGGGTAATCTCACTTGTTCTCGCCATGCAACATACTTGCATACAATCTATGTTAAATCTCGTGAGATTCATATCCTTTCTACTATATAAATCCTTGACTATTTTTCTTTTAGTTTTATGGCACTTTGATGGTTTTTTTTTACTTTCGTTGATTTTATTTTAAAAAAGGTAATCACGTTTGTTTGAAAGAAAATGCGGTGCCGATTTGTCCTGATACCGAACTTTCTTGGTGCCGAAATGTCTTGTTGCTGAACTGTCTTGGTGCCGAACTGTCTTGTTTACCTCGAATACACTCCAATAAACACAAAATAAACTCAAATATACACATAATGTATTAAAATAATTATTTAAGATGGTTTTTTTTTTAAGTTTCTTTCCCATTTTATTCATTAATTCGGTGTTCTTACTTACAAGAAGGTCGTGGTAATGTAAAATCGAAACGGAATCGGACATATTTATTTTCCGGAATTTTGTAATTGGTATTTTAATCAGAATATCTTTTATTTATTCATTTATGAGAATGACTTTATTCTATCATAAAGAAAACATTTATCACATTTCAGATTTTCCTTTATAATTGCATGACTATTTCCAGAAACGATAAAAATTGAGTGAGCGGGAAAAATTAATATTTATAAGGAAATAAAGGATATATTGCAGACCTTGCAAAAATAATGTTATGGTCCTTAAAAATGTGATTATAACAATTTAACATTTAAATACATAAACGCTAGTCATGAAAGTTGTAGTAAAAAAATGTATAGTCATTCCATTTGTAACCATATTTGTGGCATTTTCGTGTATTTACTATTTGAATAACTTTTTTAAAACTCGAGTGAACAATTATGTCCGTCAGCTGAACCTAAATGTCCTTAAGATCAACACTAACTGGAAACCTCAGTCTTTAACAGCCTTAATAGAAAAGCTCTTCAGTATAGTTAAATTGCAATACCTTGACGCCAGACGTGCCATGTACGGAGCCGGTAATTTCTGTCTGCACTCGCAATACACAATGTATGCTGTACAAGAGACAGTATGGCGGCAAAAAACAAAAGAACAAAAAGACAATGCTTTCGATAAGTTTCTCAAAGACTCTTAAGAGAAAGAAATGTAGTGACCGGATACAGTCAACCGATGGAAAGTATTCGACATGGAATAAAGCCCGAACCATCAAAACAAAACCTGGTCAACGAAAGAGAACAGTCAATGAAAGAACCCAAGCGAAAAGATAAACACAAGAGCAAGAGAAAAATCAACGAGAGAACCACCACATACAAGAGAACCAAGACCTCCGATTAGAGCAGCCTATATAGACTTTTTTTAATTCATAATATTTTCATTCTTTTTTCAAATAAACTTTTTAATCACTTTTTTATCATGACTTTTTCCACAAAGTTGAATTTCACTAAATTTATTTTCCCCCTTAAATACGTGTTACGTCTGAACCCCTCTTTCCCAAACACGTATTTAAGGAGAACAAAAATTAATTTAGTGAAATTCAACTGTGGAAAAATGGGGGTCCAGACGTCGAGTGCCTGTGTTCTTAAATGCCCTTATATAAAATAAAATGCATACAACAGTATTGCAGTGATAAATTTGTCACACATTATGCCTGCCATAAAATATCCAAGTCATATCATACCAGTGTGGGAAACCATTTTTAGCTCACCTGGCCTTTAGGCCATGTGAGCTATTGTCATCACTTTTCGTCCGTCGTCCATCCGTCAACATTTCACATTTTAATCTTCTCCTCAGAAACGACTGGGCCAATTGCAACCAAACTTTGGTGGAATGGTCCTTGGATGGCCCCCTTCAAAATTTGTGTCCGGTGATCTCGACTTCCAACCAAGATGGCCACCAAGCTAAAAATAGAAAAAAGAGGGGATGAAATTTTAAAAGAATCTTCTCCTCTGAAACTACTGAGCCAATCTCAACCAAACTTTGCTGAAATGATCCTTGGGTGGTCCCCTTCCAAAATTGTGTCCGGCATTTCATACCTCCGACCAAGATGGCTGCCACAGCCGAACTTAATTTAACATAGAACCCTATGGGAAATTCCCATAAAAATCTTCTTGTCTGAAACCATTTGCTCAATAAGAACTAAATGTTGATGAAATATTCATTGGATAGTTCTCTTCCAAAAATATGTCGGGCAGTTCGGCCCTTCGACCAAGATGGCCCCCACAGCCGAACTTAGCTTAACATAGGACCCTATGGGAAATTCACATAAAAATCTTCTCCTCAGAAACCACTGGGCCAATTGCAACCAAACTTTGGTGGAATAGTCCTTGGATGGCCCCCTTCCAAAATTGTGTCCGGTGATCCCGACTTCCAATCTAGATGGCCACCAAGCTAAAAATAGAAAAAAGGGGGGATGGAATTAAAAAAAATCTTCTCCTCTGCAACTACTGAGCCAATCTCAACCAAGCTTTGCTGAAATGATCCTTGGGTGGTCCCCTTCCAAAATTATGTCTGGCATTTCAGACCTCCAACCAAGATGGCCGCCACAGCCGAACTTAATTTAACATAGGACCCTATGGGAAATTCCCATAAAAATCTTCTTGTTTGAAACCATTTGCTCATTAAGAACTAAATGTTGATGAAATAGCCATTGGATGGTTCTCTTCCAAAAATATGTCAGGCGGTTCGGCCCTTCGACCAAGATGGCCCCCACAGCCGAACTTAGTTTAACATAGGAACCTATGGGAAATTCACATAAAAATCTTCTTGTCTGGAACCAGTTGCTCAATTGGAACCAAACTTTGATAAAATAGTCATTGAATGGTCCTTTTCCAAAAATGTGTCTGGTGGCCCCGCCCTCTGACCAAGATGGCTGCACAGCTGTACTTAGGTTAACATATGACCCTATGGGAAATTCACATAAAAACCATGTTGTCTGGAACCAGTAGCTCAATTAGAACCAAACTTTGATGGAATAGTCATTGGATGGTCCTCTTCCAAAATTGTGTCCTGCAGTCGCGCTCTCCCACCAAGACGGCCGCCACAGTGCAGTTGCGTTGTTATTGAAAGCAGCTTTGATCCAGGTGAGCGATTACAGGCTCCTGGGAGCCTCTGGTTTTCAAACACTCGCCAAAATGGCGAGTGGACTGAAACAAGTACTCGCCAAAATGAAATACAGCTCGCTTGGCGAGTGACATTTTTGTTAAACTCGCCAACAAATACCAAATATCGTATTTTACGGATGATAGGTCGATATTTTCCCCCCCTCAACACGCTGGCTTCGACCTATCATCCACATCGACCTATGCAAGGATGAAGTTGTAAAAAATCCCTCAAAAAAAATCTCGATAAAAATGACGATTTTGTTTACAGTATATCTTTATTTTGTTGTATTTTTTTTTTCTGAATAAGAAGACTGAAATCATCGATGTTCTTGGTGTTATTTTTTTTTTAAATAAAGCAATAAAAGTATACAGGGGGTGCAATTCAGGGAAAAAAATGTTCAACTTCCGAAAAAAATCAATATTCAGTGATTGAAGTGTTAGCGAAAATCAGTTCAATATTGTATTGTATAATAAAATATATACTATAAGAAGTGTATGTTGTTGAAAAAAAAATCACAGGATGGATCGTTTTACAATATAAAATTATTATCACAAAATATCTAAATATAGCTATTATATAGCTTTTCCATCAAACACGAACATGCGCACGAGGTTGTAGTAAACAATGGCGGTTGCATTACATCTCACAATAAACGTGGAGAACAAGCATTTTGTTATCGTGGCGAGCGTTTTCAAGTTCCTACTCGCCAGACCGGCGAGTATAAAGTGGATCTTACTCGCCACCCGAAATTTCCTTTGGCGAGTTGGCGAGCAGTCGTTTCCCACACTGTCATACCATTAATTCAGTCAATATCCAGCAGAGGTTAAATAAACAAGACGTAATAAAATACATATTTAAAGATTAAAATAGTCAAATCAAAACAAAAGTACATAAAAAAAAATGTATAAAACACGATTAATAAGGATAAAAATCCAAAGCATCAAAATATAAACGTACAAATAAAAGGAAAAAAGAACTTCACTTCATTTTTTTTTAGAATTCAAATTGTACATTACAAAAATACCTATAGAAATTCAAATCTTAACATTTTTAGGATTATTATTTCTTATCGACTATTTAATTACGTCATCGGGACCGGGTCATCATGTTTTTGGTATGTTCCCGCACACTATAGAAACTATATGGAAAAGCACTAATCTGACGATAAAATCATCATTTCTTAACCAATTTTCATAAAATTTTCAGAAAATGTTTGTAATAATAACACACCTAATTCTGGGTCATTGCGTTTTTCCAATAGGCATTTCGGTAACTTTGAAGGGCTATCTTTTTTCATGAAAAAATACAAATTAACACCGATTAATGTTTAAAATTATTATTATTTTTTTTTAAACATATGTTTAAAATACATATTTTGATACTCAATTTGTATATTTGAGTTTATTTTGTGTGTATTTGAGTAAAGAGACGCACCCGTTTAAAAAACATATATATAAAAGCAAGTCAGTTTTTGTCAGTCAAGCCCAAGGTTAATAATAATAAACTATTTTAAGCACTGATGTCCCAGTGAGTATGACATCATTATTAACAACACTGTAGACATTAAAACTGTAATTGAACTGACCTGGCATACTTTTGTAAATTATTAAGATCTGACCTGGCATACTTTTGTAAATTATTAAGATTTGACCTGGCATGCTTTTGTAAATTATTAAGATCTGACCTGGCATGCTTTTGTAAATTATTAAGATCTGACCTGGCATACTTTTGTAAATTATTAAGCTTGCTTTAAGGCCATTTTTCAACCTTAAAAAAAATATTAAAGTATTTTCCTTAATAACATTTCATTCCTATGTTTTTCAATCAGATTTGACCTAGCTAGAACTTATGGTTTTCAAGATTAAAGGGGGCTAAAGGGAACCAACACTTGAAATAGTAAAACAAGACGAATGCCCAAAATACAGTGGGTTCCGCTAATTACTGTTTCCATCATATTACTATGTCCAGCACATTATTGTGTCGAGCAAAATAATGTGTCCACACTTGTTTTTAATATGCGCTTGTTAAAATTTCCCGTGTCGACATGCTGCACTCGACATGGTCTTTAATTTTCGTGCACCAAATGTTTTTTTTTAAAGATATTTTTCAGTCTGTATCAGTTTTTTGTAAAGTGATTAATAACTGAAAACCTGTGATTACAGCAAAGTGCTGTTATGGCAAGCATTGCATCAGGCCTTTCAATAAGGTGGTACCAGGTACTTTTACCCATTCAAAATGGTGTTTGGTAGATCTTAAAGAGTATTGTATAAGAATTCATCAACAATTTTCATATTTAGATAAAAAGGACCCCTATCAATAGTGAAAGTATTGGTGCACTTGAAAAATATTGAAAACCCTGTATTGCCTAAGATCAAGTTTCTGATGAAATTTGGAATTTTTTTTATTGTAAAGCTGCTCACCCAGTTACATATGTACATTGTATTTGTAAGGATTGGCATCTTTCTGACATGTGGAAAACACTTGCATAATTGCATCATTTCACTAATTGGGGAGGTTTGGGCCCATATAACTAGTTTGACACTGCCACTGTTATTGTGCCTGTACTAAGCGAGGTCATTGAGTACCTAGTCATGTATCAATTTTGCCTCTTTATTTCATAAATTTTTCGGTTAGATATTGGAACTGTTTCGACATGTAATATTTGTTATTTATCATTTTATTTCATTGACCTTAGATATTGGATCTGTTCTGACAGTGTGGTATTTTTTATTTATCTTTTTATTTCATTGACCTTAGATATTGGATCTGTTCTGACTGGTATTTTTTATTTATCATTTTATTTCATTGACCTTAGATATTGGATCTGTTCTGACAGTGTGGTATTTTTTATTTATCATTTTATTTCATTGACCTTTGATATTGAATCTGTTCTGACAGTGTGGTATTTGTTATTTATCATTTTATTTCATTGACTTTAGATATTGGATCTGTTCTGACAGTGTGGTATTTGTTATTTATCATTTTATTTCATTGACCTTAGATATTGGATCTGTTATGACAGTGTGGTATTTTTTATTTATCATTTTATTTCATTGACCTTAGATATTGGATCTGTTTCGACAGTGTGGTATTTGTTATTTATCATTTTATTTCATTGACCTTAGATATTGGATCTGTTCTGACAGTGTGGTATTTTTTATTTATCATTTTATTTCATTGACCTTAGATATTGGATCTGTTCTGACAGTGTGGTATTTTTTATTTATCATTTTATTTCATTGACCTTAGATATTGGATCTGTTCTGACTGGTATTTTTTATTTATCATTTTATTTCATTGACCTTAGATATTGGATCTGTTCTGACAGTGTGGTATTTGTTATTTATCATTTTATTTCATTGACCTTAGATATTGGATCTGTTCTGACAGTGTGGTATTTTTTATTTATCATTTTATTTCATTGACCTTAGATATTGGATCTGTTCTGACTGTGGTATTTTTTATTTATCATTTTATTTCATTGACCTTAGATATTGGATCTGTTCTGACAATGTGGTATTTGTTATTTATCATTTTATTTCATTGACCTTTGATATTGGATCTGTTCTGACAGTGTGGTATTTGTTATTTATCATTTTATTTTATTGACCTTAGATATTGGATCTGTTCTGACAGTGTGGTATTTTTTATTTATCATTTTATTTCATTGACCTTAGATATTGGATCTGTTCTGACTGTGGTATTTTTTATTTATCATTTTATTTCATTGACCTTAGATATTGGATTTGTTCTGACAGTGTGGTATTTGTTATTTATCATTTTATTTCATTGACCTTAGATATTGGATCTGTTTCGACAGTGTTGTATTTTTATTTATCATTTTATTTCATTGACCTTAGATATTGGATCTGTTCTGACAGTGTGGTATTTTTTATTTATCATTTTATTTCATTGACCTTAGATATTGGATCTGTTCTGACAGTGTGGTATTTGTTATTATTTTATTTTATTGACCTTAGATATTGGATCTGTTCTGACAGTGTGGTATTTGTTATTTATCATTTTATTTCATTGACCTTTGATATTGGATCTGTTCTGACAGTGTGGTATTTGTTATTTATCATTTTATTTCATTGACCTTAGATATTGGATCTGTTTCGACAGTGTGGTATTTTTTATTTATCATTTTATTTCATTGACCTTAGATATTGGATCTGTTCTGACAGTGTGGTATTTGTTATTTATCATTTTATTTCATTGACCTTAGATATTGGATCTGTTCTGACAGTGTGGTATTTGTTATTATTTTATTTCATTGACCTTAGATATTGGATCTGTTCTGACAGTGTGGTATTTGTTAGTTATCATTTTATTTCATTGACCTTAGATATTGGATCTGTTCTGACAGTGTGGTATTTTTTATTTATCATTTTATTTCATTGACCTTAGATATTGAATCTGTTCTGACAGTGTGGTATTTTTTATTTATCATTTTATTTCATTGACCTTAGATATTGGATCTGTTCTGACAGTGTGGTATTTGTTATTTATCATTTTATTTCATTGACCTTAGATATTGGATCTGTTCCGACAGTGTGGTATTTGTTATTTATCATTTTATTTCATTGACCTTAGATATTGGATCTGTTTCGACAGTGTGGTATTTTTTATTTATCATTTTATTTCATTGACCTTAGATATTGGATCTGTTCTGACAGTGTGGTATTTTTTATTTATCATTTTATTTCATTGACCTTAGATATTGGATCTGTTCTGACAGTGTGGTATTTGTTATTTATCATTTTATTTTATTGACCTTAGATATTGGATCTGTTCCGACAGTGTGGTATTTTTTATTTATCATTTTATTTCATTGACCTTAGATATGGAATCTGTTCTGACAGTGTGGTATTTTTTATTTATCATTTTATTTCATTGACCTTAGATATTGGATCTGTTCTGACAGTGTGGTATTTGTTATTTATCATTTTATTTCATTGACCTTAGATATTGGATCTGTTCTGACAGTGTGGTATTTGTTATTTATCATTTTATTTCATTGACCTTAGATATTGGATCTGTTTCGACAGTGTGGTATTTGTTATTTATCATTTTATTTCATTGACCTTAGATATTGGATCTGTTTCGACAGTGGTATTTTTTATTTATCATTTTATTTCATTGACCTTAGATATTGGATCTGTTCCGACAGTGTGGTATTTTTTATTTATCATTTTATATCATTGACCTTAGATATTGGATCTGTTCCGACAGTGTGGTATTTGTTATTTATCATTTTATTTCATTGACCTTAGATATTGGATCTGTTCCGACAGTGTGGTATTTTTTATTTATCATTTTATATCATTGACCTTAGATATTGGATCTGTTCCGACAGTGTGGTATTTGTTATTTATCATTTTATTTCATTGACCTTAGATATTGGATCTGTTCTGACAGTGTGGTATTTTTTATTTATCATTTTATTTCATTGACCTTAGATATTGGATCTGTTTCGACAGTGTGGTATTTTTTATTTAACATTTTATTTCATTGACCTTAGATATTGGATCTGTTCTGACAGTGTGGTATTTTTTATTTATCATTTTATATCATTGACCTTAGATATTGGATCTGTTCCGACAGTGTGGTATTTGTTATTTATCATTTTATTTTATTGACCTTAGATATTGGATCTGTTCCGACAGTGTGGTATTTGTTATTTAACATTTTATTTCATTGATCATTGTTATTTATAGGATGTGTTCTTAATGCTGAGGAGGAAGAAGGCCACTATCTTTACCGATGCAAAGGAGTCAACTACTGTACATGAAGTAAAAAGAATAGTCGAGGGTATACTTAAAGTTCGACCTGAAGATCAAAAACTTTATAAAGATGATCAGGTGAATACTCTGCTTAAAAATGCTATGCTTATATTGCTTAATATTGTTTTCATCACTTGGTATGTTTTTTAGCACAATGCTTGTCTGAAAAGTTTGGGCACCAGCAACTAAGATTTGGGAGATGTTTTATAAATCTATTTCTATTGAAACAGTAGAGCATGTTTTACCTCCCAAAAATGCAATGTCCCCAATGGGATTCAATCCTGGGATCTCTCGCATTGTATGCCACCGCTCTACCAACCGATCTAAATGATCTCTCCTCTAATGCAGTTAGCAGAGGTGGTTATGAACCTACTACGGTTCCTATTACCTTAGGTAGGGGGCGTTTCCATTACACTATGAAACAACTGAACTATTTAATGTAAACTTGGCTGGAATGCACCTCTAGAAAATTTAATTACTGCCAATAGGATATCCAAGAAAGTCTTCAAGAATGTTATTTTTAGATCACCTGGCCCAAAGCCAAAGGGCCATGTGAGCTATTGCCATCACTTGGGTGTCCGTCGTACGTCGTAAACTTTTTCAAAAATCTTCTCCTCTGTAACTACTAGACCAATTGAAACCAAACTTGGTCTGAATCATCACTAGGGTGTCTAGTTTCAAAATTGTGTCCGGTGATGCCGTGCACCAACCAACATGGCCGCTGTTACTAAAAATAGAACATATGGTAAAATTGCAGGTTTTTGGGTAATAACTCAAAAACCGTTAATAATATCAGAAATCTGACATGGGGGTAAAAATGATCAGCACAGCAAGATATACCTACCCTGCAATTTTGAAGTAAATCCCATTTTGGAGTTATTTCCCTTTTTTCATAAAATTTTCAAAATGTTAATACTTTTCGTCCTTTATTTCAAAAACTATAAGAAATAGATGTTAAGTTTAAACTGCAAACATGTTCAGCATGTCAAGATCTATCTACCCTGCAATTTTGAAGTAAATCTGATTACCCATCTTGGAGTTATTACCCTTTTTTAGCTCACCTGCCATCACTTTTCGTCCGTCGTCTCGTCCGTCCGTCAACATTTCACATTTTAATCTTCTCCTCAGAAACCACTGGGCCAATTGCAACCAAACTTTGGTGGAATGGTCCTTAGATGGCCCCCTTCCAAATTTGTGTCCGGTGATTCCGACTTCCGACCAAGATGGCCTCCAAGCTAAAAATAGAAAAAAGGGGGGAGGAAATTTTAATTGTCCATTGCTGCTTTATTATAAGTCAAAATGAGCCTCAAATTTTAACTGCAGCTACATGGCAAGGAGTAGTTTAACACATGTTCAGGGTTTTTCTGTGAAATTTTTCTTTCAGCCGATGTATACCGATTATGCAAATTAGGCATATTTTGATAAAAGATCACATTTAAATCTTCTCCTCTGAAACCGCTGAACCAAATTAAACCAAACCTGGCAGGGATGGTCCCTGGGTGAGTCCCTTTCAAAATTATGTCAGACAGCCCCGTCCTCCATTCAAGATGGCTGCTGTTGCTAAAAATAGAAATTTCTTCAATTGTCCATTGCTGCTTTAGTATAAGTCAAAATGAGCTCAAATTTTAACTGCAGCTACATGGCAAGGAGTAGTTTAACATATATTCCGTTTTTAGCTCACCTGGCCTTTAGGAAGATAGTTCGTATGTGCATGACCATAAAGCGGTGTGTCGCATACCGTAATGACCTTCGTGGGACCTTGATCTTTGATCTCGAGATCAAATAATTGTTTTTTAAATAGTATTTTCTTGTCAGGACCATAACATTTTTGTCTCGAGATAGGTCAATGATATTTGGTATGTGGGTGCATGACCATAAGGCGGTGTGTCACGTACCATAATGACCTTCGTGGGACCTTGACCTTTGGCCTCAAGATCAAATAATATTGTTTATATAGTATCATTCAACTCATAATGTGTAACTTATTGTTGTACAGATGGCCGCATTAAGGGGATACATAAGTTTTAGGTATCTAAAACAGTTCTTCCTAGTTCCTCTTGAAATGCATTTTTTTTTACTTTCATTGCTTTTGGTTACTCAAATAATCAATGGGAAGCAACTCTATTACAAAATGTGAAGTAGCAAAAGCTTAATTTTGAGAATCATTGACATATAGGTTTTTTTTTAACAGCAATGTTGATAACTTACATTAATGGGGGAACCCCTGCCCAAATTTGTTTGTAGAAGGGGTCTGCAATGACGAGGGCTACATTTGTTATTTTTTTGACCGAAGTTATCAAGTTTTATTGACTGATGTTGTTAATATACCCAGGTGAGCTATACAGGCTCCTGGCGAGCCTCTAGTTATTTTTATATTTATCAGAAATTAACATAGTCTTTATTAATCATGTTTATAATAGAATTTTCTGCTTTCTATTTTCAGCCACTAGATGACAATAAAACATTGGGAGATTATGGGTTTACTTTCGCTACAGCTAGAGCACAGGCACCTGCTACAATTGGTTTAGCTGTAAGACAAGATGGTAGGTTCTTCTTATTTAGTAGTTAAAATAATTCTAGATAAAAAAAAGTATCAACATAATTTTGCATTTACCCAAATACATTATGTATAGGACATTAATTTTTGATCAATGGAAATTTATTGTTTCAGTTTGGTGGAAAAAAAATAGTAAATGCAATCAAATGGATCATTAAAGTGCAGTTAAAAATTCTGAATTTCACAATAATCCTTTAATAGGCCAAAAAAAAAATAGGTGTGTTTCCGATCGACCGACCGACCCTAACATTTTTTATGCCAAAAAAAAAAAGATCAGCTAAATCCGGAAATTTGTCTCTGTTTCCGTGTTTGTTTCTGACTTCAACAATTTTCTTCATTTCCTTGTACATTTGATCGATGTTTGGAACCAAAAACATTGTACTGCATGTCAAATAATTAATAAGCTGTAGTAAGAAAGAAGCAAACAAGTTTGTGTGATTTTAGAGGAAGGAGCTAGTTCTAATAATAAAACCCTAAATGCTCGCTTACTCGCAAGGGTTATAACGGGATGCCATTACACGTAATGGAGCAGCCGCCGAGATTTTTTGCACTGGCTTACAGAGTTTCTGACGCCTGCATTTATCAATAATAAGACATAACCTTTCCTTTTGTCCATTATTGTAACAAGTTTTTATCACCTACCAGTATTTTAGAATGTAATTCCCACAAAATACTTTCACTCTGAACATTTTGAATTTCGTCATTTCCGGCCTCATTATTTGGATGTCGATACCATATTTGGCGATTAAGGCGTGAATGTTTACATCAGCCGTCGTAAGCATCGTAGTAAGAAATACCATATTTAGAAAAGCTCTGCCTTCCGTAGTTTCCGGTTATGACAAACGATCGATAAATTTGAACAAGGTTGTTGCTACCTTTGAAAAGCATATATTTCTCGGCCAAACCGATTTAACAAGGACTGGGATCATCAGTAATAGTTATAATGAAATGTTTGAAGTGTAAATAGTGAGTTTTTATGTTTCAACTGCAACTTTTTTTTTTGCTCCATTGTGACGAATGGGACCGCGTTTGTAGCTCTGCCGAGACACAAGTTTGTTACAGGAGCTAACATTATTGCAGCTAGAAGGAGCATACTTGTAGGTTTATAAAAAAAAAAAAAAAATCCAGACCTACTGACCCTAATTTTGCAATCGGAAACACACATATATTTTTTTTTGGCCTAAGACAAGAATGACAGAATTCCAGAGAGAATTGGAAAAGGAAGAGTGGTACTTGTGTAAGAAGCGCAGAATAATAATGCACAACTTACACTGAATATCACACTATACAATAAAGTCCTACATTCAGAATTTTCATAGTCCAATCTTATTCGTGAGAAACACCAAACCAAATAGAAACAGACTTGGGTGGTCCTTATCATTGCTTGTGGTATTCATTCCATTTGCATGTTCAAGGGTCAGGGACAAATATGCAGTCTAATTAGTTGATATTTCGGTTATTTTCTTCTCTGATGTCACATGTAACTTGCTATTAATGTTTCTTTTTTTCAAGTCTGGAAATTACATTTACCTTGTAGGAAATAGATAAAAAGTTTTTTAGCTCACCTTGCCAAAGGCAATGTGAGCCTTTGCCATCACTTGTCGTCCATCGTTCGTTAACTTTTCACATTTTTTTTTTCCACCTACTTACACAAAAACTGGGAGTGACAACATGTGCTCTGAAAGAGTTAGCATCTACTGTCATATAAACAGAACCTGTCCTGAAGTCTGACAAACAACACCCACTTACACAAAAACTGGGAGTGACAACATGTGCTCTGAAAGAGTTAGCATCTACTGTCATATAAACAGAATCTGTCCTGAAGTCTGACAAACAACACCTACTTACACAAAAACTGGGAATGACAACATGTGCTCTGAAAGAGTTAGCATCTACTGTCATATAAACAGAACCTGTCCTGAAGTCTGACAAATAACACCCACTTACACAAAAACTGGGAGTGACAACATGTGCTCTGAAAGAGTTAGCATCTACTGTCATTTAAACAGAACCTGTCCTGAAGTCTGACAAACAACACCCACTTACACAAAAACTGGGAGTGACAACCGGTGCTCTGAAAGAGTTAGCATCTACTGTCATATAAACAGAACCTGTCCTGAAGTCTGACAAACAACACCCACTTACACAAAATCTGGGAGTGACAACATGTGCTCTGAAAGAGTTAGCATCTACTGTCATATAAACAGAACCTGTCCTGAAGTCTGACAAACAACACCTACTTACACAAAAACTGGGAGTGACAACATGTGCTCTGAAAGAGTTAGCATCTACTGTCATATAAACAGAATCTGTCCTGAAGTCTGACAAACAACACCCACTTACACAAAAACTGGGAGTGACAACATGTGCTCTGAAAGAGTTAGCATCTACTGTCATATAAACAGAACCTGTCCTGAAGTCTGACAAACAACACCCACTTACACAAAAACTGGGAGTGACAACATGTGCTCTGAAAGAGTTAGCATCTACTGTCATATAAACAGAACCTGTCCTGAAGTCTGACAAACAACACCTACTTACACAAAAACTGGGAGTGACAACATGTGCTCTGAAAGAGTTAGCATCTACTGTCATATAAACAGAATCTGCCCTGAAGTCTGACAAACAACACCCACTTACACAAAAACTGGGAGTGACAACATGTGCTCTGAAAGAGTTAGCATCTACTGTCATATAAATATAACCTATATAATGTATTAACATTGTTTTTACAGATGGTGAATTTGAGGCTTTAGAAGTAACACCTTTGTCGAATCCCCCAGAACTCCCGGATGTGATGAAGCCACAAGACACGGCCACACATGCACAAGAACAAACGGCATCATAGTCTAGCTGTAGTTATTATTTATGTTAAATTTTCATTATGTCGGCCATCTTTATTTAAGGGGAGATAACTCCTCACGTTTTTAAAAGCCATTGGGACTAGCAATTTTTGACATTTTAACATTAATTTATTTGTTTTGTACTATCCTGTACTATTTTTCTTGTCTTTTAAGGGAGAAAATGTTGTTGATTGATAAGATACACATGGTGTTTGCATGGATGAGAATTTCTTTGTTGAAATATAAGAGATTTAAAAGTTCATCTTGAGAATACAATTGATGCAAAATGCATAATTTATTCTGATTGGTGATAACTTGACAGTCATGGCTTTTAAAATCATGTGTTTCATAATATCTAGGATTTAAATGTTAGTGAATTCCAATCATTTTTAGGGAATCACCATTCGTGATTTCACAAAAATAATATTGATATGCATTTGAAATCATTCAGTTTGTCTTTACACTACTTGCATTAATAAAAAAAAGTTAAAAATAGAATTGGGGACTTGTTATGATCTGAAATACTGTACTGTGATACCTGTTGTATTTATATTTTTATTATAATTACTTTGAGGTCACCACTATCAAGAATTTGGATTGGTCAAGGCTTTTGTCCTGTTCCCAATTACTTTGGGGTCACCACTTGTTAAGCCTTTCGATTGGTCTAGTTATTATAATTACTTTGGGGTCACCACTATCAAGACTTCTAATTGGTCAGATTATTATAATTACTTTGGGGTCACCACTATCAAGACTTTTAATTGGTCAGATTATTATAATTACTTTGGG
This sequence comes from Bathymodiolus septemdierum, assembly GCA_963383655.1. Lineage (NCBI taxonomy): Eukaryota > Metazoa > Mollusca > Bivalvia > Mytilida > Modiolidae > Bathymodiolus > Bathymodiolus septemdierum. The sequence continues at coordinate 67,521,401 of OY726523.1, forward strand.
GTCACCACTATCGAGACTTTTAATTGGTCAGATTATTATACAATGTTTGTAGTAGATAGAATTTATTGGAAGCAACACTGAGAAATTGAAGTAGGATAAAGTTTTAAATACAACATTTCAAAAGTCACAATTAAATATTTAGCATTGATTAAGCTGTGATGTTTTAAGTAATGCAACTTATCCTTGTTTTATCTTCATGTACAATGTACTAAGCTATATTTATATGAACTTGATAGATTTTCTATGTTGTTCAAGATTTATAATGTTAAATAAAGTTAGGAGTTGCTCTGTGATTCCAGTAAATAAGCGTGTCAATTTCACAAAATAAAACTACTGTTTTCTTGACGAGGGAATTTGTTGCAAATTATAATATAAAAAGATATATGAAAAATTAAAAAGAGTAAAATATTCTGTCTGGCAGATTGTTTGTATACAACTTTATATATACTTTTTAATTTCATGTCACTTTTTGTATTGGATTGAAATGTTATAATTAAAAATTCAATAATATAATTTAATTGTTTATTTTTGTTTTTCTTACTTTGCACTGTATGTAGTGACAGTCAGTGTCCATCTTCCATTGACCTGCAGGGGCCGTCGTAATTGTGAACATTATGATAGTTGGATTTACAACTACCTGTGCAATCAGTGCCTATAACCACTAACGTTGTGAGTTCAAATCTCGTTCAGGCGAGGTGTACTTGATAGAACATTATGTGATAAAGTTTGTCTGTGACTTGTTACAGGTCGGTGGTTTTCTCCGAGTACTCTGGTTTCCTCCACCAATAAAACTTACTGCCACGATATAGCTTGAATATTGTTGAAAGTGGAGTTAAATACCATAAACCCACCCTCCATCGTCCATTAACCTGCATAACTTGACACAACACAATATCTCCAGTAAATGGAGCTGTTGCATGGGACAGTGTATCGTGAATCTGTGTGGGTATATGCCCAATCAATTATACCGATTTGTTCAACATCACAGTTGTAGCCATTATAAATGTCATGAATAATTTGACTTCATAATTGTAATAATCTAAAAAACTGGCAAGCTTTGTCTTCAATCCTCGTGGCTTTGTCTTCAATCCTCGTGGCTGTCTTTAATCCTCGTGACTTTGTCTTCAATCCTCGTGGCTTTGTCTTCAATCCTCGTGGCTTTGTCTTTAATCCTCGTGGCTTTGTCTTCAATCCTCGTGGCTTTGTCTTCAATCCTCGTGGCTTTGTCTTCAATCCTCGTGGCTGTCTTTAATCCTCGTGGCTTTGTCTTCAATCCTCGTGGCTTTGTCTTTAATCCTCGTGGCTTTGTCTTCAATCCTCGTGGCTTTGTCTTCAATCCTCGTGGCTGTGTTTAATCCTCGTGGCTTTGTCTTCATATTTTGTTATATTTGAATGATTCTGAAGAAATAGCTTCCTACATTCTGCAGATCTGGATATCTCACTCGTATCAGTAATTCTACATCTTTTACGCTTCACTCAGGGAAAAGACAGAATTTTTAACACCCTTGATTAGATCTTCAATATAAACTTGTGTAAAAACATTTTAGTCTTCTGGTAGTATAGGACAGTATTTGTCAGGACAAACACAATGTCTTCCTTCCATAATGGCCACCATAACTAAATATAGAATTTTCCTAATATGGTCAAAGGTCTTCATCAGTCTGAATAAGATGAAATTTGAGGTGTTGCTTACAATAATAAGTAGAATGAGTCATAATTTATGATTTGAGTGAAATCGTTCCAGAACAGCTGCTTTTATATGTCAATTTATGTGTGTAGTCAAACATTGTGGAGGGCTGTCATGGTTGTATGGTAGTTGGATTTACAACTACCTGTGCAATCAGTGCCTATCACCACTACAGTTGAGAGTTCGAATCTCGATTATGGTGAGGTGTACTTGATACATTATGTAATAAAGTTTGTTGGTGACTTGCAACCCCCCTCCCCCAAAAAACCTTGCGTTGAAGTCCAGGGGACAGATTGTTTTATCTGGATATATCTGTGTTCGAGTTCTATAGTATAAATTAATTTGTAAGCTACTGCAATTGGACCAGATTTAAAATAGCATTGGTGGTGTACTGATTAGTGTGTTCACCTTGAGTGTGGTAGATCTGGGGTCCAACCCCATTCAAGTCCAACCAAAGACTTTAAAATCTGTATTTGCTGCTTAGGAACAAGAGCAAAGTCTGGTTGGCTCAGAACTGTCGGAGTGGAGACTCATATCTACCAGTGGACTGTTGTTTCAGTGAGCTAGAATTTTGGTCTAGTACTAAGTGGACAACATAATCATCACATATAAGGCAACTTGTTCTCGCCATGACATAGCTTTAAATAACAATGGCTTACTATAGTTTGAGTAAACAAAGGAAGCGCCTTGTCTGTTCGACATTGTTTTTTTCATTTTAAGCAAGGAAACATATTCTTTCACTCACCTAGACAAAGGCCAATTGAGCTTTTGTCATAAATTGATGTCTTTATGAAAAAAAAGTTTGAACAGCACTCGGCAATTGTCAACAATAAAGACAACATTAAAAAGAAAAAAAAAAGATCTTTCAACTATTGAACACAAAAAAGACCACAGCATGTTGGAAATGCAAGAGCTGGCTTGGGGAAAGCACGAGATGTGGTGGGTTAAACCAGCTGGCTTGGGAAAAGCACGAAATGTGGTGGTTTATACCAGCTGGCATGAGGAAAAGCACAAGATGTGGTGGGTTAAACCAGCTGGCTTGGGGAAAAGCACGAGATGTGGTGGGTTAAACCAGCTGGCTTGGGAAAACCACAAGATGTGGTGGGTTAAACCAGCTGGCTTGGGGAAAAGCACGAAATGTGGTGGGTTAAACCAGCTGGCTTGGGGAAAAGATCAAGATGTGATGGGTTAAACCAGCTGGCTTGGGAAAAGCACGAGATGTGGTGGGTTAAACCAGCTGGCTTGGGGAAAGCATCAGATGTGGTGGGTTAAACCAGCTGGCTTGGGAAAAGAAAGATGTGGTGGGTTAAACCAGCTGGCTTGGGAAAAGCACGAGATGTGGTGGATTAAACCAGCTCGCTTGGGAAAAGAAAGAGATGTGGTAGGTTAAACCAGCTGGCTTGGGAAAAGCACAAGATGTGGTGGTTTATACCAGCTGGCTTGAGGAAAAGCACAAGATGTGGTGGGTTAAACCAGCTGGCTTGGGGAAAAGCACGAGATGTGGTGGGTTAAACCAGCTGGCTTGGGAAAAGCACAAGATGTGGTGTGTTAAACCAGCTGGCTTGGGGAAAAGCACGAAATGTGGTGGGTTAAACCAGCTGGCTTGGGGAAAAGATCAAGATGTGGTGGGTTAAACCAGCTGGCTTGGGAAAAGCACGAGATGTGGTGGGTTAAACCAGCTGGCTTGGGAAAAGAAAGATGTGGTGGGTTAAACCAGCTGGCTTGGGAAAAGCACAAGATGTGGTGGGTTAAACCAGCTGGCTTGGGAAAAGCACGAGATGTGGTGGGTTAAACCAGCTGGCTTAGGAAAAGCACGAGATGTGGTGGGTTAAACCAGCTGGCTTGGGAAAAGCACAAGATGTGGTGAGTTGAAGCAGCTGGCTTGGGGAAAATCACAGGATGTGGTGGGTTAAATCAGCTGGCTTGGGAAAAGCACAAGATGTGGTGGGTTAAAGCAGTTGGCTTGGGAAAAGCACGAGATGTGGTGGATTAAACCAGCTGGCTTGGGAAAAGCACGAAATGTGGTGTGTTAAACCAGCTGGCTTGGGAAAAGCACGAGATGTGGTGGGTTAAACCAGCTGGCTTGGGAAAAGCACAAGATGTGGTGGGTTAAACCAGCTGGCTTGTGGAAAAACACAAGATGTGGTTGGTTAAACCAGCTGGCTTGTGGAAAAACATATGATGTGGTGGGTTAAACCAGCTGGCTTGGGAAAAGCACGAGATGTGGTGGGTTAAACCAGCTGGCTTGGGGAAAGCATCAGATGTGGTATGTTAAACCAGCTGGCTTGGGAAAAGTGCGAGATGTGGTGGGTTAAACCAGCTGGCTTGGGGAAAAGCACGAGATGTGGTGGGTTAAACCAGCTGGCTTGGAGAAAAGCACAAGATGTGGTGGGTTAAACCAGCTGGCTTGGGAAAAGCACGAGATGTGGTGGGTTAAACCAACTGCCTTGAGGAAAGCATCAGATGTGGTGGGTTAAACCAGCTGGCTTGGGAAAAGTGCGAGATGTGGTGGGTTAAACCAGCTGGCTTGGGGAAAAGCACAAGATGTGGTCGGTTAAACCAGCTGGCTTGGGAAAAGCGCAAGATGTGGTGGGTTAAACCAGCTGGCTTGGGAAAAGCACGTGATGTGGTGGGTTAAACCAGCTGGCTTAGGAAAAGCACGAGATGTGGTGGGTTAAACCAGCTGGCTTGGGAAAAGCACGAGATGTGGAGGGTTAAACCAGCTGGCTTGGTGAAAAGCACGAGATGTGGTGGGTTAAACCAGCTGGCTTGGGGAAAAGCACAAGATGTGGTGGGTTAAACCAGCTGGCTTGGGAAAAGCACGAGATGTGGTGGGTTAAACCAGCTGGCTTGGGGAAAGCATCAGACGTGGTGGGTTAAATCAGCTGGCTTGCGAAAAGTGCGAGATGTGGTGGGTTTAACTAGCTGGCTTGGGAAAAGCACGAGATGTGGTAGGTTAAACCAGCTGGCTTGGGAAAAGCAAGAGATGTGGTGGGTTAAACCAGCTGGCTTGGGGAAAAGCACAAGATGTGGTGGGTTAAACTAGCTGGCTTGGGAAAAGCACGAGATGTGGTGGGTTAAACCAGCTGGCTTGGGAAAAGCACGAGATGTGGTGGGTTAAACCAGCTGGCTTGGGAAAAGCACGAAATGTGGTGGGTTAAACCAGCTGGCTTAGGAAAAGCATGAGATGTGGTGGGTTAAACCAGCTGGCTTGGGGAAAAGCACAAGATGTGGTGGGTTAAACTAGCTGGCTTGGGAAAAGCACGAGATGTGGTGGGTTAAACCAGCTGGCTTGGGGAAAAGATCAAGATGTGGTGGGTTAAACTAGCTGGCTTGGGAAAAGCACGAGATGTGGTGGGTTAAACCAGCTGGCTTGGGAAAAGCACGAAATGTGGTGGGTTAAACCAGCTGGCTTGGGAAAAGCACAAGATGCGGTGGGTTAAACCAGCTGGCTTGGGGAAAAGCACAAGATGTGGTGGGTTAAACTAGCTGGCTTGGGAAAAGCACGAGATGTGGTGGGTTAAACCAGCTGGCTTGGGAAAAGCACGAGATGTGGTGGGTTAAACCAGCTGGCTTGGGAAAAGCACGAAATGTGGTGGGTTAAACCAGCTGGCTTAGGAAAAGCACGAGATGTGGTGGGTTAAACCAGCTGGCTTGGGGAAAAGCACAAGATGCGGTGGGTTAAACTAGCTGGCTTGGGGAAAAGCACAAGATGTGGTGGGTTAAACCAGCTGGCTTGGGAAAAGCACGAGATGTGGTGGGTTAAACTAGTTGGCTTGGGGAAAGCATCAGATGTGGTGGGTTAAACCAGCTGGCTTGGGAAAAGTGCGAGATGTGGTGGGTTTAACCAGTTGGCTGGGGGAAAAGCACGAGATGTGGTAGGTTAAACCAGCTGGCTTGGGAAAAGCACGAGATGTGGTGATTTAAAGCAGCTGGCTTGGGGAAAAGCACAGGATGTGGTGGGTTAAACCAGCTGGCTTGGGAAAAGCACAAGATGTGGTGGGTTAAAGCAGCTGGCTTGGGAAAAGCACGAGATGTGGTGGATTAAACCAGCTGGCTTGGGAAAAGCACGAGATGTGATGGGTTAAACCAGCTGGCTTGGGAAAAGCACAAGATGTGGTGAGTTGAAGCAGCTGGCTTGGGGAAAAGCACAGGATGTGGTGGGTTAAATCAGCTGGCTTGGGAAAAGCACAAGATGTGGTGGGTTAAAGCAGCTGGCTTGGGAAAAGCACGAGATGTGGTGGATTAAACCAGCTGGCTTGGGAAAGCACGAAATGTGGTGGGTTAAACCAGCTGGCTTGGGAAAAGCACGAGATGTGGTGGGTTAAACCAGCTGGCTTGGGAAAAGCACAAGATGTGGTGGGTTAAACCAGCTGGCTTGTGGAAAAACACAAGATGTGGTTGGTTAAACCAGCTGGCTTGTGGAAAAACATATGATGTGGTGGGTTAAACCAGCTGGCTTGGGAAAAGCACGAGATGTGGTGGGTTAAACCAGCTGGCTTGGGGAAAGCATCAGATGTGGTATGTTAAACCAGCTGGCTTGGGAAAAGTGCGAGATGTGGTGGGTTAAACCAGCTGGCTTGGGGAAAAGCACGAGATGTGGTGGGTTAAACCAGCTGGCTTGGAGAAAAGCACAAGATGTGGTGGGTTAAACCAGCTGGCTTGGGAAAAGCACGAGAGATGGTGGGTTAAACCAACTGCCTTGGGGAAAGCATCAGATGTGGTGGGTTAAACCAGCTGGCTTGGGAAAAGTGCGAGATGTGGTGGGTTAAACCAGCTGGCTTGGGGAAAAGCACAAGATGTGGTCCGTTAAACCAGCTGGCTTGGGAAAAGCGCAAGATGTGGTGGGTTAAACCAGCTGGCTTGGGAAAAGCACGTGATGTGGTGGGTTAAACCAGCTGGCTTAGGAAAAGCACGAGATGTGGTGGGTTAAACCAGCTGGCTTGGGAAAAGCACGAGATGTGGTGGGTTAAACCAGCTGGCTTGGTGAAAAGCACGAGATGTGGTGGGTTAAACCAGCTGGCTTGGGGAAAAGCACAAGATGTGGTGGGTTAAACCAGCTGGCTTGGGAAAAGCACGAGATGTGGTGGGTTAAACCAGCTGGCTTGAGGAAAGCATCAGACGTGGTGGGTTAAATCAGCTGGCTTGCGAAAAGTGCGAGATGTGGTGGGTTTAACTAGCTGGCTTGGGAAAAGCACGAGATGTGGTGGGTTAAACCAGCTGGCTTGGGAAAAGCAAGAGATGTGGTGGGTTAAACCAGCTGGCTTGGGGAAAAGCACAAGATGTGGTGGGTTAAACTTGCTGGCTTGGGAAAAGCACGAGATGTGGTGGGTTAAACCAGCTGGCTTGGGAAAAGCACGAAATGTGGTGGGTTAAACCAGCTGGCTTAGGAAAAGCACGAGATGTGGTGGGTTAAACCAGCTGGCTTGGGGAAAAGCACAAGATGCGGTGGGTTAAACTAGCTGGCTTGGGAAAAGCACGAGATGTGGTGGGTTAAACCAGCTGGCTTGGGGAAAAGATCAAGATGTGGTGGGTTAAACTAGCTGGCTTGGGAAAAGCACGAGATGTGGTGGGTTAAACCAGCTGGCTTGGGAAAAGCACGAAATGTGGTGGGTTAAACCAGCTGGCTTGGGAAAAGCACAAGATACGGTGGGTTAAACCAGCTGGCTTGGGGAAAAGCACAAGATGTGGTGGGTTAAACTAGCTGGCTTGGGAAAAGCACAAGATGTGGTGGGTTAAACTAGCTGGCTTGGGAAAAGCACGAGATGTGGTGGGTTAAACCAGCTGGCTTGGGAAAAGCACGAAATGTGGTGGGTTAAACCAGCTGGCTTGGGGAAAAGCACAAGATGTGGTGGGTTAAACTAGCTGGCTTGGGAAAAGCACGAGATGTGGTGGGTTAAACCAGCTGGCTTGGGGAAAAGATCAAGATGTGGTGGGTTAAACTAGCTGGCTTGGGAAAAGCACGAGATGTGGTGGGTTAAACCAGCTGGCTTGGGAAAAGCACGAAATGTGGTGGGTTAAACCAGCTGGCTTGGGAAAAGCACAAGATGCGGTGGGTTAAACCAGCTGGCTTGGGGAAAAGCACAAGATGTGGTGGGTTAAACTAGCTGGCTTGGGAAAAGCACGAGATGTGGTGGGTTAAACCAGCTGGCTTGGGAAAAGCACGAGATGTGGTGGGTTAAACCAGCTGGCTTGGGAAAAGCACGAAATGTGGTGGGTTAAACCAGCTGGCTTAGGAAAAGCACGAGATGTGGTGGGTTAAACCAGCTGGCTTGGGGAAAAGCACAAGATGCGGTGGGTTAAACCAGCTGGCTTGGGGAAAAGCACAAGATGTGGTGGGTTAAACCAGCTGGCTTGGGAAAAGCACGAGATGTGGTGGGTTAAACTAGTTGGCTTGGGGAAAGCATCAGATGTGGTGGGTTAAACCAGCTGGCTTGGGAAAAGTGCGAGATGTGGTGGGTTTAACCAGTTGGCTGGGGGAAAAGCACGAGATGTGGTAGGTTAAACCAGCTGGCTTGGGAAAAGCACGAGATGTGGTGATTTAAAGCAGCTGTCTTGGGGAAAAGCACAGGATGTGGTGGGTTAAACCAGCTGGCTTGGGAAAAGCACAAGATGTGGTGGGTTAAAGCAGCTGGCTTAGGAAAAGCACGAGATGTGGTGGATTAAACCAGCTGGCTTGGGAAAAGCACGAGATGTGGTGGGTTAAACCAGCTGGCTTGGGAAAAGCACAAGATGTGGTGAGTTGAAGCAGCTGGCTTGGGGAAAAGCACAGGATGTGGTGGGTTAAATCAGCTGGCTTGGGAAAACCACAAGATGTGGTGGGTTAAAGCAGTTGCCTTGGGAAAAGCACGAGATGTGGTGGATTAAACCAGCTGGCTTGGGAAAAGCACGAAATGTGGTGGGATAAACCAGCTGGCTTGGGAAAAGCACGAGATGTGGTGGGTTAAACCAGCTGGCTTGGGAAAAGCACAAGATGTGGTGGGTTAAACCAGCTGGCTTGTGGAAAAACACAAGATGTGGTTGGTTAAACCAGCTGGCTTGGGAAAAGCACGAGATGTGGTGGGTTAAACCAGCTGGCTTGGGGAAAGCATCAGATGTGGTATGTTAAACCAGCTGGCTTGGGAAAAGTGCGAGATGTGGTGGGTTAAACCAGCTGGCTTGGGGAAAAGCACGAGATGTGGTGGGTTAAACAAGCTGGCTTGGAGAAAAGCACAAGATGTGGTGGGTTAAACCAGCTGGCTTGGGAAAAGCACGAGAGATGGTGGGTTAAACCAACTGCCTTGGGGAAAGCATCAGATGTGGTGGGTTAAACCAGCTGGCTTGGGAAAAGTGCGAGATGTGGTGGGTTAAACCAGCTGGCTTGGGGAAAAGCACAAGATGTGGTCCGTTAAACCAGCTGGCTTGGGAAAAGCGCAAGATGTGGTAGGTTAAACCAGCTGGCTTGGGAAAAGCACGTGATGTGGTGGGTTAAACCAGCTGGCTTAGGAAAAGCACGAGATGTCGTGGGTTAAACCAGCTGGCTTGGGAAAAGCACGAGATGGGTGGGTTAAACCAGCTGGCTTGGTGAAAAGCACGAGATGTGGTGGGTTAAACCAGCTGGCTTGGGGAAAAGCACAAGATGTGGTGGGTTAAACCAGCTGGCTTGGGAAAAGCACGAGATGTGGTGGGTTAAACCAGCTGGCTTGGGGAAAGCATCAGACGTGGTGGGTTAAATCAGCTGGCTTGCGAAAAGTGCGAGATGTGGTGGGTTTAACTAGCTGGCTTGGGAAAAGCACGAGATGTGGTGGGTTAAACCAGCTGGCTTGGGAAAAGCAAGAGATGTGGTGGGTTAAACCAGCTGGCTTGGGGAAAAGCACAAGATGTGGTGGGTTAAACTAGCTGGCTTGGGAAAAGCACGAGATGTGGTGGGTTAAACCAGCTGGCTTGGGAAAAGCACGAGATGTGGTGGGTTAAACCATCTGGCTTGGGAAAAGCACGAAATGTGGTGGGTTAAACCAGCTGGCTTAGGAAAAGCACGAGATGTGGTGGGTTAAACCAGCTGGCTTGGGGAAAAGCACAAGATGTGGTGGGTTAAACTAGCTGGCTTGGGAAAAGCACGAGATGTGGTGGGTTAAACCAGCTGGCTTGGGGAAAAGATCAAGATGTGGTGGGTTAAACTAGCTGGCTTGGGAAAAGCACGAGATGTGGTGGGTTAAACCAGCTGGCTTGGGAAAAGCACAAGATGCGGTGGGTTAAACCAGCTGGCTTGGGGAAAAGCACAAGATGTGGTGGGTTAAACTAGCTGGCTTGGGAAAAGCACAAGATGTGGTGGGTTAAACTAGCTGGCTTGGGAAAAGCACGAGATGTGGTGGGTTAAACCAGCTGGCTTGGGAAAAGCACGAGATGTGGTGGGTTAAACCAGCTGGCTTGGGGAAAAGCACAAGATGCGGTGGGTTAAACCAGCTGGCTTGGGGAAAAGCACAAGATGTGGTAGGTTAAACCAGCTGGCTTGGGAAAAGCACGAGATTTGGTGGGTTAAACTAGTTGGCTTGGGGAAAGCATCAAATGTGGTGGGTTAAACCAGCTGGCTTGGGAAAAGTGCGAGATGTGGTGGGTTTAACCAGTTGGCTGGGGGAAAAGCACGAGATGTGGTAGGTTAAACCAGCTGGCTTGGGAAAAGCACGAGATGTGGTGATTTAAAGCAGCTGGCTTGGGGAAAAGCACAGGATGTGGTGGGTTAAACCAGCTGGCTTGGGAAAAGCACAAGATGTGGTTGGTTAAAGCAGCTGGCTTGGGAAAAGCACGAGATGTGGTGGATTAAACCAGCTGGCTTGGGAAAAGCACGAGATGTGGTGGGTTAAACCAGCTGGCTTGGGAAAAGCACAAGATGTGGTGAGTTGAAGCAGCTGGCTTGGGGAAAAGCACAGGATGTGGTGGGTTAAATCAGCTGGCTTGGGAAAAGCACAAGATGTGGTGGGTTAAAGCAGTTGGCTTGGGAAAAGCACGAGATGTGGTGGATTAAACCAGCTGGCTTGGGAAAAGCACGAAATGTGGTGGGTTAAACCAGCTGGCTTGGGAAAAGCACGAGATGTGGTGGGTTAAACCAGCTGGCTTGGGAAAAGCACAAGATGTGGTGGGTTAAACCAGCTGGCTTGTGGAAAAACACAAGATGTGGTGGGTTAAACCAGCTGGCTTGTGGAAAAACATATGATGTGGTGGGTTAAACCAGCTGGCTTGGGAAAAGCACGAGATGTGGTGGGTTAAACCAGCTGGCTTGGGGAAAGCATCAGATGTGGTATGTTAAACCAGCTGGCTTGGGAAAAGTGCGAGATGTGGTGGGTTAAACCCGCTGGCTTGGGGAAAAGCACGAGATGTGGTGGGTTAAACCAGCTGGCTTGGAGAAAAGCACAAGATGTGGTGGGTTAAACCAGCTGGCTTGGGAAAAGCACGAGAGATGGTGGGTTAAACCAACTGCCTTGGGGAAAGCATCAGATGTGGTGGGTTAAACCAGCTGGCTTGGGAAAAGTGCGAGATGTGGTGGGTTAAACCAGCTGGCTTGGGGAAAAGCACAAAATGTGGTCCGTTAAACCAGCTGGCTTGGGAAAAGCGCAAGATGTGGTGGGTTAAACCAGCTGGCTTGGGAAAAGCACGTGATGTGGTGGGTTAAACCAGCTGGCTTAGGAAAAGCACGAGATGTGGTGGGTTAAACCAGCTGGCTTGGGAAAAGCACGAGATGTGGTGGGTTAAACCAGCTGGCTTGGTGAAAAGCACGAGATGTGGTGGGTTAAACCAGCTGGCTTGGGGAAAAGCACAAGATGTGGTGGGTTAAACCAGCTGGCTTGGGAAAAGCACGAGATGTGGTGGGTTAAACCAGCTGGCTTGGGGAAAGCATCAGATGTGGTGGGTTAAATCAGCTGGCTTGCGAAAAGTGCGAGATGTGGTGGGTTTAACTAGCTGGCTTGGGAAAAGCACGAGATGTGGTGGGTTAAACCAGCTGGCTTGGGAAAAGCACGAAATGTGGTGGGTTAAACCAGCTGGCTTAAGAAAAGCACGAGATGTGGTGGGTTAAACCAGCTGGCTTGGGGAAAAGCACAAGATGTGGTGGGTTAAACTAGCTGGCTTGGGAAAAGCACGAGATGTGGTGGGTTAAACCAGCTGGCTTGGGGAAAAGATCAAGATGTGGTGGGTTAAACTAGCTGGCTTGGGAAAAGCACGAAATGTGGTTGGTTAAACCAGCTGGCTTGAGAAAAGCACAAGATGCGGTGGGTTAAACCAGCTGGCTTGGGGAAAAGCACAAGATGTGGTGGGTTAAACTAGCTGGCTTGGGAAAAGCACAAGATGTAGTGGGTTAAACTAGCTGGCTTGGGAAAAGCACGAGATGTGGTGGGTTAAACCAGCTGGCTTGGGAAAAGCACGAGATGTGGTGGGTTAAACCAGCTGGCTTGGGAAAAGCACGAAATGTGGTGGGTTAAACCAGCTGGCTTAGTAAAAGCACGAGATGTGGTGGGTTAAACCAGCTGGCTTGGGGAAAAGCACAAGATGCGGTGGGTTAAACCAGCTGGCTTGGGGAAAAGCACAAGATGTGGTGGGTTAAACCAGCTGGCTTGGGAAAAGCACGAGATGTGGTGGGTTAAACTAGTTGGCTTGGGGAAAGCATCAGATGTGGTGGGTTAAACCAGCTGGCTTGGGAAAAGTGCGAGATGTGGTGGGTTTAACCAGTTGGCTGGGGGAAAAGCACGAGATGTGGTAGGTTAAACCAGCTGGCTTGGGAAAAGCACGAGATGTGGTGAGTTAAAGCAGCTGGCTTGGGGAAAAGCACAGGATGTGGTGGGTTAAACCAGCTGGCTTGGGAAAAGCACAAGATGTGGTGGGTTAAACCAGCTGGCTTGGGAAAAGCACGAGATGTGGTGGGTTAAACTAGTTGGCTTGGGGAAAGCATCAGATGTGGTGGGTTAAACCAGCTGGCTTGGGAAAAGTGCGAGATGTGGTGGGTTTAACCAGTTGGCTGGGGGAAAAGCACGAGATGTGGTAGGTTAAACCAGCTGGCTTGGGAAAAGCACGAGATGTGGTGATTTAAAGCAGCTGTCTTGGGGAAAAGCACAGGATGTGGTGGGTTAAACCAGCTGGCTTGGGAAAAGCACAAGATGTGGTGGGTTAAAGCAGCTGGCTTAGGAAAAGCACGAGATGTGGTGGATTAAACCAGCTGGCTTGGGAAAAGCACGAGATGTGGTGGGTTAAACCAGCTGGCTTGGGAAAAGCACAAGATGTGGTGAGTTGAAGCAGCTGGCTTGGGGAAAAGCACAGGATGTGGTGGGTTAAATCAGCTGGCTTGGGAAAAGCACAAGATGTGGTGGGTTAAAGCAGTTGGCTTGGGAAAAGCACGAGATGTGGTGGATTAAACCAGCTGGCTTGGGAAAAGCACGAAATGTGGTGGGATAAACCAGCTGGCTTGGGAAAAGCACGAGATGTGGTGGGTTAAACCAGCTGGCTTGGGAAAAGCACAAGATGTGGTGGGTTAAACCAGCTGGCTTGTGGAAAAACACAAGATGTGGTTGGTTAAACCAGCTGGCTTGTGGAAAAACATATGATGTGGTGGGTTAAACCAGCTGGCTTGGGAAAAGCACGAGATGTGGTGGGTTAAACCAGCTGGCTTGGGGAAAGCATCAGATGTGGTATGTTAAACCAGCTGGCTTGGGAAAAGTGCGAGATGTGGTGGGTTAAACCAGCTGGCTTGGGGAAAAGCACGAGATGTGGTGGGTTAAACAAGCTGGCTTGGAGAAAAGCACAAGATGTGGTGGGTTAAACCAGCTGGCTTGGGAAAAGCACGAGAGATGGTGGGTTAAACCAACTGCCTTGGGGAAAGCATCAGATGTGGTGGGTTAAACCAGCTGGCTTGGGAAAAGTGCGAGATGTGGTGGGTTAAACCAGCTGGCTTGGGGAAAAGCACAATATGTGGTCCGTTAAACCAGCTGGCTTGGGAAAAGCGCAAGATGTGGTAGGTTAAACCAGCTGGCTTGGGAAAAGCACGTGATGTGGTGGGTTAAACCAGCTGGCTTAGGAAAAGCACGAGATGTCGTGGGTTAAACCAGCTGGCTTGGGAAAAGCACGAGATGGGTGGGTTAAACCAGCTGGCTTGGTGAAAAGCACGAGATGTGGTGGGTTAAACCAGCTGGCTTGGGGAAAAGCACAAGATGTGGTGTGTTAAACCAGCTGGCTTGGGAAAAGCAAGAGATGTGGTGGGTTAAACCAGCTGGCTTGGGAAAAGCACAAGATGTGGTGGGTTAAACTAGCTGGCTTGGGAAAAGCACGAGATGTGGTGGGTTAAACCAGCTGGCTTGGGAAAAGCACGAGATGTGGTGGGTTAAACCATCTGGCTTGGGAAAAGCACGAAATGTGGTGGGTTAAACCAGCTGGCTTAGGAAAAGCACGAGATGTGGTGGGTTAAACCAGCTGGCTTGGGGAAAAGCACAAGATGTGGTGGGTTAAACTAGCTGGCTTGGGAAAAGCACGAGATGTGGTGGGTTAAACCAGCTGGCTTGGGGAAAAGATCAAGATGTGGTGGGTTAAACTAGCTGGCTTGGGAAAAGCACGAGATGTGGTGGGTTAAACCAGCTGGCTTGGGAAAAGCACAAGATGCGGTGGGTTAAACCAGCTGGCTTGGGGAAAAGCACAAGATGTGGTGGGTTAAACTAGCTGGCTTGGGAAAAGCACAAGATGTGGTGGGTTAAACTAGCTGGCTTGGGAAAAGCACGAGATGTGGTGGGTTAAACCAGCTGGCTTGGGAAAAGCACGAGATGTGGTGGGTTAAACCAGCTGGCTTGGGGAAAAGCACAAGATGCGGTGGGTTAAACCAGCTGGCTTGGGGAAAAGCACAAGATGTGGTAGGTTAAACCAGCTGGCTTGGGAAAAGCACGAGATTTGGTGGGTTAAACTAGTTGGCTTGGGGAAAGCATCAGATGTGGTGGGTTAAACCAGCTGGCTTGGGAAAAGTGCGAGATGTGGTGGGTTTAACCAGTTGGCTGGGGGAAAAGCACGAGATGTGGTAGGTTAAACCAGCTGGCTTGGGAAAAGCACGAGATGTGGTGATTTAAAGCAGCTGGCTTGGGGAAAAGCACAGGATGTGGTGGGTTAAACCAGCTGGCTTGGGAAAAGCACAAGATGTGGTTGGTTAAAGCAGCTGGCTTGGGAAAAGCACGAGATGTGGTGGATTAAACCAGCTGGCTTGGGAAAAGCACGAGATGTGGTGGGTTAAACCAGCTGGCTTGGGAAAAGCACAAGATGTGGTGAGTTGAAGCAGCTGGCTTGGGGAAAAGCACAGGATGTGGTGGGTTAAATCAGCTGGCTTGGGAAAAGCACAAGATGTGGTGGGTTAAAGCAGTTGGCTTGGGAAAAGCACGAGATGTGGTGGATTAAACCAGCTGGCTTGGGAAAAGCACGAAATGTGGTGGGTTAAACCAGCTGGCTTGGGAAAAGCACGAGATGTGGTGGGTTAAACCAGCTGGCTTGGGAAAAGCACAAGATGTGGTGGGTTAAACCAGCTGGCTTGTGGAAAAACACAAGATGTGGTGGGTTAAACCAGCTGGCTTGTGGAAAAACATATGATGTGGTGGGTTAAACCAGCTGGCTTGGGAAAAGCACGAGATGTGGTGGGTTAAACCAGCTGGCTTGGGGAAAGCATCAGATGTGGTATGTTAAACCAGCTGGCTTGGGAAAAGTGCGAGATGTGGTGGGTTAAACCCGCTGGCTTGGGGAAAAGCACGAGATGTGGTGGGTTAAACCAGCTGGCTTGGAGAAAAGCACAAGATGTGGTGGGTTAAACCAGCTGGCTTGGGAAAAGCACGAGAGATGGTGGGTTAAACCAACTGCCTTGGGGAAAGCATCAGATGTGGTGGGTTAAACCAGCTGGCTTGGGAAAAGTGCGAGATGTGGTGGGTTAAACCAGCTGGCTTGGGGAAAAGCACAAAATGTGGTCCGTTAAACCAGCTGGCTTGGGAAAAGCGCAAGATGTGGTGGGTTAAACCAGCTGGCTTGGGAAAAGCACGTGATGTGGTGGGTTAAACCAGCTGGCTTAGGAAAAGCACGAGATGTGGTGGGTTAAACCAGCTGGCTTGGGAAAAGCACGAGATGTGGTGGGTTAAACCAGCTGGCTTGGTGAAAAGCACGAGATGTGGTGGGTTAAACCAGCTGGCTTGGGGAAAAGCACAAGATGTGGTGGGTTAAACCAGCTGGCTTGGGAAAAGCACGAGATGTGGTGGGTTAAACCAGCTGGCTTGGGGAAAGCATCAGATGTGGTGGGTTAAACCAGCTGGCTTGGGGAAAAGCACAAGATGCGGTGGGTTAAACCAGCTGGCTTGGGGAAAAGCACAAGATGTGGTAGGTTAAACCAGCTGGCTTGGGAAAAGCACGAGATTTGGTGGGTTAAACTAGTTGGCTTGGGGAAAGCATCAGATGTGGTGGGTTAAACCAGCTGGCTTGGGAAAAGTGCGAGATGTGGTGGGTTTAACCAGTTGGCTGGGGGAAAAGCACGAGATGTGGTAGGTTAAACCAGCTGGCTTGGGAAAAGCACGAGATGTGGTGATTTAAAGCAGCTGGCTTGGGGAAAAGCACAGGATGTGGTGGGTTAAACCAGCTGGCTTGGGAAAAGCACAAGATGTGGTTGGTTAAAGCAGCTGGCTTGGGAAAAGCACGAGATGTGGTGGATTAAACCAGCTGGCTTGGGAAAAGCACGAGATGTGGTGGGTTAAACCAGCTGGCTTGGGAAAAGCACAAGATGTGGTGAGTTGAAGCAGCTGGCTTGGGGAAAAGCACAGGATGTGGTGGGTTAAATCAGCTGGCTTGGGAAAAGCACAAGATGTGGTGGGTTAAAGCAGTTGGCTTGGGAAAAGCACGAGATGTGGTGGATTAAACCAGCTGGCTTGGGAAAAGCACGAAATGTGGTGGGTTAAACCAGCTGGCTTGGGAAAAGCACGAGATGTGGTGGGTTAAACCAGCTGGCTTGGGAAAAGCACAAGATGTGGTGGGTTAAACCAGCTGGCTTGTGGAAAAACACAAGATGTGGTGGGTTAAACCAGCTGGCTTGTGGAAAAACATATGATGTGGTGGGTTAAACCAGCTGGCTTGGGAAAAGCACGAGATGTGGTGGGTTAAACCAGCTGGCTTGGGGAAAGCATCAGATGTGGTATGTTAAACCAGCTGGCTTGGGAAAAGTGCGAGATGTGGTGGGTTAAACCCGCTGGCTTGGGGAAAAGCACGAGATGTGGTGGGTTAAACCAGCTGGCTTGGAGAAAAGCACAAGATGTGGTGGGTTAAACCAGCTGGCTTGGGAAAAGCACGAGAGATGGTGGGTTAAACCAACTGCCTTGGGGAAAGCATCAGATGTGGTGGGTTAAACCAGCTGGCTTGGGAAAAGTGCGAGATGTGGTGGGTTAAACCAGCTGGCTTGGGGAAAAGCACAAAATGTGGTCCGTTAAACCAGCTGGCTTGGGAAAAGCGCAAGATGTGGTGGGTTAAACCAGCTGGCTTGGGAAAAGCACGTGATGTGGTGGGTTAAACCAGCTGGCTTAGGAAAAGCACGAGATGTGGTGGGTTAAACCAGCTGGCTTGGGAAAAGCACGAGATGTGGTGGGTTAAACCAGCTGGCTTGGTGAAAAGCACGAGATGTGGTGGGTTAAACCAGCTGGCTTGGGGAAAAGCACAAGATGTGGTGGGTTAAACCAGCTGGCTTGGGAAAAGCACGAGATGTGGTGGGTTAAACCAGCTGGCTTGGGGAAAGCATCAGATGTGGTGGGTTAAATCAGCTGGCTTGCGAAAAGTGCGAGATGTGGTGGGTTTAACTAGCTGGCTTGGGAAAAGCACGAGATGTGGTGGGTTAAACCAGCTGGCTTGGGAAAAGCACGAAATGTGGTGGGTTAAACCAGCTGGCTTAAGAAAAGCACGAGATGTGGTGGGTTAAACCAGCTGGCTTGGGGAAAAGCACAAGATGTGGTGGGTTAAACTAGCTGGCTTGGGAAAAGCACGAGATGTGGTGGGTTAAACCAGCTGGCTTGGGGAAAAGATCAAGATGTGGTGGGTTAAACTAGATGGCTTGGGAAAAGCACGAGATGTGGTAGGTTAAACCAGCTGGCTTGGGAAAAGCACGAAATGTGGTTGGTTAAACCAGCTGGCTTGAGAAAAGCACAAGATGCGGTGGGTTAAACCAGCTGGCTTGGAGAAAAGCACAAGATGTGGTGGGTTAAACTAGCTGGCTTGGGAAAAGCACAAGATGTAGTGGGTTAAACTAGCTGGCTTGGGAAAAGCACGAGATGTGGTGGGTTAAACCAGCTGGCTTGGGAAAAGCACGAGATGTGGTGGGTTAAACCAGCTGGCTTGGGAAAAGCACGAAATGTGGTGGGTTAAACCAGCTGGCTTAGTAAAAGCACGAGATGTGGTGGGTTAAACCAGCTGGCTTGGGGAAAAGCACAAGATGCGGTGGGTTAAACCAGCTGGCTTGGGGAAAAGCACAAGATGTGGTGGGTTAAACCAGCTGGCTTGGGAAAAGCACGAGATGTGGTGGGTTAAACTAGTTGGCTTGGGGAAAGCATCAGATGTGGTGGGTTAAACCAGCTGGCTTGGGAAAAGTGCGAGATGTGGTGGGTTTAACCAGTTGGCTGGGGGAAAAGCACGAGATGTGGTAGGTTAAACCAGCTGGCTTGGGAAAAGCACGAGATGTGGTGAGTTAAAGCAGCTGGCTTGGGGAAAAGCACAGGATGTGGTGGGTTAAACCAGCTGGCTTGGGAAAAGCACAAGATGTGGTTGGTTAAAGCAGCTGGCTTGGGAAAAGCACGAGATGTGGTGGATTAAACCAGCTGGCTTGGGAAAAGCACGAGATGTGGTGGGTTAAACCAGCTGGCTTGGGAAAAGCACAAGATGTGGTGAGTTGAAGCAGCTGGCGTGGGGAAAAGCACAGGATGTGGTGGGTTAAATCAGCTGGCTTGGGAAAAGCACAAGATGTGGTGGGTTAAAGCAGTTGGCTTGGGAAAAGCACGAGATGTGGTGCATTAAACAAGCTGGCTTGGGAAAAGCACGAAATGTGGTGGGTTAAACCAGCTGGCTTGGGAAAAGCACGAGATGTGGTGGGTTAAACCAGCTGGCTTGGGAAAAGCACAAGATGTGGTGGGTTAAACCAGCTGGCTTGTGGAAAAACACAAGATGTGGTTGGTTAAACCAGCTGGCTTGTGGAAAAACATATGATGTGGTGGGTTAAACCAGCTGGCTTGGGAAAAGCACGAGATGTGGTGGGTTAAACCAGCTGGCTTGGGGAAAGCATCAGATGTGGTATGTTAAACCAGCTGTCTTGGGAAAAGTGCGAGATGTGGTCGGTTAAACCAGCTGGCTTGGGGAAAAGCACGAGATGTGGTGGGTTAAACCAGCTGGCTTGGAGAAAAGCACAAGATGTGGTGGGTTAAACCAGCTGGCTTGGGAAAAGCACGAGATGTGGTGGGTTAAACCAACTGCCTTGGGGAAAGCATCAGATGTAGTGGATTAAACCAGCTGGCTTGGGAAAAGTGCGAGATGTGGTGGGTTAAACCAGCTGGCTTGGGAAAAAGCACAAGATGTGGTCGGTTAAACCAGCTGGCTTGGGAAAAGCGCAAGATGTGGTGGGTTAAACCAGCTGGCTTGGGAAAAGCACGTGATGTGGTGGGTTAAACCAGCTGGCTTAGGAAAAGCACAAGATGTGGTGGGTTAAACCAGCTGGCTTGGGAAAAGCACGAGATGTGGTGGGTTAAACCAGCTGGCTTGGTGAAAAGCACGAGATGTGGTGGGTTAAACCAGCTGGCTTGGGGAAAAGCACAAGATGTGGTGGGTTAAACCAGCTGGCTTGGGAAAAGCACGAGATGTGGTGGGTTAAACCAGCTGGCTTGGGGAAAGCATCAGATGTGGTGGGTTAAATCAGCTGGCTTGCGAAAAGTGCGAGATGTGGTGGGTTTAACTAGCTGGCTTGGGAAAAGCACGAGATGTGGTGGGTTAAACCAGCTGGGTTGGGAAAAGCACGAAATGTGGTGGGTTAAACCAGCTGGCTTAGGAAAAGCACGAGATGTGGTGGGTTAAACCAGCTGGCTTGGGAAAAGCACGAGATGTGGTGGGTTAAACCAGCTGGCTTGGGAAAAGCACGAGATGTGGTGGGTTAAACCAGCTGGCTTGGGAAAAGCACGAAATGTGGTGGGTTAAACCAGCTGGCTTGGGGAAAAGCACAAGATGTGGTGGGTTAAACTAGCTGGCTTGGGAAAAGCACAAGATGTGGTGGGTTAAACTAGCTGGCTTGGGAAAAGCACGAGATGTGGTGGGTTAAACCAGCTGGCTTGGGAAAAGCACGAGATGTGGTGGGTTAAACCAGCTGCCTTGGGAAAAGCACGAGATGTGGTGGGTTAAACCAGCTGGCTTAAGAAAAGCACGAGATGTGGTGGGTTAAACCAGCTGGCTTGGGGAAAAGCACGAGATGCGGTGGGTTAAACCAGCTGGCTTGGGAAAAGCACGAGATGTGGTGGGTTAAACTAGTTGGCTTGGGAAAAGCATCAGATGTGGTGGGTTAAACCAGCTGGCTTGGGAAAAGTGCGAGATGTGGTGGGTTTAACCAGTTGGCTGGGGAAAAGCACGAGATGTGGTAGGTTAAACCAGCTGGCTTGGGAAAAGCACGAGATGTGGTGAGTTAAAGCAGCTGGCTTGGGGAAAAGCACAGGATGTGGTGGGTTAAACCAGCTGGCTTGGGAAAAGCACAAGATGTGGTTGGTTAAAGCAGCTGGCTTGGGAAAAGCACGAGATGTGGTGGATTAAACCAGCTGGCTTGGGAAAAGCACAAGATGTGGTGGGTTAAACCAGCTGGCTTGTGGAAAAACACGAGATGTGGTGGGTTAAACCAGCTGGCTTAAGAAAAGCACGAGATGTGGTGGGTTAAACCAGCTGGCTTGGGAAAAGCACGAGATGTGGTGGGTTAAACCAGTTGGCTTGGGGAAAAGCACAAGATGTGGTGGGTTAAACCAGCTGGCTTGGGAAAAGCACGAGATGTGGTGGGTTAAACCAGCTGGCTTGGGAAAAGCACGAGATGTGGTGGGTTAAACCAGCTGGCTTAAGAAAAGCACGAGATGTGGTGGGTTAAACCAGCTGGCTTGGGAAAAGCACGAGATGTGGTGGGTTAAACCAGTTGGCTTGGGGAAAAGCACAAGATGTGGTGGGTTAAACCAGCTGGCTTGGGCAAAAGCACAAGATGTGGTGGATTAAACCAACTGGCTTGAGAAAAGCACGAGATGTGGTGGGTTAAAGCAGCTGGCTTGGGGAAAAGCACAGGATGTGGTGGGTTAAACCAGCTGGCTTGGGAAAAGCACGAGATGTGGTGGATTAAACCAGCTGGCTTGGGAAAAGCACGAGATGTGGTGGGTTAAACCAGCTGGCTTGGGAAAAGCACGAGATGTGGTGGGTTAAACCAGCTGGCTTGGTGAAAAGCACGAGATGTGGTGGGTTAAACCAGCTGGCTTGGGGAAAAGCACAAGATGTGGTGGGTTAAACCAGCTGGCTTGGGAAAAGCACGAGATGTGGTGGGTTAAACCAGCTGGCTTAAGAAAAGCACGAGATGTGGTGGGTTAAACCAGCTGGCTTGGGAAAAGCACGAGATGTGGTGGGTTAAACCAGTTGGCTTGGGGAAAAGCACAACATGTGGCGGGTTAAACCAGCTGGCTTGGGGAAAAGCACAAGATGTGGTTGATTAAACCAACTGGCTTGAGAAAAGCACGAGATGTGGTTGGTTAAACCAGCTGGCTTGGGAAAAGCACGAGATGTGGTGAGTTAAAGCAGCTGGCTTGGGGAAAAGCACTGGATGTGGTGGGTTAAACCAGCTGGCTTGGGAAAAGCACGAGATGTGGTGGATTAAACCAATTGGCTTGAGGAAAAGCACAAGATGTGGTGGGTTAAACCAGCTGGCTTGGGAAAAGCACGAGCTGTGGTGGGTTAAAGCAGCTGGCTTGGGAAAAGTACGAGATGTGGTGGGTTAAACCAGCTGGCTTGGGAAAAGCACGATATGTGGTGGGTTAAACCAGTTGGCTTGGGGAAAAGCACAAGATGTGGTGGGTAAAACCAGCTGGCTTGGGAAAAGCACGAGATGTTGTGGGTTAAACCAGCTGGCTTGGGAAAAGCACAAGATGTGGTGCATTAAACCAGCTGGCTTGTGGAAAAACACGAGATGTGGTGGGTTAAACCAGCTGGCTTAAGAAAAGCACGAGATGTGGTGGGTTAAACCAGCTGGCTTGGGAAAAACACGAGATGTGGTGGGTTAAACCAGTTGGCTTGGGGAAAAGCACAAGATGTGGTGGGTTAAACCAGCTGGCTTGGGGAAAAGCACAAGATGTGGTGGATTAAACCAACTGGCTTGAGAAAAGCACGAGATGTGGTGGGTTAAACCAGCTGGCTAGGGAAAAGCACGAGATGTGGTGGGTTAAACCAGCTGGCTTGGGAAAAGCACAAGATGTGGTGGATTAAACCAGCTGGTTGTGGAAAAACACGAGATGTGGTGGGTTAAACCAGCTGGCTTAAGAAAAGCACGAGATGTGGTGGGTTAAACCAGCTGGCTTGGGAAGAGCACGAGATGTGGTGGGTTAAACCAGTTGGCTTGGGGAAAAGCACAAGATGTGGTGGGTTAAACCAGCTGGCTTGGGGAAAAGCACAAGATGTGGTGGATTAAACCAACTGGCTTGAGAAAAGCACGAGATGTGGTGGGTTAAACCAGCTGGCTTGGGGAAAGCATCAGATGTGGTGCGTTAAACCAGCTGGCTTGGGAAAAGCACGAGATGTGGTGGGTTAAACCAGCTGGCTTGGGAAAAGCACAAGATGTGGTGGATTAAACCAGCTGGTTGTGGAAAAACACGAGATGTGGTGGGTTAAACCAGCTGGCTTAAGAAAAGCACGAGATGTGGTGGGTTAAACCAGCTGGCTTGGGAAGAGCACGAGATGTGGTGGGTTAAACCAGTTGGCTTGGGGAAAAGCACAAGATGTGGTGGGTTAAACCAGCTGGCTTGGGGAAAAGCACAAGATGTGGTGGATTAAACCAACTGGCTTGAGAAAAGCACGAGATGTGGTGGGTTAAACCAGCTGGCTTGGGGAAAGCATCAGATGTGGTGCGTTAAACCAGCTGGCTTGGGAAAAGTGCGAGATGTGGTGGGTTTAACCAGCTGGCTTGGGGAAAAGCACGAGATGTGGTGGGTTAAACCAGCTGGCTTGGGGAAAGCACGAGATGTGGTGGGTTAAACCAGCTGGCTTGGGAAAAGCACGATATGTGGTGGGTTAAACCAGTTGGCTTGGGGAAAAGCACAAGATGTGGTGGGTTAAACCAGCTGGCTTGGGGAAAAGCACAAGATGTGGTGGATTAAACCAACTGGCTTGATAAAAGCATGAGATGTGGTGGGTTAAACCAGCTGACTTGGGAAAAGCACGAGATGTGGTGAGTTAAAGCAGCTGGCTTGGGAAAAGCAAGAGATGTGGTGGGTTAAACCAGCTGGCTTAGGAAAAGCACGAGATGTGGTGGGTTAAACCAGATGGCTTGGGGAAAAGCACGAGATGTGGTGGGTTAAACCAGCTGGCTTGGGGAAAAGCACAAGATGTGGTGGGTTAAACCAGCTGGTTTGGGAAAAGCACGAGATGTGGTGGGTTAAACTAGTTGGCTTGGGGAAAGCATCAGATGTGGAGGGTTAAACCAGCTGGCTTAGGAAAAGCACGAGATGTGGTGGGTTAAACCAGCTGGCTTGGGGAAAGCACAAGATGTGGTGGGTTAAACCAGCTGGCTTGGGAAAAGCAGAAGATGTGGTGGGTTAAACCAGCTGGCTTGGGAAAAGTACGAGATGTGGTGGGTTAAACCAGTTGGCTTGGGGAAAGCATCAGATGTGGTGGGTTAAACCAGCGGGCTTGGGAAAAGCACGAGATGTGGTGGGTTAAACCAGCTGGCTTAGGAAAAGCACGAAATGTGGTGGGTTAAACCAGCTGGCTTGGGGAAATCATCAGATGTGGTGGGTTAAACCAGCTGGCTTGGGAAAAGTGCGAGATGTGGTGGGTTAAACCAGCTGGCTTGGGAAAAGCACAAGATGTGGTCGGTTAAACCAGCTGGCTTGGGAAAAGCGCAAGATGTGGTGGGTTAAACCAGCTGGCTTGGGAAAAGCACAAGATGTTGTGGGTTAAACCAGCTGGCTTGGGAAAAGCACGAGATGTGGTGGGTTAAACCAGCTGGCTTGGGAAAAGCGCGAGATGTGGTCGGTTAAACCAGCTGGCTTGGGAAAAGCGCGAGATGTGGTGGGTTAAACCAGCTGGCTTGGGAAAAGCACAAGATGTGGTGGGTTAAACCAGCTGGCTTGGTGAAAAGCACGAGATGTGGTGGGTTAAACAAGCTGGCTTGGGAAAAGCACGAGATGTGGTGGGTTAAACCAGCTGGCTTGGGGAAAGCATCAGATGTGGTGGGTTAAATCAGCTGGCATGGGAAAAGCACGAGATGTGGTGGGTTTAACCAGCTGGCTTGGGGAAAAGCACGAGATGTGGTGGGTTAAACCATCTGGCTTGGGAAAAGCAAGAGATGTGGTGGGTTAAACCAGCTGGCTTAGGAAAAGCACGAGATGTGGTGGGTTAAACCAGATGGCTTGGGGAAAAGCACGAGATGTGGTGGGTTAAACCAGCTGGCTTGGGGAAAAGCACAAGATGTGGTGGGTTAAACCAGCTGGTTTGGGAAAAGCACGAGATGTGGTGGGTTAAACTAGTTGGCTTGGGGAAAGCATCAGATGTGGAGGGTTAAACCAGCTGGCTTAGGAAAAGCACGAGATGTGGTGGGTTAAACCAGCTGGCTTGGGAAGAGCACGAGATGTGGTGGGTTAAACCAGTTGGCTTGGGGAAAAGCACAAGATGTGGTGGGTTAAACCAGCTGGCTTGGGGAAAAGCACAAGATGTGGTGGATTAAACCAACTGGCTTGAGAAAAGCACGAGATGTGGTGGGTTAAACCAGCTGGCTTGGGGAAAAGCACAAGATGTGGTGGGTTAAACCAGCTGGTTTGGGAAAAGCACGAGATGTGGTGGGTTAAACTAGTTGGCTTGGGGAAAGCATCTGATGTGGAGGGTTAAACCAGCTGGCTTAGGAAAAGCACGAGATGTGGTGGGTTAAACCAGCTGGCTTGGGGAAAAGCACAAGATGTGGTGGGTTAAACCAGCTGGCTTGGGAAAAGCAGAAGATGTGGTGGGTTAAACTAGTTGGCTTGGGGAAAGAATCAGATGTGGTGGGTTAAACCAGCTGGCTTGGGAAAAGTGCGAGATGTGGTGGGTTTAACCAGTTGGCTGGGGGAAAATCACGAGATGTGGTGGGTTAAACCAGCTCGCTTGGGAAAAGCACGAGATGTGGTGTTTTAAAGTAGCTGGCTTGGGGAAAAGCTCAGGATGTGGTGGGTTAAAACAGCTGGCTTGGGAAAAGCACAAGATGTGGTGGGTTAAACCAGCTGGCTTGGGAAAAGCACGAGATGTGGTGGATTAAACCAGCTGGCTTGGGAAAAGCACGAGATGTGGTGGCTTAAACCAGCTGGCTTGGGAAAAACACGAGATGTGGTGGGTTAAACCAACTGGCTTGGGAAAAGCACGAGATGTGGTGGGTTAAACCAGCTGGCTTGTGGAAAAACACGAGATGTGGTGGGTTAAACCAGCTGGCTTAAGAAAAGCACGAGATGTGGTGGGTTAAACCAGCTGGCTTGGGAAAAGCACGAGATGTGGTGGGTTAAACCAGTTGGCTTGGGGAAAAGCACAAGATGTGGTGGGTTAAACCAGCTGGCTTGGGAAAAACACAAGATGAGGTGGGTTAAACCAGCTGGCTTGGGAAAAGCACAAGATGTGGTCGGTTAAAGCAGCTAGCTTGGGGAAAAGCACAGGATGTGGTGGGTTAAACCAGCTGGCTTAGGAAAAGCACAAGATGTGGTGGGTTAAAGCAGCTGGCTTGGGAAAAGCACGAGATGTGGTGGATTAAACCAACTGGCTTGGGAAAAGCAAGAGATGTGGTGGGTTAAACCAGCTGGCTTGGGAAAAGCACGAGATGTGGTGGGTTTAACCAGCTGGCTTGGGGAAAAGCACGAGATGTGATGGGTTAAACCAGCTGGCTTAGGGAAAGCACGAGATGTGGTGAGTTAAAGCAGCTAGCTTGGGGAAAAGCACAGGATGTGGTGGGTTAAACCAGCTGGCTTAGAAAAAGCACAAGATGTGGTGGGTTAAAGCAGCTGGCTTGGGAAAAGCACGAGATGCGGTGGGTTAAACCAGCTGGCTTGGGAAAAGCACGAGATGTGGTGGGTTAAACCAGCTGGCTTGTGGAAAAACACAAGATGTGGTGGGTTAAACCAGCTGGCTTGTGGAAAAACATATGATGTGGTGGGCTAAACCAGCTGGCTTGGGAAAAGCGCGAGATGAGGTGGGTTAAACCAGCTGGCTTGGGAAAAGCACAAGATGTGGTGGGTTAAACCAGCTGGCTTGGGAAAAGCACGAGATGTGGTGGGTTAAACCAGCTGGCTTAGGAAAAGCACGAGATGTGGTAGGTTAAACCAGCTGGCTTGGGAAAAGCACGAGATGTGGTGGGTTAAACCAGCTGGCTTGGTGAAAAGCACGAGATGTGGTGGGTTAAACCAGCTGGCTTGGGGAAAAACACAAGATGTGGTGGGTTAAACCAGCTGGCTTGGGAAAAGCACGAGATGTGGTGGGTTAAACCAGCTGGCTTAGGAAAAGCACGAGATGTGGTGGGTTAAACCAGCTGGCTTGGGGAAAGCATCAGATGTGGTGGGTTAAACCAGCTGGCTTGGGAAAAGTGCGAGATGTGGTGGGTTAAACCAGCTGGCTTGGGGAAAAGCACAAGATGTGGTCGGTTAAACCAGCTGGCTTGGGAAAAGCGCAAGATGTGGTGGGTTAAACCAGCTGGCTTGGGAAAAGCACAAGATGTTGTGGGTTAAACCAGCTGGCTTGGGAAAAGCACGAGATGTGGTGGATTAAACCAGCTGGCTTGGGAAAAGTGCGAGATGTGGTCGGTTAAACCAGCTGGCTTGGGAAAAGCGCGAGATGTGGTGGGTTAAACCAGCTGGCTTGGGAAAAGCACAAGATGTGGTGGGTTAAAACAGCTGGCTTGGGAAAAGCACAAGATGTGGTGGGTTAAACCAGCTGGCTTGGGAAAAGCACGAGATGTGGTGAGTTAAACCAGCTGGCTTAGGAAAAGCACGAGATGTCGTGGGTTAAACCAGCTGGCTTGGGAAAAGCACGAGATGTGGTGGGTTAAACCGGCTGGCTTGGTGAAAAGCACGAGATGTGGTGGGTTAAACCAGCTGGCTTGGGGAAAGCATCAGATGTGGTGGGTTAAATCAGCTGGCATGGGAAAAGTGCGAGATGTGGTGGGTTTAACCAGCTGGCTTGGGGAAAAGCACGAGATGTGATTGGTTAAACCATCTGGCTTGGGAAAAGCAAGAGATGTGGTGGGTTAAACCAGCTGGCTTAGGAAAAGCACGAGATGTGGTGGGTTAAACCAGCTGGCTTGGGGAAAAGCACGAGATGTGGTGGGTTAAACCAGCTGGCTTGGGGAAAAGCACAAGATGTGGTGGGTTAAACCAGCTGTCTTGGGAAAAGCACGAGATGTGGTGGGTTAAACTAGTTGGCTTGGGAAAAGCATCAGATGTGGTGGGTTAAACCAGCTGGCTTAGGAAAAGCACGAGATGTGGTGGGTTAAACCAGCTGGCTTGGGGAAAAGCACAAGATGTGGTGGGTTAAACCAGCTGGCTTGGGAAAAGCAGAAGATGTGGTGGGTTAAACCAGCTGGCTTGGGAAAAGTACGAGATGTGGTGGGTTAAACTAGTTGGCTTGGGGAAAGCATCAGATGTGGTGGGTTAAACCAGCTGGCTTGGGAAAAGTGCGAGATGTGGTGGGTTTAACCAGTTGGCTGGGGGAAAAGCACGAGATGTGGTGGGTTAAACCAGCTGGCTTGGGAAAAGCACGAGATGTGGTGAGTTAAAGCAGCTGGCTTGGGGAAAAGCACAGGATGTGGTGGGTTAAAACAGTTGGCTTGGGAAAAGCACAAGATGTGGTGGGTTAAACCAGCTGGCTTGGGAAAAGCACGAGATGTGGTGGATTAAACCAGCTGGCTTGGGAAAAGCACGAGATGTGGTGGCTTAAACCAGCTGGCTTGGGAAAAACACGAGATGTGGTGGGTTAAACCAGCTGGCTTGGGAAAAGCACGTGATGTGGTGGGTTAAACCAGCTGGCTTGTGGAAAAACACGAGATGTGGTGGGTTAAAACAGCTGGCTTAAGAAAAGCACGAGATGTGGTGGGTTAAACCAGCTGGCTTGGGAAAAGCACGAGATGTGGTGGGTTAAACCAGTTGGCTTGGGGAAAAGCACAAGATGTGGTGGGTTAAACCAGCTGGCTTGGGAAAAACACGAGATGTGGTGGGTTAAACCAGCTGGCTTGGGAAAAGCACAAGATGTGGTGGGTTAAACTAGCTGGCTTGGGGAAAGCATCAGATGTGGTGGGTTAAACCAGCTGGCTTGGGAAAAGTGCGAGATGTGGTGGGTTTAACCAGCTGGCTTGGGGAAAAGCACGAGATATGGTGGGTTAAACCAGCTGGCTTGGGGAAAGCACGAGATGTGGTGAGTTAAAGCAGCTAGCTTGGGGAAAAGCACAGGATGTGGTGGGTTAAACCAGCTGGCTTAGGAAAAGCACAAGATGTGATGGGTTAAAGCAGCTGGCTTGGGAAAAGCACGAGATGTGGTGGATTAAACCAGCTGGCTTGGGAAAAGCAAGAGATGTGGTGGGTTAAACCAGCTGGCTTGGGAAAAGCACGAGATGTGGTGGCTTAAACCAGCTGGCTTGGGAAAAACACGAGATGTGGTGGGTTAAACCAGCTGGCTTGGGAAAAGCACGAGATGTGGTGGGTTAAACCAGCTGGCTTGTGGAAAAACACGAGATGTGGTGGGTTAAACCAGCTGGCTTAAGAAAAGCACGAGATGTGGTGGGTTAAACCAGCTGGCTTGGGAAAAGCACGAGATGTGGTGGATTAAACCAGTTGGCTTGGGGAAAAGCACAAGATGTGGTGGGTTAAACCAGCTGGCTTGGGAAATACACGAGATGTGGTGGGTTAAACCAGCTGGCTTGGGAAAAGCACAAGATGTGGTGGATTAAACCAGCTGGCTTGTGGAAAAACACGAGATGTGGTGGGTTAAACCAGCTGGCTTAGGAAAAGCACGAGATGTGGTGGGTTAAACCAGCTGGCTTGGGAAAAGTACGAGATGTGGTGGGTTAAACCAGTTGGCTTGGGGAAAAGCAAAAGATGTGGTGGGTTAAACCAACTGGCTTGGGAAAAGCACGAGATGTGGTGGGTTAAACCAGCTGGCTTGGGGAAAGCATCAGATGTGGTGGGTTAAACCAGCTGGCTTGGGAAAAGTGCGAGATGTGGTGGGTTTAACCAGCTGGCTTGGGGAAAAGCACGAGATGTGGTGGGTTAAACCAGCTGGCTTGGGGAAAGCACGAGATGTGGTGAGTTAAAGCAGCTAGCTTGGGGAAAAGCACAGGATGTGGTGGGTTAAACCAGCTGGCTTAGGAAAAGCACGAGATGTGGTGGGTTAAACCAGCTGGCTTGGGAAAAGCACGAGATGTGGTGGGTTAAACCAGTTGGCTTGGGGAAAAGCACAAGATGTGGTGGGTTAAACCAGCTGGCTTGGGAAAAACACGAGATGTGGTGGGTTAAACCAGCTGGCTTGGGAAAAGCACAAGATGTGGTGGATTAAACCAGCTGGCTTGTGGAAAAACACGAGATGTGGTGGGTTAAACCAGCTGGCTTAGGAAAAGCACGAGATGTGGTGGGTTAAACCAGCTGGCTTGGGAAAAGCACGAGATGTGGTGGGTTAAACCAGTTGGCTTGGGGAAAAGCACAAAATGTGGTGGGTTAAACCAGCTGGCTTGGAGAAAAGCACAAGATGTGGTGGATTAAACCAACCGGCTTGGGAAAAGCACGAGATGTGGTGGGTTAAACCAGCTGGCTTGGGAAAGCATCAGATGTGGTGGGTTAAAACAGCTGGCTTGGGAAAAGCACGAGATGTGGTGGGTTAAACCAGCTGGCTTGGGGAAAGCACGAGATGTGGTGAGTTAAAGCAGCTAGCTTGGGGAAAAGCACAGGATGTGGTGGGTTAAACCAGCTGGCTTAGGAAAAGCACAAGATGTGGTGGGTTAAAGCAGCTGGCTTGGGAAAAGCACGAGATGTGGTGGATTAAACCAGCTGGCTTGGGAAAAGCAAGAGATGTGGTGGGTTAAACCAGCTGGCTTGGGAAAAGCACGAGATGTGGTGGGTTTAACCAGCTGGCTTGTGGAAAAACACGAGATGTGGTGGGTTAAAACAGCTGGCTTAAGAAAAGCACGAGATGTGGTGGGTTAAACCAGCTGGCTTGGGAAAAGCACGAGATGTGGTGGGTTAAACCAGTTGGCTTGGGGAAAAGCACAAGATGTGGTGAGTTAAACCAGCTGGCTTGGGAAAAACACGAGATGTGGTGGGTTAAACCAGCTGGCTTGGGAAAAGCACAAGATGTGGTGGGTTAAACTAGCTGGCTTGGGGAAAGCATCAGATGTGGTGGGTTAAACCAGCTGGCTTGGGAAAAGTGCGAGATGTGGTGGGTTTAACCAGCTGGCTTGGGGAAAAGCACGAGATGTGGTGGGTTAAACCAGCTGGCTTGGGGAAAGCACGAGATGTGGTGAGTTAAAGCAGCTAGCTTGGGGAAAAGCACAGGATGTGGTGGGTTAAACCAGCTGGCTAAGGAAAAGCACAAGATGTGATGGGTTAAAGCAGCTGGCTTGGGAAAAGCACGAGATGTGGTGGATTAAACCAGCTGGCTTGGGAAAAGCAAGAGATGTGGTGGGTTAAACCAGCTGGCTTGGGAAAAGCACGAGATGTGGTGGCTTAAACCAGCTGGCTTGGGAAAAACACGAGATGTGGTGGGTTAAACCAGCTGGCTTGGGAAAAGCACGAGATGTGGTGGGTTAAACCAGCTGGCTTGTGGAAAAACACGAGATGTGGTGGGTTAAACCAGCTGGCTTAAGAAAAGCACGAGATGTGGTGGGTTAAACCAGCTGGCTTGGGAAAAGCACGAGATGTGGTGGATTAAACCAGTTGGCTTGGGGAAAAGCACAAGATGTGGTGGGTTAAACCAGCTGGCTTGGGAAATACACGAGATGTGGTGGGTTAAACCAGCTGGCTTGGGAAAAGCACAAGATGTGGTGGATTAAACCAGCTGGCTTGTGGAAAAACACGAGATGTGGTGGGTTAAACCAGCTGGCTTAGGAAAAGCACGAGATGTGGTGGGTTAAACCAGCTGGCTTGGGAAAAGCACGAGATGTGGTGGGTTAAACCAGTTGGCTTGGGGAAAAGCAAAAGATGTGGTGGGTTAAACCAACTGGCTTGGGAAAAGCACGAGATGTGGTGGGTTAAACCAGCTGGCTTGGGGAAAGCATCAGATGTGGTGGGTTAAACCAGCTGGCTTGGGAAAAGTGCGAGATGTGGTGGGTTTAACCAGCTGGCTTGGGGAAAAGCACGAGATGTGGTGGGTTAAACCAGCTGGCTTGGGGAAAGCACGAGATGTGGTGAGTTAAAGCAGCTAGCTTGGGGAAAAGCACAGGATGTGGTGGGTTAAACCAGCTGGCTTAGGAAAAGCACGAGATGTGGTGGGTTAAACCAGCTGGCTTGGGAAAAGCACGAGATGTGGTGGGTTAAACCAGTTGGCTTGGGGAAAAGCACAAGATGTGGTGGGTTAAACCAGCTGGCTTGGGAAAAACACGAGATGTGGTGGGTTAAACCAGCTGGCTTGGGAAAAGCACAAGATGTGGTGGATTAAACCAGCTGGCTTGTGGAAAAACACGAGATGTGGTGGGTTAAACCAGCTGGCTTAGGAAAAGCACGAGATGTGGTGGGTTAAACCAGCTGGCTTGGGAAAAGCACGAGATGTGGTGGGTTAAACCAGTTGGCTTGGGGAAAAGCACAAAATGTGGTGGGTTAAACCAGCTGGCTTGGAGAAAAGCACAAGATGTGGTGGATTAAACCAACCGGCTTGGGAAAAGCACGAGATGTGGTGGGTTAAACCAGCTGGCTTGGGAAAGCATCAGATGTGGTGGGTTAAAACAGCTGGCTTGGGAAAAGCACGAGATGTGGTGGGTTAAACCAGCTGGCTTGGGGAAAGCACGAGATGTGGTGAGTTAAAGCAGCTAGCTTGGGGAAAAGCACAGGATGTGGTGGGTTAAACCAGCTGGCTTAGGAAAAGCACAAGATGTGGTGGGTTAAAGCAGCTGGCTTGGGAAAAGCACGAGATGTGGTGGATTAAACCAGCTGGCTTGGGAAAAGCAAGAGATGTGGTGGGTTAAACCAGCTGGCTTGGGAAAAGCACGAGATGTGGTGGGTTTAACCAGCTGGCTTGGGGAAAAGCATGAGATGTGGTGGGTTAAACCAGCTGGCGTAGGGAAAGCACGAGATGTGGTGAGTTAAAGCAGCTAGCTTGGGGAAAAGCACAGGATGTGGTGGGTTAAACCAGCTGGCTTAGGAAAAGCACAAGATGTGGTGGGTTAAAGCAGCTGGCTTGGGAAAAGCACGAGATGTGGTGGGTTAAACCAGCTGGCTTGGGAAAAGCACGAGATGTGGTGGGTTAAACCAGCTGGCTTGTGGAAAAACACAAGATGTGGTTGGTTAAACCAGCTGGCTTGTGGAAAAACATATGATGTGGTGGGTTAAACCAGCTGGCTTGTGGAAAAACATATGATGTGGTGGGTTAAACCAGCTGGCTTGGGAAAAAGCACAGGATGTGGTGGGTTAAACCAGTTAATGGGATCACAACCTTTCACCTCTCTTGTTTTTGTCATTGTGAACATTTTTTCGGGTGGTTGTGTCTCTGTGATCATCAAACTTTTTTTTCACATTTTTATCCTGCAGAACTGCACAACCAAATGAATCAAACTCGGCAGGAATGATGACTCTTGATAAAAGGAGATTTAAAGTTGATCCTAAAAGTAAAAAATCCAAGAGGGCTAACACCGCAGTACAAAGGATTAACATTGGACCTCTTGGGAAAATATATAAACCAGATGCTTCTAGGACTATGTATCAGTCATCTGGTTTCCAAATGGCTCTAATGATGCCGATTTGAAAACTATATTTGCTGCATGATGATGGAATGAGGAATATTTAAGAATGTCTTTAAACAGTCGAATGTATTCTGTGTAATTCCTAATATTCTTTGAAACACTTTTTAATGCATAGATGTTGCTGACGTTCATCAGACATTCTATAATGTCAACACTTTATCTGATTTTTTTTACTAATGTCGCAGATGACACAATTTTGAAATTTTTGTAAGAAATTAACTTGTATATTAAAATGTAAATAAATGTAGACAAGTTCTAAATATTTAAGGAATATTTGAAATTGTTGAACAGGTTGTACGATATAACCTGGTTTGGGTCAGTTTACGCTTAATAAACTGTGAAGCGGTTTATGAAAAGGGTAAACTGACCCAAACCAGGTTATACAAGTATAACCTGTTCCTGTTCAACAATTTCAAATATTCCTTATAATTTAATTTTCATAACAAAATTTAATGATTCCTCGATTTTAATTACAATTATTTCGTGTGACTTTGAATTTGTCGTTGGCGGATGAACATGTTGGTGACGTCACAATACCAACCCAGGTTATCGAGTATAACCAAAATTTTCTCCAAGCCGGGATTAGCCAATCAAATTGCAGTATTCAAATCAAATTAAATTATATGGTTTTATTCTTTTAATTTTTCTTTTATTTGTATATACAAAAATATGTCTTATTTCTAAGGGTCCTGTAGTTGAAGAAATTAATTTAAAACATTTGTTCACACACGATATAGCTGAAATACTGCTAAAGTTGGCATTAAACACAATCAATCAATCTTGACTAGAATGTTCCTTAAAACTGTCCCTGAAGTTTGTGTTTTTTGTGGTTGCTATCAAAAAATAATAAACATAATATATAAAATTCATATTTTATTAAAACTTAAACAAATACACAATGGTTGAAAAATATTTTTAAAGACTTCCAAGTCTTGTTGTGAGGGGGTCATCATAGTAGTGATCTCTTGGTAGTTGGATTTACAACTATCTGTGCAATCAGTGCCTATCACCACTAAAGTTGTGAGTTCGAACCAACAAAAGCTAATTTATATACTAGTAGTATTTGTGCACATTTTTGTAAATGTACACAAAGATAAATTTTAAAGGGCCATTTTCACATCGTAGAAGTAACCCAGAAGATGACATCATAAAACCCTATCTATAATTAGTACATGCTTAATACATAGAAACAACAATTTATAGAAATTTTCTGCATTAAACACATATAAACAAGGGAATAATGTTATCAATGAAAGAAATGAAAATTGCAAAACTTGAAAAAAAAATTATGCTTATATCTTTAACTACAACTTCTGTGTGTTTTGTTTTCTTTGCAAAAAAAAATAGGAAAAGACAAATCACAAAATAAAAGTACATACTAAGTGCTTCATTAAATATATATACAGGTCATTATCAAAATACACGCACTTTTCTGTTATTATGCAATTAAAAGACAAATATCAACCAAACTGATTAGAGAAAACATGTTTTGCATGAAGGCACATCAGCCCTCTATAGTTTTACCATCTAAATCCAGATTGGTCCAATTGCGAATTTGTACTTGCTACACGAAGACCTGTTTTTTTCCTTGGTGTTACGTGTTATTTTTCCAGAATGACTTACTTCTGGTCAATTGTACTATTCAGATGTAATGATTTTATTCGATCTTTATATTATTTTTGAACTATTCCTAAAACTCTTAATAGCACAGCATTATTTTTGCTCGATATATATTGAAATTTAAAAAGAAAATTAGCAAAAACCTGCTGTTATAGATTTTCATGTCTGTGGTGTTACCCTTCCTATTAAGGCTGGTAAGAGTCATTTGTCTTGTCATATTTGAAGCAGATATAGTTTCTCCCTTTGCTTATTTCCTGTTTCATGATATGTGCAGACGACAAAAACAAAAGTGATCCATAAACTAATATAGAGCCGAAAAGGTACGTGCAATTGGTATAGTATATAAATTTTATGTCTGTGGTGTACTTCTCACTCCTTTTTTTTTGTTAGAATTGAACAAAATGTAAAAATATACAATACATTACGTTTGGTATTCTTCACAGAATATACATATAAAATATAGTCAGAGAGATATTATTTTCCTTTTATCCCGAAAATACTTACCTGTTTGTCTGTGGTGTTACCATAAAGATTGTGTAACACCACAGACATTTAGCATTACAATTGTGAATAAACACATTATTCCATAAACAGTAATATTTAGAACAAAATATTGCTCTTTAATCTATGCAGAAAAATTGTTCAAACATCGTCGTTTAAGGAGCTGATGGGAGTATACTGTTTAGGCCTGGTAACACCAGGGACATGTCTTCATAACACCATGGACATGTCTTCATAACACCATGGACAAAACTGATATTGTTCATGGTTTACAATATGTTGAAAAACTGAATATTGTACTGAAAACATTTCAGAAAACAACAAATATAGGTTGATAGTTGTGTTTTTTTCTTGAATTAAATGTTTACATTCATGAAGATGTCCCTGGTTTTACGTTTGTTATCTGTGGTGTTACCTCATGTAAATTGTTTCATAAAAAGGATAAATGACATAATTGAAGTAAATTATATTATAGTTGGATAAAATTGACTTTGATAACTATGTATAAGTCATCTTTTCTTTAAATAAAGTGAAACAAAATACAATTATGAAAACTTGTTTGTTTCATAATGCAGCTTACATGGAACTCTGCAACTACATATCCAAATATTGTGAAAAAATAGTGCTCCAAAGAAAATATCCTACATTATGCATGATTTCCCTGTATATTATGTATGTAACCACTTTTTACATAAAAATTATTTTTCATTTTCCTAAAAAGAATAATTTTATGTTGGCAACACCATGGACTGAAATGTACGAGGGGGTGCTACATATCCAGAAATATTTTTTTTCATGGTGGTTTTCCCGACTGCATATTATGTGAATATGTCATTGTAATGTAGGAAAAACTAATAGGCTAAAGCAAAACGGGAACGAGAATATTTGATGTCACCAAAATATGAACAGGAAAAAGTGCGTGTATTTTGATAATGACCCATACATGTATAACTAAGAGATGAGGATTATTTTGTTGGTATGTGTGTAATTTTTATACATGATATACTGGCGTAAATAAAACAATGGCAAATGGCACCATCAAAGATAATCTTACAAAAATCTAAAATATATCAAATTAAATAATTTTTGTTTAGCGATTTTTGAGTTACGGCATTGGAGATCTGAGGAAACTCCATTACGGGTCACATTGCAGATGACCTAATGTCATGAATATATATAGCAAATAGTTATATACTGCCATATGACCCGAAGTGACATGAACTATTTGCTATATTATACTTTTTATCTAAAATAATAATGCAGGTACTGTTCTGGAACCAAATTGAAAACGAGGCAGTCCAGTCCCGGTCCATATAACGTTATATTGACCGGCTGCGCTAACAAAGACAAATAAGGAAAATAAAAACGTAAAGTATAATATAACCATATATATCTGCCAATCGGATTGCTTGTACGTTGTAGCTTAGCTTTGTAACATTTTCATATTTTTGCAATCACCATTTTCAGTGGCTGGTACATAGTCACTCGCATGTGACTAGTAACATGGTTCCCTCAGATCTCCCATGTGACTAGTAATGTGGTTCCCTCAGATCTCCCATGTGACTAGTAACGTGGTTCCCTCAGATCTCCCATGTGACTAGTAATGTGGTTCCCTCAGATCTCCCATGTGACTAGTAACGTGGTTCCCTCAGATCTCCCATGTGACTAGTAACGTGGTTCCCTCAGATCTCCCATGTGACTAGTAACGTGGTTCCCTCAGATCTCCCATGTGACTAGTAACATGGTTCCCTCAGATCTCCCATGTGACTAGTAATGTGGTTCCCTCAGATCTCCCATGTGACTAGTAACGTGGTTCCCTCAGATCTCCCATGTGACTAGTAATGTGGTTCCCTCAGATCTCCCATGTGACTAGTAACGTGGTTCCCTCAGATCTCCCATGTGACTAGTAACGTGGTTCCCTCAGATCTCCCATGTGACTAGTAACGTGGTTCCCTCAGATCTCCCATGTGACTAGTAACGTGGTTCCCTCAGATCTCCCATGTGACTAGTAACGTGGTTCCCTCAGATCTCCCATGTGACTAGTAACGTGGTTCCCTCAGATCTCCCATGTGACTAGCAACGTGGTTCCCTCAGATCTCCCATGTGACTAGCAACGTGGTTCCCTCAGATCTCCCATGTGACTAGCAACGTGGTTCCCTCAGATCTCCCATGTGACTAGCAACGTGGTTCCCTCAGATCTCCCATGTGACTAGCAACGTGGTTCCCTCAGATCTCCCATGTGACTAGCAACGTGGTTCCCTCAGATCTCCCATGTGACTAGCAACGTGGTTCCCTCAGATCTCCCATGTGACTAGTAACGTGGTTCCCTCAGATCTCCCATGTGACTAGTAACGTGGTTCCCTCAGATCTCCCATGTGACTAGTAACGTGGTTCCCTCAGATCTCCCATGTGACTAGTAACGTGGTTCCCTCAGATCTCCCATGTGACTAGTAACGTGGTTCCCTCAGATCTCCCATGTGACTAGTAACGTGGTTCCCTCAGATCTCCCATGTGACTAGTAACGTGGTTCCCTCAGATCTCCCATGTGACTAGTAACGTGGTTCCCTCAGATCTCCCATGTGACTAGTAACGTGGTTCCCTCAGATCTCCCATGTGACTAGTAACGTGGTTCCCTCAGATCTCCCATGTGACTAGTAACGTGGTTCCCTCAGATCTCCCATGTGACTAGTAACGTGGTTCCCTCAGATCTCCCATGTGACTAGTAACGTGGTTCCCTCAGATCTCCCATGTGACTAGTAACGTGGTTCCCTCAGATCTCCCATGTGACTAGTAACGTGGTTCCCTCAGATCTCCCATGTGACTAGTAACGTGGTTCCCTCAGATCTCCCATGTGACTAGTAACGTGGTTCCCTCAGATCTCCCATGTGACTAGTAACGTGGTTCCCTCAGATCTCCCATGTGACTAGTAACGTGGTTCCCTCAGATCTCCCATGTGACTAGTAACGTGGTTCCCTCAGATCTCCCATGTGACTAGTAACGTGGTTCCCTCAGATCTCCCATGTGACTAGTAACGTGGTTCCCTCAGATCTCCCATGTGACTAGTAACGTGGTTCCCTCAGAGCTCCCATGTGACTAGTAACGTGGTTCCCTCAGATCTCCCATGTGACTAGTAACGTGGTTCCCTCAGATCTCCCATGTGACTAGTAACGTGGTTCCCTCAGATCTCCCATGTGACTAGTAACGTGGTTCCCTCAGATCTCCCATGTACTAGTAACGTGGTTCCCTCAGATCTCCCATGTGACTAGCAACGTGGTTCCCTCAGATCTCCCATGTGACTAGCAACGTGGTTCCCTCAGATCTCCCATGTGACTAGCAACGTGGTTCCCTCAGATCTCCCATGTGACTAGTAACGTGGTTCCCTCAGATCTCCCATGTGACTAGTAACGTGGTTCCCTCAGATCTCCCATGTGACTAGTAACGTGGTTCCCTCAGATCTCCCATGTGACTAGTAACGTGGTTCCCTCAGATCTCCCATGTGACTAGTAACGTGGTTCCCTCAGATCTCCCATGTGACTAGTAACGTGGTTCCCTCAGATCTCCCATGTGACTAGTAACGTGGTTCCCTCAGATCTCCCATGTGACTAGCAACGTGGTTCCCTCAGATCTCCCATGTGACTAGCAACGTGGTTCCCTCAGATCTCCCATGTGACTAGCAACGTGGTTCCCTCAGATCTCCCATGTGACTAGCAACGTGGTTCCCTCAGATCTCCCATGTGACTAGCAACGTGGTTCCCTCAGATCTCCCATGTGACTAGCAACGTGGTTCCCTCAGATCTCCCATGTGACTAGCAACGTGGTTCCCTCAGATCTCCCATGTGACTAGTAACGTGGTTCCCTCAGATCTCCCATGTGACTAGTAACGTGGTTCCCTCAGATCTCCCATGTGACTAGTAACGTGGTTCCCTCAGATCTCCCATGTGACTAGTAACGTGGTTCCCTCAGATCTCCCATGTGACTAGTAACGTGGTTCCCTCAGATCTCCGATGTGACTAGTAACGTGGTTCCCTCAGATCCCCCATGTGACTAGTAACGTGGTTCCCTCAGATCTCCCATGTGACTAGTAACGTGGTTCCCTCAGATCTCCCATGTGACTAGTAACGTGGTTCCCTCAGATCTCCCATGTGACTAGTAACGTGGTTCCCTCAGATCTCCCATGTGACTAGTAACGTGGTTCCCTCAGATCTCCCATGTGACTAGTAACGTGGTTCCCTCAGATCTCCCATGTGACTAGTAACGTGGTTCCCTCAGATCTCCCATGTGACTAGTAACGTGGTTCCCTCAGATCTCCCATGTGACTAGTAACGTGGTTCCCTCAGATCTCCCATGTGACTAGTAACGTGGTTCCCTCAGATCTCCCATGTGACTAGTAACGTGGTTCCCTCAGATCTCCCATGTGACTAGTAACGTGGTTCCCTCAGATCTCCCATGTGACTAGTAACGTGGTTCCCTCAGATCTCCCATGTGACTAGTAACGTGGTTCCCTCAGATCTCCCATGTGACTAGTAACGTGGTTCCCTCAGATCTCCCATGTGACTAGTAACGTGGTTCCCTCAGATCTCCCATGTGACTAGTAACGTGGTTCCCTCAGATCTCCCATGTGACTAGTAACGTGGTTCCCTCAGATCTCCCATGTGACTAGTAACGTGGTTCCCTCAGATCTCCCATGTGACTAGTAACGTGGTTCCCTCAGATCTCCCATGTGACTAGTAACGTGGTTCCCTCAGATCTCCCATGCTGTGTCATATCAGTAAAGGGAAGCCAGTAAGATATGATTTCATGATTTCAATTAGATTGGTGAAACATATATATTTATATACAATGTATCACAAAAATGACAATAATGGCACTATCTCCTACAATAAAACCTGAATACACCAAGAACAAGTCTGAAATGAATATCTGAATTCAGCAGCCAGCTTAGATTTCTATGCATATGTTACCTGATCTGATATATGATTATTCAGACAGACATTTATTCCTGTTTAAGATAAACAGATTTCACTGTATGTTAAAATAACTAATATCTACATCAATTCAATGCCCATAATTATTACAATGGAATAATATAATCATCTCAAAATAATACACACACACAAAAAAAAAGAAAAAAAGAAGAAGAAAAAGTCTACATGTGACTTTATTGTCTACCTGTGACTTTACTGTCTACCTGTGACTTTATTAAGTCTACCTGTGACTTTATTGTCTACCTGTGATTTTATTGTTTACCTGTGACTTTACTGTCTACCTATGACTTTATTGTCTACCTGTGACTTTATTGTTTATCTGTGACTTTACTGTCTACCTGTGACTTTATTGTCTACCTGTGACTTTACTGTCTACCTGTGACTTTATCAAGTCTACCTGTGACTTTATTGTCTACCTGTGACTTTATTGCTCTTCTTCTCATATTACACAATTTGTGTTCGATCAAGTTTGTAGTTTTTGAAAATCTTTTTTTATATCTCAATTCCTATAAGGTACTATTTTAAGCAATGACAACGAAAAAAGTAAGACAATACCTCACATGGATCTTAAGACAATACCTCACATGGATCTTAAGACATGGATCTTTGGTTCACTTGGTTATTGTACCTTATGTCGTTATCCTACTGGGACATAATATAAACAATCTAAAATCTACATATCACCATGACAATAAATACTGCTAATACTGTTTCTTAATAGAAATCATTTTGTTATAAGTTTTCGCATTACATTCTGTTAAACTTTGGAAATTTTTAAAGATTTTTTTACTTTATTTCCTCCACATCAGGATAAAGTTTATTTACATAAATCTGATTCTCCTCTTCTCAAAGACCATCCCTACCAAGTTTGACTTCATTTTGTTGAGAAGTTTGCAGAAGATTAAAATGTGAAAGAAATTACGATGACAGGTAGACAATAAAAGTTAATGATACTAAAAGCTAATAGCTAATCTGGTCTTTATAGTTAAACAGGGGCCATCGTGGCCGTGATCATATGGTAGTTGTATTTACAATCAGTGCCATATACCACTAATGTTGTGATTTCGAACCCCGTTCATGGCGAGGTGTACTCGATACAACATTATGTGATAAACATTTTCAGTGACTTGCGACAGGTCGTGGTTTTCTCCGGTTTCCTCCATCATTAAAACTGACCGCCACGATATAATTGAAATATTGTCGAAAGTGGTGTTAAGCACCATAACCCTTTCCCCCCTATAGCTAAACAAATAAATGACACAATAAAGGTAATAATCAGGTATCACTGTACATTATTTCTTTATCTGCGTAGTCAATCTTTATTATGATTTCTATTTATAGAATATGATGAAATAAATATATCTTACAATGAAATGAATTATTTTTTCGATACATAGTTAAAAAATAATATATAAAAACAAATACTTAGATCAACAACTGACTTTTGACACAATGGGGTCTTAACTAATATTAAGGGCAATGCAAAGCGTGGTGTATCCCCTCGCTGTTAAACCCTTAACAAATTCAAAGTTCAACTGTGACCTTGACCTTTGACCTTGCAAATCAATAGGGTGCCAGATCTTTGTTAGTATGACTTGAGTACTAAGTTTGGTTGAAATCCATTGAACCATGTTGACTCTTAAGAGTGTTCACAAGAAATGTTACGGAAGGACGGACAGTAGCGTTACTATATCCCCTTCGCAACTTTGTTGGCGAGGGGATAACTATGTATAAAGCTTGGTCAAAATCCATTGAAGGATGTTGATTCTAGAGTATTCACAAGGATGATATGGGGTAAAAAGTTGACCCAGTGACCTTGACCTTTGACCTTGAAAATCGATAGGGTTCCAGATTTTCTTAAGGACTAAGTATGTACCATGTTTGGTCAAAATCCATTGAAAGATGTTGATTCTAGAGTGTTCACAATGATGTTACAGGGTAAAAATTAGACCCTGTGACCTTGACCTTTGACCTTGAAAATCAATAGGGTTCCAGACTCTCCTAAGGACTAAGTATGTACCAAGTTTGATCAAAATCCATTGAAGGATGTTGATTTTAGAGTGTTCACAAGGATGTTATGCGGTAAAAATTTGACCTGGTTACCTTTGACCTTAAATATCAATAGGGTTTCAGATTCTCTTAAGGACTAAGTATGTACCAAATTTGGTCAAAATCCATTGAAAGATGTTGATTCTAGAGTGTTCACAAGGATGTTACAGGGTAAAAATTAGACCCTGTGACTTTGACCCTGAAAATCAATAGGGTTTCAGACTCTCCTAAGGACTAAGTATGTACCAAGTTTGGTCAAAATCCATTGAAAGATGTTGATTCTAGAGTGTTCACAAGGATGTTATGTGGTAAAAATTTGACCTGGTGACCTTGACCTTTGACCTTGAAAATCAATAGGGTTCCAGATTCTCTTAAGGACTAAGTATGTACCAAGTTTGGTCAAAATCCATTGAAGGATGTTGATTCTAGAGTGTTCACAAGAATGTTATGCGGTAAAAATTTGACCTGGTGACCTTGACCTTGAAAATCAATAGGGTTCCAGATTCTCTTAAAGACTAAGTATGTACCAAGCTTGGACAGTAGCGTTACTATATCCCTACGCAACTTCGTTGGCAAGCGGATAATAAGGTTCATCTCTTACAGGCACATGTAACTTTAGCAGATTTTGGTTATTCTGTTTAGCCGTTTGATTCACTTCCTCCCAAAGACTTTTAAAAAAAATAATTGGCTTTCTAAAATCTTTTGACTTGGAGTGTACCTGATGAAACAGTGTTTCAAAAACTTCTTGTTCAAACTAAATTCTAAAGTAGATATCTACATGTCTATTTATAGATATTACATTGTTTGATTACAAATACAATTTAAAAGTGGTACGATATACAATGATCAACAAATTTCAACCTGCATTATCAGTATGTAACAACATTTCTGATTGGTCAATGTATCATTATATAATTAATGTGTATACACTCGTATTTAGTCTACATATTGCAGAAAATATTTTGTCTTAGTGTTAGTAATTATGACTAAAAATTATAATATCTGAATGCAAGAGTAGTTATACAATGAATATCATATAAAATAAAAAAATACCACACTGTCGGAACAATTCTAAAATACCACACTGTCGGAACAATTCTAAAATACCACACTATCGGAACAATTCTAAAATATCACACTGTCGG
Source organism: Bathymodiolus septemdierum (assembly GCA_963383655.1). NCBI lineage: Eukaryota > Metazoa > Mollusca > Bivalvia > Mytilida > Modiolidae > Bathymodiolus > Bathymodiolus septemdierum. The sequence goes on from OY726523.1 coordinate 67,564,550, forward strand.
AACAATTCTAAAATACCATACTGTCGGCACAATTCCAAAATCCAATCGTAAAATTATAGAAACAAAAGCAAAATGAATATCCTATCACACATATATCTCACAATCATCACAGCTATTGTGTAGTCTCTATGTAGGATATGAACATGATACACATAATGTTCTCACAATCATCACAGATATTGTGTAGTCCCTATGTAGGATATGAACATGATACACATAATGTTCTCACAATCATCACAGCTATTGTGTAGCCCCTATGTAGGATATGAACATGATACACATAATGTTCTCACAATCATCACAGCTATTGTGTAGTCCCTATGTAGGATATGAACATGATACACATAATGTTCTCACAATCATCACAGATATTGTGTAGTCCCTATGTAGGATATGAACATGATACACATAATGTTCTCACAATCATCACAGATATTGTGTAGTCCCTATGTAGGATATGAACATGATACACATAATGTTCTCACAATCATCACAGATATTGTGTAGTCCCTATGTAGGATATGAACATGATACACATAATGTTCTCACAATCATCACAGCTATTGTGTAGTCCCTATGTAGGATATGAACATGATACACATAATGTTCTCTCATCATCACTGATATTTTATTTTCTCCTTCAGAACAAAAAGATCACAGGATACACTTCACAGTCTACATATAACAGTCAAACCTGTCTATGTGGTCACCTCTATTAAGTAGTCACCTGTATTAGAAGGTCATTTTTTTCTTGTCCTGTGATAGAAAATTTCATATGAATTGAACCTCTTGTAAGAGGTCACCTGTCTTAAAAGACCACTTTCTCTTTGTCCCAAAGGTCATGACCTCTTAATACAGGTTTGACTGTATAATAACGATGGCCTGTAGTATGGCAACATTTTCCGACTTTATCCAATCTATTTTACTTTTCCTTGTGCCAATCAAAAGAATGTCAACCTCACTACAGCATAGTCAAACTAAAGCCATCCCATGTGGTCACCTCTTTAAGGCAGTCACCTGTATTGAAAGGTCACCATCTTGTCTTGTCATAGAAAATTTCATATGAATTGAACCTCTTATAAGAGGTCACCTGTCTTAAATGACCACTTTCTCTTTGTCCCAAATGTGACCTCTTAATACAGGTTTGACTGTATCTTATCTTCTGTATCACTTCACAAACTGATCGACTTCGTCAGGTTTACGCACCCAATTCCCTATACCTATTTGAAAACAATGTTTTCTAAACGCTTGTTTAGCTCTCTGGTAGTCTTTGTTGATATGTTTAGCTGTTACATAATTGGGCACTGTGAGTAGATTCTTTTGTGAAGTTAATTTAGCTAATTCTTTAAATCTATGTAGGAATCCTGCCTTACATAAACGACTGGCTTTTGATGGTCCTGACTGATGAGGAGATCTGTAATAAGATGAATTAATGATTCATGTGTGTTCATAAATAAAGATAAGTAAAACATTTCAAAATAATTCTGTTTAAATATTTCTGCATTTTGACCTATGAACAAAAGGTTATTAAAAAAGAAAGGCTTTTACTTTCCCAGAAAAAAGAAAAAAAAGGTAAAATATATCAGCAATCCACACAAGTGATTAAAAATTTCTTTAAAAAAAAGGCTTCCTTTCCCAGAAAAATTGGGTGAGTGAGTGAGTGAGTGTTGTTTAATGCCAACTTAGAAATTTTTCAGCTCTATCATGGCGAGAACAAGCTAATTTTCAATGAGATGATGATGATGTCTGCCTTGTTTTAGACCAACACGCTGAGTTGGATTTATATAGTGCTAGCTCACTGAAACAACAATTTGCGGGTAGACATGTCACCTCCGGACACATTATTCTGATTCTGAGCCAACCAGTCTTTGCTCTTTCTACTTAATGCTGTGTGCTTAGTGGTGATGCCCCTAGCTCCACACAAGACATGTCGCTTCACTCGGACACATTATTCTGATTCTGAGCCAACCAGTCTTTGCTCTTTCTACTTAATGTTGTGTGCTTAGTGGTGATGCCCCTAGCTCCACACAAGACATGTCGCTTCACTCGGACACATTATTCTGATTCTGAGCCAACTAGTCTTTGCTCTTTCTACTTAATGCTGTGTGCTTAGTGGTGATGCCCCTAGCTCCACACAAGACATGTCGCTTCACTCGGACACATTATTCTGATTCTGAGCCAACCAGTCTTTGCTCTTTCTACTTAATGTTGTGTGCTTAGTGGTGATGCCCCTAGCTCCACACAAGACATGTCGCTCCACTCTGACACATTATTCTGATTCTGAGCCAACCAGTCTTTGCTCTTTCTACTTAATGTTGTGTGCTTAGTGGTGATGCCCCTAGCTCCACACAAGACATGTCGCTTCACTCGGACACATTATTCTGATTCTGAGCCAACCAGTCTTTGCTCTTTCTACTTAATGCTGTGTGCTTAGTGGTGATGCCCCTAGCTCCACATAAGACATGTCGCTCCACTCTGACACATTATTCTGATTCTGAGCCAACCAGTCTTTGCTCTTTCTACTTAATGTTGTGTGCTTAGTGGTGATGCCCCTAGCTCCACACAAGACATGTCGCTCCACTCTGAAACATTATTCTGATTCTAAGCCAACCAGTCTTTGCTCTTTCTACTTAATGTTGTGTGCTTAGTGGTGATGCCCCTAGCTCCACATAAGACATGTCGCTCCACTCTGACACATTATTCTGATTCTGAGCCAACCAGTCTTTGCTCTTTCTACTTAATGTTGTGTGCTTAGTGGTGATGCCCCTAGCTCCACACAAGACATGTCGCTCCACTCTGACACATTATTCTGATTCTGAGCCAACCAGTCTTTGCTCTTTCTACTTAATGTTGTGTGCTTAGTGGTGATGCCCCTAGCTCCACACAAGACATGTCGCTCCACTCTGACACATTATTCTGATTCTGAGCCAACCAGTCTTTGCTCTTTCTACTTAATGTTGTGTGCTTAGTGGTGATGCCCCTAGCTCCACACAAGACATGTCGCTTCACTCTGACACATTATTCTGATTCTGAGCCAACCAGTCTTTGCTCTTTCTACTTAATGCTGTGTGCTTAGTGGTGATGCCCCTAGCTCCACATAAGACATGTCGCTCCACTCTGACACATTATTCTGATTCTGAGCCAACCAGTCTTTGCTCTTTCTACTTAATGTTGTGTGCTTAGTGGTGATGCCCCTAGCTCCACACAAGACATGTCGCTCCACTCTGAAACATTATTCTGATTCTGAGCCAACCAGTCTTTGCTCTTTCTACTTAATGTTGTGTGCTTAGTGGTGATGCCCCTAGCTCCACATAAGACATGTCGCTCCACTCTGACACATTATTCTGATTCTGAGCCAACCAGTCTTTGCTCTTTCTACTTAATGTTGTGTGCTTAGTGGTGATGCCCCTAGCTCCACACAAGACATGTCGCTCCACTCTGACACATTATTCTGATTCTGAGCCAACCAGTCTTTGCTCTTTCTACTTAATGTTGTGTGCTTAGTGGTGATGCCCCTAGCTCCACACAAGACATGTCGCTCCACTCTGAAACATTATTCTGATTCTAAGCCAACCAGTCTTTGCTCTTTCTACTTAATGTTGTGTGCTTAGTGGTGATGCCCCTAGCTCCACATAAGACATGTCGCTCCACTCTGACACATTATTCTGATTCTGAGCCAACCAGTCTTTGCTCTTTCTACTTAATGTTGTGTGCTTAGTGGTGATGCCCCTAGCTCCACACAAGACATGTCGCTCCACTCTGACACATTATTCTGATTCTGAGCCAACCAGTCTTTGCTCTTTCTACTTAATGTTGTGTGCTTAGTGGTGATGCCCCTAGCTCCACACAAGACATGTCGCTCCACTCGGACACATTATTCTGATTCTGAACCAACTAGTCTTTGCTCTTTCTACTTAATGTTGTGTGCTTAGTGGTGATGCCCCTAGCTCCACACAAGACATGTCGCTCCACTCTGAAACATTATTCTGATTCTGAGCCAACCAGTCTTTGCTCTTTCTACTTAATGTTGTGTGCTTAGTGGTGATGCCCCTAGCTCCACACAAGACATGTCGCTCCACTCTGACACATTATTCTGATTCTGAGCCAACCAGTCTTTGCTCTTTCTACTTAATGTTGTGTGCTTAGTGGTGATGCCCCTAGCTCCACACAAGACATGTCGCTCCACTCTGAAACATTATTCTGATTCTGAGCCAACCAGTCTTTGCTCTTTCTACTTAATGTTGTGTGCTTAGTGGTGATGCCCCTAGCTCCACACAAGACATGTCGCTCCACTCTGACACATTATTCTGATTCTGAGCCAACCAGTCTTTGCTCTTTCTACTTAATGTTGTGTGCTTAGTGAAGAAGCAACAAATACCAATTTTATAGTCCTTGGTTTGACCCGACTGGGGCTTGAACCCACGATCTACTGCACTCGATGCGAGCACGCTAACCATTACGCCACCGATGTGGTTCAGAAAAATTGGTGTTGGATCAACAAACGATACCGTACATGAAAAAATATAAAATTATAAACTTCTAAAATATTTACGATAGTAATTTTTAAAGTGTAATGAAGTACACAAAAACAGTATATTATTACATTTTTATATTTACCTTGATGGTGTTGTCGTACACTTTGTAGTCATATATATATACACACATAGACAATATGAGTGCTTTTTCTTAAAATATAAAGATTATGTGAATGCGGCTTAAAAACTGGGATAAAGGCAAGGTTAACCAAGCCTTTCCCCAGTTTTGCACCGAATAAACATAAACGTTATATTTTAAGACAATGCATTGATCCTTCAACATTTATATTTTGAATTCAAATAATAAAATTATACAATTATCCCTTGAATGTCCTTTTTGATATTTTCTGTCAACAGGAAATGAACTGGATTTTCAACTACTTTCAATGTGAAATGATCAGTATGTTTGACTTTGAAGACACATCAAGATTTGACTGAATTCTAGAATAAAAACATTTCTTTCTAATACTTGTAACATGAATGCATTCTTTTCCTTTGATCTTTTTATGGTTTATATACCAGAATGTAAGCAACAGCTAAGAACTATGGAATTATACACATAGATACGAGATACTGCATACTTTAAATCTGGGCTGTAGTTTTATTACTCTCAGAGAAGCGTGCAATAATCAATGACCTAGATGTGATATTACATGGTTTCATGTTACAAATAATTTATATCATGGTTTTCCGAATTATACTGTTAAACAATCTCACCTTTTGCGTTTGATTGCTTAGCCATTTAACTACGAAAAATCGTGGTATAAATATAATACTTAACATGTCATCTGTCCTGCCTTCTAATCCATCTATCACCTCTACTTTGTTACTGGTATCATCTATAGACCAGTTTATACATAGATGACTTAATGTGTCGTCATGGTGTTCTACTATATATATATAACTACTTACATGTCATCTGTCCTGCCTTCTAATCCATCTATCACCTCTACTTTGTTACTGGCATCATCTATAGACCAGTTCATACACAGATGACTTAATGTGTCGTCATGGTGTTCATATGGTGTAGACAGTGTTGTCAGAACTGGGTGGTTGATGTGGTAACCTGGAGGTAAATCTTTTTCCAGAATTTCATACACACGACAACAAACAGCACGAGAAAAATGTCCATGATCATATTTATTACCTTAAGAATAAAAAAAATAAATATTTATGATAATAAATAGACAACAAACAACATTATCATGTCAGAAGTAACACCACCTTCAACAATATTTTAGCTATATCGTGGTTATCAGTTTTATTGGTGGAGGAAACCGGAGTACCCAGAGAAAACCACCAACCTGCCGCAAGTCGTCTCAAACATATAATATATTCTCCACTTGACCCCAAAAAGATATTTGTATTAAATATTTTTATATATACTTCTGACAATTCAAACCAACAGAACAGTCAGTAATATTTTCTCAGATGACAAAGATAATTGTATTTGTGTTCTCTCCTCAGTGAGATTTGAACTCACGACATCTGTATACTGCAGCACTAATGATGAACCATATAGCTCCCCTCCCCTCGGTCAAACAAACAAAGATTAGACAAGACTTACCTACGATGATAGACGAGATATATGTTGGTACAACAAAGTTACTAAACAGCGCTCCCTGAACTCCGACAACATTCCACAGTAATAATTTATCACTACAGGTCATAACTAACAATGTGTCTTCTCCTTTAAGTTCCTCCATTGTCTGTTGTGGTTCTTGATCTTCCTCTACTGGTAAAACTTCACCTACAATTTAAACCAATTACTGTGAAATCATTAGTGTGGATCTAACTTTTGTGGATTTCGTGGTCCACTGAAACCACGAAAATCAAAATCCAATGAAATACAATTTTCCCATTTATTGTTGCATGTAATGTTTGAAACCACGAATTCAAGAACCCATGAATCACTGCATATATTAGAAACAACCAAAATTGTAATGTTTGAAACCACAGATTCAAGAACCCATGAATCACAGCATATATTAGAAACAACCAAAATTGTAATGTTTGAAACCAAGAATTCAAGAACCCATGAATCACAGCATATATTAGAAACAACCAAATTGTAATGTTTGAAACCACAAATTCAAGAACCCATGAATCACAGCATATATTAGAAACAACCAAAATTGTAATGTTTGAAACCACGAATTCAAGAACCCATGAATCACAGCATATATTAGAAACAACCAAAATTGTAATGTTTGAAACCATGAATTCAAGAACCCATGAATCACTGCATATATTAGAAACAACCAAAATTGTAATGTTTGAAATCATGAATTCAAGAACCCATGAATCACAGCATATATTAGAAACAACCAAAATTGTAATGTTTGAAACCACGAATTCAAGAACCCATGAATCACAGCATATATTAGAAACAACCAAAATTGTAATGTTTGAAACCACAGATTCAAGAACCCATGAATCACAGCATATATTAGAAACAACCAAAATTGTAATGTTTGAAACCAAGAATTCAAGAACCCATGAATCACAGCATATATTAGAAACAACCAAATTGTAATGTTTGAAACCACAAATTCAAGAACCCATGAATCACAGCATATATTAGAAACAACCAAAATTGTAATGTTTGAAACCACAAATTCAAGAACCCATGAATCACTGCATATATTAGAAACAACCAAAATTGTAATGTTTGAAACCATGAATTCAAGAACCCATGAATCACTGCATATATTAGAAACAACCAAAATTGTAATGTTTGAAACCACGAATTCAAGAACCCATGAATCACAGCATATATTAGAAACAACCAAAATTGTAATGTTTGAAACCACGAATTCAAGAACCCATGAATCACTGCATATATTAGAAACAACCAAAATTGTAATGTTTGAAACCACGAATTCAAGAACCCATGAATCACTGCATATATTAGAAACAACCAAAATTGTAATGTTTGAAACCACGAATTCAAGAACCCATGAATCACAGCATATATTAGAAACAACCAAAACTGTAATGTTTGAAACCACGAATTCAAGAACCCATGAATCACAGCATATATTAGAAACAACCAAAATTGTAATGTTTGAAACCACAAATTCAAGAACCCATGAATCACTGCATATATTAGAAACAACCAAAATTGTAATGTTTGAAACCACGAATTCAAGAACCCATGAATCACTGCATATATTAGAAACAACCAAAATTGTAATGTTTGAAACCACGAATTTAAGAACCCATGAATCACAGCATATATTAGAAACAATCAAAATTGTAATGTTTGAAACCACAAATTCAGAACCCATGAATCACTGCATATATTAGAAACAACCAAAATTGTAATGTTTGAAACCATGAATTCAAGAACCCATGAATCACAGCATATATTAGAAACAACCAAAATTGTAATGTTTGAAACCAAGAATTCAAGAACCCATGAATCACTGCATATATTAGAAACAACCAAAATTGTAATGTTTGAAACCACGAATTCAAGAACCCATGAATCATAGCATATATTAGAAACAACCAAAATTGTAATGTTTGAAACCACGAATTTAAGAACCCATGAATCACTGCATATATTAGAAACAACCAAAATTGTAATGTTTGAAACCACGAATTCAAGAACCCATGAATCACTGCATATATTAGAAACAACCAAAATTGTAATGTTTGAAACCACGAATTTAAGAACCCATGAATCACTGCATATATTAGAAACAACCAAAATTGGTGTCAATGAATAATAGTACTTACAGTATGTATATTGTTCAATTTAATACAGTAAAAATAATTGATATTTTTCTTAAAAACAATAGATATTCAAAATTGCCTTAGTCCAAAATGAAATATTGTTTATTTACTGCTGACCTATCAAAAGTTTTACAATTTTACTACAAATAAACATATTAAATATTCAAGCCTTGAAATGCAATTTTCAAAATCAGTCATATTTTTTTGGGGGGGGGGGGGGGGGGGGAGGGGGGGAGGGAGGACTTTCTCTTTAAAAAAAAATGAAGAATGGTACCAATAAACATATAAACATACCAGTAAAAGTTAATCACCAAATGAGATTTTTGACAAAAACATTTCAAATAGCATCAGTAGTTTTCTATTAATTAACAAATTTCGTAATGATTATAGCTGAAATACTGCTCCCTGAATATTAAGCACTAATTATCAATCAATACTTACAAATTAAAAGCATGACAAAGAGACAACAGAAGAATCAGAGGATTATTAAATCTCAATCATTTAGATGGAGGGTATCAAAATATTTAGCACCTACATATACACAAGTCAATGCCACAAAAACATGTAAATCTCTACTGTTTTGAGTGTTTCATCAATATTTGTTGTAAGTTAATTATAAATCTAACCATCTTCATTTTTTGTATTGAGCCATCCTGGTAAATCATCAGTAAACTTAGGAAAATGTGCTCCTTGTAAAACTAAGTTTTCTTGTTCTGCTGTTAATGGTGAACAAGGCCTGAAAGAGAAATAAATTTATAACATTATTCTGTAGTATACATATTCATGAGGTTGTATATTACTCTGCATCCAATCAGAAACAGTTATCAGAACTGTAGTATACATATTCATGAGGTTGTATATTACTCTGCATCCAATCAGAAACAGTTATTAGACCTGTAGTATACATATTCATGAGGTTGTATTTTGCTCTGCATCCAATCAGAAACAATTATCAGAAAAGTGACAGGTAATGTTGCACATAACTTATACACTAATTTATTCAGCAGATATCATTATAATGTAAGAGACAACACTTTTGTTAATCTAGTAAACAACTATCAACATACACTCAGCTGTCATTATAACTCCTCACATTTGGACATTGAATTTTGCTTAGAGATACTGTCAAATCTGTATTAAGAGGTCACCTTTGGGACAAAGAAAAAATGGCCTTTTAAGACAGATGACCTCTTAAAAGAGGTTCAATCCATTTGAAAATTTCTATGGGAGGACAAGAAAAAGGTGACCTTTCAATACAGGTGACTGCTTAATAGAGGTGACCTTTTAATACAGGTGACTGCTTAATAGAGGTGACCTTTTAATACTGGTGACTGCTTAATAGAGGTGACCTTTTAATACTGGTGACTGCTTAATAGAGGTGACCTTTTAATACTGGTGACTGCATGAACAGGTTTGACTGTACATGTATTTGTTTTGTTTTTATATTAATTCGTTGCAGATAACAGATGTTGATTGGTTCAACAATTTATTGGATTACTGTGACACAACCAATCAAGATATTATGAGGTAGGACTTACATAGTTAATAAATACAAAATATTTTATGATGTACAATTAAAATTGCTAAAGAACATTATGAAATAGGTGTGTATCATACACAAGTGAGTACTATATGTAAACAATTATGGTAGTATTGTAAGATTTGTATCATACACAAGTGAGTACTATATGTAAACAATTATAGTAGTATTGTAAGATTTGTATCATACACAAGTGAGTACTATATGTAAACAATTATGGTAGTATTGTAAGATTTGTATCATACACAAGTGAGTACTATATGTATACAATTATGGTAGTATTGTAAGATTTGTATCATACACAAGTGAGTACTATATGTAAACAATTATGGTAGTATTGTAAGATTTGTATCATACACAAGTGAGTACTATATGTAAACAATTATAGTAGTATTGTAAGATTTGTATCATACACAAGTGAGTACTATATGTAAACAATTATAGTAGTATTGTAAGATTTGTATCATACACAAGTGAGTACTATATGTAAACAATTATAGTAGTATTGTAAGATTTGTATCATACACAAGTGAGTACTATATGTAAACAATTATGGTAGTATTGTAAGATTTGTATCATACACAAGTGAGTACTATATGTAAACAATTATGGTAGTATTGTAAGATTTGTATCATACACAAGTGAGTACTATATGTAAACAATTATGGTAGTATTGTAAGATTTGTATCATACACAAGTGAGTACTATATGTATACAATTATGGTAGTATTGTAAGATTTGTATCATACACAAGTGAGTACTATATGTAAACAATTATGGTAGTATTGTAAGATTTGTATCATACACAAGTGAGTACTATATGTAAACAATTATGGTAGTATTGTAAGATTTGTATCATACACAAGTGAGTACTATATGTATACAATTATGGTAGTATTGTAAGATTTGTATCATACACAAGTGAGTACTATATGTATACAATTATGGTAGTATTGTAAGATTTGTATCATACACAAGTGAGTACTATATGTAAACAATTATGGTAGTATTGTAAGATTTGTATCATACACAAGTGAGTACTATATGTAAACAATTATGGTAGTATTGTAAGATTTGTATCATACACAAGTGAGTACTATATGTATACAATTATGGTAGTATTGTAAGATTTGTATCATACACAAGTGAGTACTATATGTAAACAATTATGGTAGTATTGTAAGATTTGTATCATACACAAGTGAGTACTATATGTAAACAATTATGGTAGTATTGTAAGATTTGTATCATACACAAGTGAGTACTATATGTATACAATTATGGTAGTATTGTAAGATTTGTATCATACACAAGTGAGTACTATATGTAAACAATTATGGTAGTATTGTAAGATTTGTATCATACACAAGTGAGTACTATATGTATACAATTATGGTAGTATTGTAAGATTTGTATCATACACAAGTGAGTACTATATGTAAACAATTATGGTAGTATTGTAAGATTTGTATCATACACAAGTGAGTACTATATGTATACAATTATGGTAGTATTGTAAGATTTGTATCATACACAAGTGAGTACTATATGTATACAATTATAGTAGTATTGTAAGATTTGTATCATACACAAGTGAGTACTATATGTAAACAATTATAGTAGTATTGTAAGATTTGTATCATACACAAGTGAGTACTATATGTATACAATTATGGTAGTATTGTAAGATTTGTATCATACACAAGTGAGTACTATATGTATACAATTATAGTAGTATTGTAAGATTTGTATCATACACAAGTGAGTACTATATGTAAACAATTATGGTAGTATTGTAAGATTTGTATCATACACAAGTGAGTACTATATGTATACAATTATGGTAGTATTGTAAGATTTGTATCATACACAAGTGAGTACTATATGTATACAATTATAGTAGTATTGTAAGATTTGTATCATACACAAGTGAGTACTATATGTAAACAATTATGGTAGTATTGTAAGATTTGTATCATACACAAGTGAGTACTATATGTATACAATTATGGTAGTATTGTAAGATTTGTATCATACACAAGTGAGTACTATATGTAAACAATTATGGTAGTATTGTAAGATTTGTATCATACACAAGTGAGTACTATATGTATACAATTATGGTAGTATTGTAAGATTTGTATCATACACAAGTGAGTACTATATGTAAACAATTATGGTAGTATTGTAAGATTTGTATCATACACAAGTGAGTACTATATGTATACAATTATGGTAGTATTGTAAGATTTGTATCATACACAAGTGAGTACTATATGTATACAATTATAGTAGTATTGTAAGATTTGTATCATACACAAGTGAGTACTATATGTAAACAATTATGGTAGTATTGTAAGATTTGTATCATACACAAGTGAGTACTATATGTAAACAATTATGGTAGTATTGTAAGATTTGTATCATACACAAGTGAGTACTATATGTATACAATTATGGTAGTATTGTAAGATTTGTATCATACACAAGTGAGTACTATATGTAAACAATTATGGTAGTATTGTAAGATTTGTATCATACACAAGTGAGTACTATATGTAAACAATTATGGTAGTATTGTAAGATTTGTATCATACACAAGTGAGTACTATATGTAAACAATTATGGTAGTATTGTAAGATTTGTATCATACACAAGTGAGTACTATATGTAAACAATTATGGTAGTATTGTAAGATTTGTATCATACACAAGTGAGTACTATATGTAAACAATTATGGTAGTATTGTAAGATTTGTATCATACACAAGTGAGTACTATATGTAAACAATTATGGTAGTATTGTAAGATTTGTATCATACACAAGTGAGTACTATATGTAAACAATTATGGTAGTATTGTAAGATTTGTATCATACACAAGTGAGTACTATATGTAAACAATTATGGTAGTATTGTAAGATTTGTATCATACACAAGTGAGTACTATATGTAAACAATTATAGTAGTATTGTAAGATTTGTATCATACACAAGTGAGTACTATATGTATACAATTATGGTAGTATTGTAAGATTTGTATCATACACAAGTGAGTACTATATGTAAACAATTATGGTAGTATTGTAAGATTTGTATCATACACAAGTGAGTACTATATGTAAACAATTATGGTAGTATTGTAAGATTTGTATCATACACAAGTGAGTACTATATGTAAACAATTATGGTAGTATTGTAAGATTTGTATCATACACAAGTGAGTACTATATGTATACAATTATGGTAGTATTGTAAGATTTGTATCATACACAAGTGAGTACTATATGTAAACAATTATGGTAGTATTGTAAGATTTGTATCATACACAAGTGAGTACTATATGTAAACAATTATGGTAGTATTGTAAGATTTGTATCATACACAAGTGAGTACTATATGTAAACAATTATGGTAGTATTGTAAGATTTGTATCATACACAAGTGAGTACTATATGTAAACAATTATGGTAGTATTGTAAGATTTGTATCATACACAAGTGAGTACTATATGTATACAATTATGGTAGTATTGTAAGATTTGTATCATACACAAGTGAGTACTATATGTAAACAATTATAGTAGTATTGTAAGATTTGTATCATACACAAGTGAGTACTATATGTATACAATTATGGTAGTATTGTAAGATTTGTATCATACACAAGTGAGTACTATATGTAAACAATTATGGTAGTATTGTAAGATTTGTATCATACACAAGTGAGTACTATATGTAAACAATTATGGTAGTATTGTAAGATTTGTATCATACACAAGTGAGTACTATATGTATACAATTATGGTAGTATTGTAAGATTTGTATCATACACAAGTGAGTACTATATGTATACAATTATGGTAGTATTGTAAGATTTGTATCATACACAAGTGAGTACTATATGTAAACAATTATGGTAGTATTGTAAGATTTGTATCATACACAAGTGAGTACTATATGTATACAATTATGGTAGTATTGTAAGATTTGTATCATACACAAGTGAGTACTATATGTATACAATTATGGTAGTATTGTAAGATTTGTATCATACACAAGTGAGTACTATATGTAAACAATTATGGTAGTATTGTAAGATTTGTATCATACACAAGTGAGTACTATATGTAAACAATTATGGTAGTATTGTAAGATTTGTATCATACACAAGTGAGTACTATATGTAAACAATTATAGTAGTATTGTAAGATTTGTATCATACACAAGTGAGTACTATATGTAAACAATTATGGTAGTATTGTAAGATTTGTATCATACACAAGTGAGTACTATATGTAAACAATTATGGTAGTATTGTAAGATTTGTATCATACACAAGTGAGTACTATATGTAAACAATTATAGTAGTATTGTAAGATTTGTATCATACACAAGTGAGTACTATATGTAAACAATTATGGTAGTATTGTAAGATTTGTATCATACACAAGTGAGTACTATATGTATACAATTATGGTAGTATTGTAAGATTTGTATCATACACAAGTGAGTACTATATGTATACAATTATAGTAGTATTGTAAGATTTGTATCATACACAAGTGAGTACTATATGTAAACAATTATAGTAGTATTGTAAGATTTGTATCATACACAAGTGAGTACTATATGTAAACAATTATGGTAGTATTGTAAGATTTGTATCATACACAAGTGAGTACTATATGTAAACAATTATGGTAGTATTGTAAGATTTGTATCATACACAAGTGAGTACTATATGTATACAATTATGGTAGTATTGTAAGATTTGTATCATACACAAGTGAGTACTATATGTATACAATTATGGTAGTATTGTAAGATTTGTATCATACACAAGTGAGTACTATATGTAAACAATTATGGTAGTATTGTAAGATTTGTATCATACACAAGTGAGTACTATATGTAAACAATTATAGTAGTATTGTAAGATTTGTATCATACACAAGTGAGTACTATATGTAAACAATTATAGTAGTATTGTAAGATTTGTATCATACACAAGTGAGTACTATATGTAAACAATTATGGTAGTATTGTAAGATTTGTATCATACACAAGTGAGTACTATATGTAAACAATTATGGTAGTATTGTAAGATTTGTATCATACACAAGTGAGTACTATATGTAAACAATTATAGTAGTATTGTAAGATTTGTATCATACACAAGTGAGTACTATATGTAAACAATTATGGTAGTATTGTAAGATTTGTATCATACACAAGTGAGTACTATATGTAAACAATTATGGTAGTATTGTAAGATTTGTATCATACACAAGTGAGTACTATATGTAAACAATTATGGTAGTATTGTAAGATTTGTATCATACACAAGTGAGTACTATATGTAAACAATTATGGTAGTATTGTAAGATTTGTATCATACACAAGTGAGTACTATATGTAAACAATTATGGTAGTATTGTAAGATTTGTATCATACACAAGTGAGTACTATATGTATACAATTATGGTAGTATTGTAAGATTTGTATCATACACAAGTGAGTACTATATGTATACAATTATGGTAGTATTGTAAGATTTGTATCATACACAAGTGAGTACTATATGTAAACAATTATGGTAGTATTGTAAGATTTGTATCATACACAAGTGAGTACTATATGTAAACAATTATGGTAGTATTGTAAGATTTGTATCATACACAAGTGAGTACTATATGTATACAATTATAGTAGTATTGTAAGATTTGTATCATACACAAGTGAGTACTATATGTAAACAATTATGGTAGTATTGTAAGATTTGTATCATACACAAGTGAGTACTATATGTAAACAATTATGGTAGTATTGTAAGATTTGTATCATACACAAGTGAGTACTATATGTAAACAATTATAGTAGTATTGTAAGATTTGTATCATACACAAGTGAGTACTATATGTATACAATTATAGTAGTATTGTAAGATTTGTATCATACACAAGTGAGTACTATATGTATACAATTATAGTAGTATTGTAAGATTTGTATCATACACAAGTGAGTACTATATGTAAACAATTATGGTAGTATTGTAAGATTTGTATCATACACAAGTGAGTACTATATGTATACAATTATGGTAGTATTGTAAGATTTGTATCATACACAAGTGAGTACTATATGTATACAATTATGGTAGTATTGTAAGATTTGTATCATACACAAGTGAGTACTATATGTAAACAATTATGGTAGTATTGTAAGATTTGTATCATACACAAGTGAGTACTATATGTAAACAATTATGGTAGTATTGTAAGATTTGTATCATACACAAGTGAGTACTATATGTAAACAATTATAGTAGTATTGTAAGATTTGTATCATACACAAGTGAGTACTATATGTATACAATTATAGTAGTATTGTAAGATTTGTATCATACACAAGTGAGTACTATATGTATACAATTATAGTAGTATTGTAAGATTTGTATCATACACAAGTGAGTACTATATGTAAACAATTATGGTAGTATTGTAAGATTTGTATCATACACAAGTGAGTACTATATGTAAACAATTATGGTAGTATTGTAAGATTTGTATCATACACAAGTGAGTACTATATGTAAACAATTATGGTAGTATTGTAAGATTTGTATCATACACAAGTGAGTACTATATGTATACAATTATGGTAGTATTGTAAGATTTGTATCATACACAAGTGAGTACTATATGTAAACAATTATGGTAGTATTGTAAGATTTGTATCATACACAAGTGAGTACTATATGTAAACAATTATAGTAGTATTGTAAGATTTGTATCATACACAAGTGAGTACTATATGTAAACAATTATGGTAGTATTGTAAGATTTGTATCATACACAAGTGAGTACTATATGTAAACAATTATGGTAGTATTGTAAGATTTGTATCATACACAAGTGAGTACTATATGTATACAATTATGGTAGTATTGTAAGATTTGTATCATACACAAGTGAGTACTATATGTAAACAATTATAGTAGTATTGTAAGATTTGTATCATACACAAGTGAGTACTATATGTATACAATTATGGTAGTATTGTAAGATTTGTATCATACACAAGTGAGTACTATATGTAAACAATTATGGTAGTATTGTAAGATTTGTATCATACACAAGTGAGTACTATATGTAAACAATTATGGTAGTATTGTAAGATTTGTATCATACACAAGTGAGTACTATATGTATACAATTATGGTAGTATTGTAAGATTTGTATCATACACAAGTGAGTACTATATGTAAACAATTATAGTAGTATTGTAAGATTGATCTGTAAATACACCAGAAAGCTTGCTTTGTTGTCCGACATGCACAAAGTTTCACTGAACCACATACATTCAATAATGAATCCGATTCCTACACTGGATGAAAAAGAAGAAGAAACTAAGACAGAGACTATTTGTTTACATTCACTAATACCCATAATGCACTAGTATTTAAAATGGTGAATTATTTTATATTTTACCTCAAATCAGCAAAGTAGCCATAATCTCCACCAGGAGGGTCTGTGAGAAACAATTGTAACGTAATGTGATCCTTTAACTTTAACTTGGGTGATATCTCTGTTATCTGCTCAAATATTGACAATACCTTGGCACCCTCCCAATAACTCTTCATTTCTTTGAAAAAATATCTGAAAAAAGAGAAAGGAACAATGTAAACAAAAAACTGTAGAAGTATTTCATAAACAATGTAAACAAAAAACCGTAGAAGTATTTCATAAACAATGTAAACAAAAAACCGTAGAAGTATTTCATAAACAATGAAAACAAAAAACCATAGAAGTATTTCATAAACAATGTAAACAAAAAACCGTAGAAGTATTTCATAAACAATGTAAACAAAAAACCGTAGAAGTATTTCATAAACAATGCAAACAAAAAACCGTAGAAGTATTACATAAACAATGTAAACAAAAAACCGTAGAAGTATTTCATAAACAATGTAAACAAAAAAACGTAGAAGTATTTCATAAACAATGTAAACAAAAACCCGTAGAAGTATTTCATAAACAATGTAAACAAAAAAACTGTAGAAGTATTTCATAAACAATGTAAACAAAAAAACTGTAGAAGTATTTCATAAACAATGTAAACAAAAAACCGTAGAAGTATTTCATAAACAATGTAAACAAAAAACTGTAGAAGTATTTCATAAACAATGTAAACAAAAAATCGTAGAAGTATTTCATAAACAATGTAAACAAAAAACTGTAGAAGTATTTCATAAACAATGTAAACAAAAAACCGTAGAAGTATTTCATAAACAATGTAAACAAAAAACTGTAGAAGTATTTCATAAACAATGTAAACAAAAAACCGTAGAAGTATTTCATAAACAATGCAAACAAAAAACCGTAGAAGTATTTCATAAACAATGTAAACAAAAACCGCAGAAGTATTCCATAAACAATGTAAACAAAAAAACTAGAAGTATTTCATAAACAATGTAAACAAAAAACTGTAGAAGTATTTCATAAACAATGCAAACAAAAAACCGTAGAAGTATTTCATAAACAATGTAAACAAAAAAACGTAGAAGTATTTCATAAACAATGTAAACAAAAAACTGTAGAAGTATTTCCTAAACAATGCAAACAAAAAACCGTAGAAGTATTTCCTAAACAATGTAAACAAAAAAACTAGAAGTATTTCATAAACAATGTAAACAAAAAACCGTAGAAGTATTTCATAAACAATGTAAACAAAAAACCGTAGAAGTATTTCATAAACAATGCAAACAAAAAACCGTAGAAGTATTACATAAACAATGTAAACAAAAAAACGTAGAAGTATTTCATAAACAATGTAAACAAAAAAACGTAGAAGTATTTCATAAACAATGTAAACAAAAACCCGTAGAAGTATTTCATAAACAATGTAAACAAAAAAACTGTAGAAGTATTTCATAAACAATGTTAACAAAAAATCGTAGAAGTATTTCATAAACAATGTAAACAAAAAACTGTAGAAGTATTTCATAAACAATGTAAACAAAAAACCGTAGAAGTATTTCATAAACAATGCAAACAAAAAACCGTAGAAGTATTTCATAAACAATGTAAACAAAAACCGCAGAAGTATTTCATAAACAATGTAAACAAAAAAACTGTAGAAGTATTTCATAAACAATGTAAACAAAAAACTGTAGAAGTATTTCATAAACAATGCAAACAAAAAAACGTAGAAGTATTTCATAAACAATGTAAACAAAAAAACGTAGAAGTATTTCATAAACAATGTAAACAAAAAACTGTAGAAGTATTTCATAAACAATGCAAACAAAAAACCGTAGAAATATTTCCTAAACAATGTAAACAAAAAAACTAGAAGTATTTCATAAACAATGTAAACAAAAAACTGTAGAAGTATTTCATAAACAATGCAAACAAAAAACAGTAGAAGTATTTCATAAACAATGTAAACAAAAAACCGTAGAAGTATTTCATAAACAATGTAAACAAAAAACCGTAGAAGTATTTCATAAACAATGTAAACAAAAAAACTGTAGAAGTATTTCATAAACAATGTAAACAAAAAACCGTAGAAGTATTTCATAAACAATGAAAACAAAAAACCGTAGAAGTATTTCATAAACAATGTAAACAAAAAACCGTAGAAGTATTTCATAAACAATGTAAACAAAAAACCGTAGAAGTATTTCATAAACAATGTAAACAAAAAACCGTAGAAGTATTTCATAAACAATGTAAACAAAAACCGTAGAAGTATTTCATAAACAATGGAAAATAAATGATTGAAACTAGAATAAAATTAAATGTATTCAGTCTATTTAAAGTCTGATGTTTCTTGGATTTTTTTTAATTTCATCAAGTATTGGGTCATTTTTTGTCAGAGGTCATAGTTTAACCAACCAATCAATGAGGACACATGAAATATTGAACAGTAAAGTAGTTTATAACAGTAGTTACATGTTAAATGTTAGTGGAACCCCACCTCCCCCCCTCAAAAAAAAAGAAGAAAAAACATATACCAGTAAACATTTTATAAGTTTTAATTAGATTGAAATACTTGTCCATATACAGTCAAACCTGTATTAAAAGGTCACCTTTGGGACAACGAAAAAGTCGTCTTATAAGACGGGTAACCTCTTAAAAGTCGTCTTATAAGCCAGGTAACCTCTTAAAAGTCATCTTATAAGACAGGTAACCTCTTAAAAGAGATTCAATTCATATATGAAATGTTCTATGATAGAACAAGAAGTTGACTTTTTAATACAGGTGACCACATGGCCAGGTCTTTCTGTAATTAGTGAGAGCTATATTTTCAAGGTTACTTACTACAATAAAACTTGTATTTTCTCCAGTAATAATATTGTACAACATTAAGGGTTAATATATAGTACCTTCACATCTTTTAGTAGTTTATTATCTAGATTTACCTTTCTAACATGTGTTTCTTAGAACAGGAAGTTAACTAAACTTTAAGACTGACAAGACTAATTTTGAATTTCATGACATGTTTTGTTTCTATAATTAAATGACTTATTCTGTTGATTACCTGAATGTATCAATGATGAGGAAGCTGATATCAATTTGACAGATAAACGTCTTCCTAAACTGTTTACACTACAGTACTGTAGTAACACAACTTGATAATAATTATAGTTAACTTACTTAAGGAGTGCTCTCCTAGCCATTGCTACAGCATAACTATCAATCAGACATCGTCCATCATATGTCAGATGTTCCTTTCCTATACAACAATTTCCTGTTCCAAAGGCAACAACCTGTCCTTCCGAGTCACCTGAAAAATGTACCTGATAGTAATACCATCAATTGAAAAAGTTTGACAAAAACTATTTCATCAATTTAATCAAATACCGAAATAGACAGGTGTTTGGTTTATACAGGTTAAGCCAACAAAGATTTGCCACATTGGGATTTTATTAAATTTCAGTATATATACAGGGTTTATACAGGTTAAGCCAACAAAGATTTGCCACATTGGGATTTTATTAAATTTCAGTATATATACAGGGTTTATACAGGTTAAGCCAACAAAGATTTGCCACATTGGGATTTTATTAAATTTCAGTATATATACAGGGTTTATACAGGTTAAGCCAACAAAGATTTGTCACATTGGGATTTTATTAAATTTCAGTATATATACAGGGTTTATACAGGTTAAGCCAACAAAGATTTGCCACATTGGGATTTTATTAAATTTCAGTATATATACAGGGTTTATACAGGTTAAGCCAACAAAGATTTGCCACATTGGGATTTTATTAAATTTCAGTATATATACAGGGTTTATACAGGTTAAGCCAACAAAGATTTGTCACATTGGGATTTTATTAAATTTCAGTATATATACAGGGTTTATACAGGTTAAGCCAACAAAGATTTGCCACATTGGGATTTTATTAAATTTCAGTATATATACAGGGTTTATACAGGTTAAGCCAACAAAGATTTGTCACATTGGGATTTTATTAAATTTCAGTATATATACAGGGTTTATACAGGTTAAGCCAACAAAGATTTGCCACATTGGGATTTTATTAAATTTCAGTATATATACAGGGTTTATACAGGTTAAGCCAACAAAGATTTGTCACATTGGGATTTTATTAAATTTCAGTATATATACAGGGTTTATACAGGTTAAGCCAACAAAGATTTGCCAGATTGGGATTTTATTAAATTTCAGTATATATACAGGGTTTATACAGGTTAAGCCAACAAAGATTTGCCACATTGGGATTTTATTAAATTTCAGTATATATACAGGGTTTATACAGGTTAAGCCAACAAAGATTTGCCATTTGGGATTTTATTAAATTTCAGTACATATACAGGGTTTATACAGGTTAAGCCAACAAAGATTTGCCACATTGGGATTTTATTAAATTTCAGTATATATACAGGGTTTATACAGGTTAAGCCAACAAAGATTTGCCACATTGGGATTTTATTAAATTTCAGTATATATACAGGGCTTATACAGGTTAAGCCAACACAGATTTGTCACATTGGGATTTTATTAAATTTCAGTATATATACAGGGTTTATACAGGTTAAGCTAACAAAGATTTGCCACAATGGGAATTTATTAAATTTCAGTATATATACAGGGTTTATACAGGTTAAGCCAACAAAGATTTGCCACATTGGGATTTGATTAAATTTCAGTATATATACAGGGTTTATACAGGTTAAGCCAACAAAGATTTGCCACATTGGGATTTTATTAAATTTCAGTATATATACAGGGTTTATACAGGTTAAGCCAACAAAGATTTGCCACATTGGGATTTTATTAAATTTCAGTATATATACAGGGCTTATACAGGTTAAGCCAACACAGATTTGTCACATTGGAATTTGATTAAATTTCAGTATATATACAGGGCTTATACAGGTTAAGCCAACAAAGATTTGCCACATTGGGATTTGATTAAATTTCAGTATATATACAGGGTGTATACAGGTTAAGCCAACAAAGATTTGCCACATTGGGATTTTATTAAATTTCAGTATATATACAGGGCTTATACAGGTTAAGCCAACACAGATTTGTCACATTGGAATTTGATTAAATTTCAGTATATATACAGGGTTTATACAGGTTAAGCTAACAAAGATTTGCCACATTGGGATTTTATTAAATTTCAGTATATATACAGGGTTTATACAGGTTAAGCCAACAAAGATTTGTCACATTGGAATTTGATTAAATTTCAGTATATATACAGGGTTTATACAGGTTAAGCCAACAAAGATTTGCCACATTGGGATTTTATTAAATTTCAGTATATATACAGGGTTTATACAGGTTAAGCCAACAAAGATTTGCCACATTGGGATTTTATTAAATTTCAGTATATATACAGGGTTTATACAGGTTAAGCCAACAAAGATTTGTCACATTGGGATTTTATTAAATTTCAGTATATATACAGGGCTTATACAGGTTAAGCCAACAAAGATTTGCCACATTGGGATTTGATTAAATTTCAGTATATATACAGGGTTTATACAGGTTAAGCCAACAAAGATTTGTCACATTGGAATTTGATTAAATTTCAGTATATATACAGGGTTTATACAGGTTAAGCCAACAAAGATTTGCCACATTGGGATTTTATTAAATTTCAGTATATATACAAGGTTTATACAGGTTAAGCCAACAAAGATTTGTCACATTGGAATTTGATTAAATTTCAGTATATATACAGGGTTTATACAGGTTAAGCCAACACAGATTTGTCACATTGGGATTTTATTAAATTTCAGTATATATACAGGGTTTATATAGGTTAAGCTAACAAAGATTTGCCACATTGGGATTTTATTAAATTTCAGTATATATACAGGGTTTATACAGGCTAGGCCAACAAAGATTTGCCACATTGGGATTTGATTAAATTTCAGTATATATACAGGGTTTATACAGGTTAAGCCAACAAAGATTTGCCACATTGGGATTTTATTAAATTTCAGTATATATACAGGGTTTATACAGGCTAAGCCAACAAAGATTTGCCACATTGGGATTTTATTAAATTTCAGTATATATACAGGGTTTATACAGGTTAAGCCAACACAGATTTGCCACATTGGGATTTTATTAAATTTCAGTATATATACAGGGTTTATACAGGTTAAGCCAACAAAGATTTGTCACATTGGGATTTGATTAAATTTCAGTATATATACAGGGTTTATACAGGTTAAGCCAACAAAGATTTGCCACATTGGGATTTGATTAAATTTCAGTATATATACAGGGTTTATACAGGTTAAGCCAACAAAGATTTGCCACATTGGGATTTTATTAAATTTCAGTATACATACAGGGTTTATACAGGTTAAGCCAACAAAGATTTGCCACATTGGGATTTGATTAAATTTCAGTATATATACAGGGTTTATACAGGTTAAGCCAACAAAGATTTGCCACATTGGGATTTGATTAAATTTCAGTATACATACAGGGTTTATACAGGTTAAGCCAACAAAGATTTGCCACATTGGGATTTGATTAAATTTCAGTATATATACAGGGTTTATACAGGTTAAGCCAACAAAGATTTGCCACATTGGGATTTTATTAAATTTCAGTATATATACAGGATTCTAGTCATGGTTTGATTTATACAGTCTTCACTGTACAGTGCTCCCTCGGTCTATCGCCCCCCGTTTTATCGCCAACCTCGCCCATTGCCAAAATTCTCGTCTGTCCCGATTTCCCCCATTAAAAATACCCCGTTATACTGCCAAATTCAGCTACCGCCATCCGCCACAGGTTTTCAGACACAAAAGTCGTAAAACCAATTTAAATTCCCCCGTTAGTACCGCCCACAACTACCTTTTGACAGCTGTGTATTGATCGGTAATCATGGAATGTCAAAACTGGTCATCGAACACGGTCATTGATCTCATAGTTGAGGGTCGGAACAGGTGATCAGTTGTTTTGATTAGAATAATTACCTGTATTTACTTTTCTAGTGATTACATTTGTACTCTAAATCCTGAGTAAAATTTGTAATTTAATTAGTTGTCATAAAAATGTCGTGCTTGAAGAGAAAGCGTAATTAACTAGACGACAAACAAAAACGTGCAATTATAAGTTATGCAAAGGAAAATCCAAAATTAACATAACAACAAATTGCGATAATTTGACAATTAAATGGGATCTTCCAATAACCCCACAAATGAAGATGAACTGTTGCTGTCACGTGTTTATAATGACCTTGATCATGTTGATGTCCCGAGCTACAAATGATGGTTCAAGAATTTGTCAACATTGACAAAGATCTGCAAACTGTACAGGACATTTCCGATGTGAATATAATTATTCTAATTTATTTATTTATTAAACATGTATTATTTATACTTATGTATTTGTACAAGTGCAAAATGCATGTCAGTCGAGTTGAGAGTTTATCTTTTCATATGATCACATAACTTCCGGTTTTCAATGTCCCTCAGTTTATGGCCAAACTTGTTATACCGCCAAACTACCGACTGCACAGAAGGTGGCGGCTTAACGAGGGAGCACTGTATATATATATATATATTATCCTATTATGGACTTCTCACAAGGGAACCATTCTCCTATAGTGTTGTCTGGGTAGGTATAGTGCCCAAGCCAGTAGGCGATGTCACTATACCTTCCCAGACAACACTATAGGAGAACGGTTCCCGAGGGAGAAGTACATAATAAATTTAGTACTTAACATGTCTAATGCCTAATGGCTAAACAATTTTAACTAATGAGCTTTTAGAATGTAATCTCCTTTGCTGGTTCTGACATTTGCGTAAAAGTCTTGTAAAATGCTATTGAGTACAACAATATCCATTGTGCCTATCTTCCTGTCATAATTTTATTCCAACATGAAGTCTGAGAGAATTTTAACTGCATATTTGGTTGCCGCTTTTGTCTTTACATTTTGTTGTTGCAATGTGAAGTCGTCTGCATCCGTGCTGCCGAATCTGGCAGCCGGTGTCGGCAATGTAAACAATGACGTAATAAACTGATAATCGTAGCGCCGTGCATACAAGGGAAGTAATTTTTATTGAAAATTCATCACGTAAATTCGCGGGAAATTTGGTATAGTCCTGTGGGAAGAATTGTCGTTTTAGTATAGTGCCTGTTGCGAAGTATAGTCTCCCGTAGTCAAGAAATGAACTATACTGTTGAAATATAGTATCTAGCTAACAACCAATGAAAATTGACTATTTCAATATGCTATGTACTAAATATACATATATATCTTCCACTGTACTTCATTATACAATCTTTATCATGAAATATTTACTAATTACAAAGTCTTATATTGAGAAAGTTTAAACAGTGATGTTCATCAATTCTACCAATATCAACAAAACAAACAATCACCTGTTATCTTAACTGAAATTAACTGAACACAAAAAACTCCCACTACATATGACGTTGGAAATTCAGGTCCTGGCTTGGGACAGGCACAAAAATGTGGTGGGGTTAAACCGGTTAGTGGGATCCAATCCTCCCCTCTTGATAACTGGATCTCCAGCAGCAGTACATATATAAACAAACGATAAAAAACCTGCAGATTCCCTTCAACTAAAAAAACCCACATACTATCACAAAAAAGAACAACAACATAAACATGGACAGTACAATAGCAGGTTCAATGAATGACAACATAAACATGGACAGTACAATAGTAGGTTCAATGAATGACAACATAAACATGGACAGTACAATAGCAGGTTCAATGAATGACAACATAAACATGGACAGTACAATAGCAGGTTCAATGAATGACAACATAAACATGGACAGTACAATAGCAGGTTCAATGAATGACAACATAAACATGGACAGTACAATAGCAGGTTCAATGAATGACAACATAAACATGGACAGTACAATAGCAGGGTCAATGAATGACAACATAAACATGGACAGTACAATAGCAGGGTCAATGAATGACAACATAAACATGGACAGTACAATAGTAGGTTCAATGAATGACAACATAAACATGGACAGTACAATAGCAGGTTCAATGAATGACAACATAAACATGGACAGTACAATAGCAGGGTCAATGAATGACAACATAAACATGGACAGTACAATAGTAGGTTCAATGAATGACAACATAAACATGGACAGTACAATAGCAGGTTCAATGAATGACAACATAAACATGGACAGTACAATAGCAGGTTCAATGAATGACAACATAAACATGGACAGTTCAATAGCAGGGTCAATGAATGACAACATAAACATGGACAGTACAATAGCAGGGTCAATGAATGACAACATAAACATGGACAGTACAACAACAGGTTCAATGAATGACAACATAAACATGGACAGTACAATAGCAGGATCAGTGAATGACAACATAAACATGGACAGTACAATAGCAGGGTCAATGAATGACAACATAAATATGGACAGTACAACAGCAGGTTCAATGAATGACAACATAAACATGGACAGTATAATAGTAGGTTCAATGAATGACAACATAAACATGGACAGTACAATAGTAGGTTCAATGAATGACAACATAAACATGGACAGTACAATAGTAGGATCAATAAATGACAACATAAACATGGACAGTACAATAGCAGGGTCAATGAATGACAACATAAACATGGACAGTTCAACAGCAGGTTCAATGAATGACAACATAAACATGGACAGTACAATAGTAGGTTCAATGAATGACAATATAAACATGGACAGTACAATAGCAGGTTCAATGAATGACAACATAAACATGGACAGTACAATAGCAGGTTCAATGAATGCTTAATAGTTAAATGACTACTAGCTAGGAAGGTAGAAACGGTTGGTTAAAGGCAATTACTCTTTAGACAACAAAAATCAAAACTGATACTTCTAACAGATTTAATATCAATTAGTCATCAACATCCAAAGTTTTGTGCTGTGTACAATCCCTCCAAAAGTTGTCAGGGATGAATCATATACAGAACAAGTCTTCATCAAATGTAATTTGTTCCCAACTTTCCTTACTTTATACGAAAGTCTGCTAGGGATATGTCAGGATGAGCTAAAGTAAAACTTGTAAATCTTACCTCTCTTTATAAGGAAGGCTGCCAGAGATATTTTACTATGACCTAACACAGGAATATCTTTTAATTTGTCATTTAAGGCTTTAAAACATAGCTGAGCAATTCTGTCTTCTTCAATTATTTTGGGTGCTGCTGAATAATCCTGTAATAAAAACGTAGATATCAAATTTAATGCACACAACGCGTTTCTGGAATAACCTTCATCAGGTACGCTCAAAATCAAAAGATTGGAAAGTCAAAAAATTTAAAGCTTTGGGAGCAGTGTATCAAAAAAGGTTTATTGTAGTGTTAGTTAAATAGGCTGTCAAGTGAGTGGTTAATATACTGATTAATGTCAAGTGAGTGGTTAATATACTGATTAATGTCAAGTGAGTGATTAATATACTGATTAATGTCAAGTGAGTGGTTAATATACTGATTAATGTCAAGTGAGTGGTTAATATACTGATTAATGTCAAGTGAGTGATTAATATACTGATTAATGCCAAGTGAGTGGTTAATATACTGATTAATGTCAATTGAGTGGTTAATATACTGATTAATGTCAAGTGAGTGGTTAATATACTGATTAATGTCAAGTGAGTGGTTAATATACTGATTAATGTCAAGTGAGTGGTTAATATACTGATTAATGTCAAGTGAGTGGTTAATATACTGATTAATGTCAAGTGAGTGGTTAATATACTGATTAATGTCAAGTGAGTGGATAATATACTGATTAATGTCAAGTGAGTGATTAATATACTGATTAATGCCAAGTGGGTGGTTAATATACTGATTAATGCCAAGTGAGTGGTTAATATACTGATTAATGTCAAGTGAGTGGTTAATATACTCATTAATGTCAAGAGAGTGGTTAATATACTGATTAATGCCAAGTGAGTGGTTAATATACTGATTAATGCCAAGTGAGTGATTAATATACTGATTAATGTCAAGTGAGTGGTTAATATACTGATTAATGTCAAGTGAGTGGTTAATATACTGATTAATGTCAAGTGAGTGGTTAATATACTGATTAATGTCAAGTGAGTGGTTAATATACTGATTAATGCCAAGTGAGTGGTTAATATACTGATTAATGTCAAGTGAGTGGTTAATATACTGATTAATGTCAAGTGAGTGGTTAATATACTGATTAATGTCAAGTGAGTGGTTAATATACTGAGTAATGCCAAGTGAGTGGTTAATATACTGATTAATGTCAAGAGTGGTTAATATACTGATAATGTCAAGTGAGTGGTTAATATACTGATTAATGTCAAGTGAGTGGTTAATATACTGATTAATGCCAAGTGAATGGTTAATATACTGACTAATGTCAAGAGAGTGGTTAATATACTGATTAATGTCAAGTGAGTGGTTAATATACTGATTAATGTCAAGTGAGTGGTTAATATACTGATTAATGTCAAGTGAGTGATTAATATACTGATTAATGCCAAGTGGGTGGTTAATATACTGATTAATGTCAAGTGAGTGGTTAATATACTGATTAATGCCAAGTGAGTGGTTAATATACTGATTAATGTCAAGTGAGTGGTTAATATACTGATTAATGTCAAGTGAGTGGTTAATATACTGATTAATGTCAAGTGAGTGGTTAATATACTGATTAATGTCAAGTGAGTGGTTAATATACTGATTAATGTCAAGTGAGTGATTAATATACTGATTAATGTCAAGTGAGTGGTTAATATACTGATTAATGTCAAGTGAGTGATTAATATACTGATTAATGTCAAGTGAGTGGTTAATATACTGATTAATGTCAAGTGAGTGGTTAATATACTGATTAATGTCAAGTGAGTGGTTAATATACTGATTAATGTCAAGTGAGTGGTTAATATACTGATTAATGTCAAGTGAGTGGTTAATATACTGATTAATGTCAAGTGAGTGGTTAATATACTGATTAATGTCAAGTGAGTGGTTAATATACTGATTAATGTCAAGTGAGTGGTTAATATGCTGATTAATGTCAAGTGAGTGGTTAATATACTGATTAATGTCAAGAGAGTGGTTAATATACTGATTAATGTCAAGTGAGTGGTTAATATACTGATTAATGTCAAGAGAGTGGTTAATATACTGATTAATGCCAAGTGAGTGGATAATATACTGATTAATGTCAAGTGAGTGGTTAATATACTGATTAACGTCAAGTGGTTAATATACTGATTAATGCCAAGTGAGTGGTTAATATACTGATTAATGTCAAGTGAGTGGTTAATATACTGATTAATGTCAAGTGAGTGGTTAATATACTGATTAATGTCAAGTGAGTGGTTAATATACTGATTAATGTCCAGTGAGTGGTTAATATACTGATTAATGTCAAGTGAGTGGTTAATATACTGATTAATGCCAAGTGGGTGGTTAATATACTGATTAATGTCAAGTGAGTGGTTAATATACTGATTAATGTCAAGTGAGTGGTTAATATACTGATTAATGTCAAGTGAGTGGTTAATATACTGATTAATGTCAAGTGAGTGGTTAATATACTGATTAATGTCAAGTGAGTGGTTAATATACTGATTAATGCCAAGTGGGTGGTTAATATACTGATTAATGTCAAGTGAGTGGTTAATATACTGATTAATGTCAAGTGAGTGGTTAATATACTGATTAATGCCAAGTGGGTGGTTAATATACTGATTAATGTCAAGTGAGTGGTTAATATACTGATTAATGTCAAGTGAGTGGTTAATATACTGATTAATGTCAAGTGAGTGATTAATATACTGATTAATGTCAAGTGGGTGGATAATATACTGATTAATGCCAAGTGAGTGGTTAATATACTGATTAATGTCAAGTGAGTGATTAATATACTGATTAATGCCAAGTGGGTGGATAATATACTGATTACTGCCAAGTGAGTGGTTAATATACTGATTAATGTCAAGTGAGTGATTAATATACTGATTAATGTCAAGTGGGTGGATAATATACTGATTAATGCCAAGTGAGTGGTTAATATACTGATTAATGTCAAGTGAGTGGTTAATATACTGATTAATGTCAAGTGAGTGGTTAATATACTGATTAATGCCAAGTGGGTGGTTAATATACTGACTAATGTCAAGTGAGTGGTTAATATACTGATTAATGTCAAGTGAGTGATTAATATACTGATTAATGTCAAGTGAGTGGTTAATATACTGATTAATGTCAAGTGAGTGGTTAATATACTGATTAATGTCAAGTGAGTGATTAATATACTGATTAATGTCAAGTGAGTGGTTAATATACTGATTAATGTCAAGTGAGTGATTAATATACTGATTAATGTCAAGTGAGTGATTAATATACTGATTAATGTCAAGTGAGTGGTTAATATACTGATTAATGTCAAGTGAGTGGTTAATATACTGATTAATGTCAAGTGAGTGGTTAATATGCTGATTAATGTCAAGTGAGTGGTTAATATACTGATTAATGTCAAGAGAGTGGTTAATATACTGATTAATGTCAAGTGAGTGGTTAATATACTGATTAATGTCAAGAGAGTGGTTAATATACTGATTAATGCCAAGTGAGTGGATAATATACTGATTAATGTCAAGTGAGTGGTTAATATACTGATTAACGTCAAGTGGTTAATATACTGATTAATGCCAAGTGAGTGGTTAATATACTGATTAATGTCAAGTGAGTGGTTAATATACTGATTAATGTCAAGTGAGTGGTTAATATACTGATTAATGTCAAGTGAGTGGTTAATATACTGATTAATGTCCAGTGAGTGGTTAATATACTGATTAATGTCAAGTGAGTGGTTAATATACTGATTAATGCCAAGTGGGTGGTTAATATACTGATTAATGTCAAGTGAGTGGTTAATATACTGATTAATGTCAAGTGAGTGGTTAATATACTGATTAATGTCAAGTGAGTGGTTAATATACTGATTAATGTCAAGTGAGTGGTTAATATACTGATTAATGTCAAGTGAGTGGTTAATATACTGATTAATGCCAAGTGGGTGGTTAATATACTGATTAATGTCAAGTGAGTGGTTAATATACTGATTAATGTCAAGTGAGTGGTTAATATACTGATTAATGCCAAGTGGGTGGTTAATATACTGATTAATGTCAAGTGAGTGGTTAATATACTGATTAATGTCAAGTGAGTGGTTAATATACTGATTAATGTCAAGTGAGTGATTAATATACTGATTAATGTCAAGTGGGTGGATAATATACTGATTAATGCCAAGTGAGTGGTTAATATACTGATTAATGTCAAGTGAGTGATTAATATACTGATTAATGCCAAGTGGGTGGATAATATACTGATTACTGCCAAGTGAGTGGTTAATATACTGATTAATGTCAAGTGAGTGATTAATATACTGATTAATGTCAAGTGGGTGGATAATATACTGATTAATGCCAAGTGAGTGGTTAATATACTGATTAATGTCAAGTGAGTGGTTAATATACTGATTAATGTCAAGTGAGTGGTTAATATACTGATTAATGCCAAGTGGGTGGTTAATATACTGACTAATGTCAAGTGAGTGGTTAATATACTGATTAATGTCAAGTGAGTGATTAATATACTGATTAATGTCAAGTGAGTGGTTAATATACTGATTAATGTCAAGTGAGTGGTTAATATACTGATTAATGTCAAGTGAGTGATTAATATACTGATTAATGTCAAGTGAGTGGTTAATATACTGATTAATGTCAAGTGAGTGATTAATATACTCATTAATGTCAAGTGAGTGATTAATATACTGATTAATGTCAAGTGAGTGATTAATATACTGATTAATGCCAAGTGAGTGATTAATATACTGATTAATGTCATGTGAGTGATTAATATACTGATTAATGCCAAGTGGGTGGTTAATATACTGATTAATGTCAAGTGAGTGGTTAATATACTGATTAATGTCAAGTGAGTGGTTAATATACTGATTAATGTCAAGTGAGTGGTTAATATACTGATTAATGTCAAGTGAGTGGTTAATATACTGATTAATGTCAAGTGAGTGGTTAATATACTGATTAATGTCAAGTGAGTGATTAATATACTGATTAATGCCAAGTGGGTGGTTAATATACTGATTAATGCCAAGTGGGTGCTTAATATACTGATTAATGTCAAGTGAGTGATTAATATACTGATTAATGCCAAGTGAGTGGTTAATATACTGATTAATGTCAAGTGAGTGGTTAATATACTGATTAATGTCAAGTGAGTGGTTAATATACTGATTAATGTCAAGTGAGTGGTTAATATACTGATTAATGTCAAGTGAGTGGTTAATATACTGATTAATGTCAAGTGAGTGGTTAATATACTGATTAATGTCAAGTGAGTGGTTAATATACTGATTAATGTCAAGTGAGTGGTTAATATACTGATTAATGTCAAGTGAGTGATTAATATACTGATTAATGCCAAGTGGGTGGTTAATATACTGATTAATGTCAAGTAAGTGGTTAATATACTGATTAATGTCAAGTGAGCAATTTGACATGACAAGAGCAATGTTTTTAAATAAGGTTTAGATTTACGGTGTTTATTGCCACTTTCAGCAATATTTCAGCTATATCATGGTGACCAGTTTTAGTGGTGGAAGAAACCGGAGTACCCGGAGAGAACCACCGACCATGGGCAAGCAATTGGTAAACTTTATCACCTGCGGCTAAGAGTCGAGTTCATCTTTTTTTGTAATTTACAAAGCCGGCGCAAACCCAAGCCGTATTGGTGATAGGCCTGTATAAGTTGTTAGGTAATCCAACTACCTAATTCATTGAGCCACCCGTGCCCTTAAATTTAAGTATAAGTTCCTCATACTTTGTAGATATTTGAAATAATAATTCCGGATTTCCCCTAAGTTTTGACATAACTGGCATAACAGAAAAAGCTCTGTCGCTGACAAAGTTGTTTTAGAAGAAGCAGAAGTGGAAGAAGAATTCGAGTAAAACAATATGTCTCCGTTCGGTGAGGAGGAGACATAATAACCAACCTGATTTTGCTTAAGAAGTGATAGAGCTTCTGAAACTGCTTTGTTTCTGGC
This sequence comes from Bathymodiolus septemdierum, assembly GCA_963383655.1. Classification (NCBI taxonomy): domain Eukaryota; kingdom Metazoa; phylum Mollusca; class Bivalvia; order Mytilida; family Modiolidae; genus Bathymodiolus; species Bathymodiolus septemdierum. The sequence continues at coordinate 67,598,008 of OY726523.1, forward strand.
TTCCTTCTTTGTTTTAGCAGTGTCTTGAGCAATCATATCATCATCTATAAACACAGAGGCTTCAAACCTGTAAAACAATTAATACATAAGAACCTTGACAGTATGAAAACTTCCTTCTTTGTTTTAGCAGTGTCTTGAGCAATCATATCATCATCTATAAACACAGAGGCTTCAAATCTGTAAAACAATTAATACATAAGAACCTTGACAGTATGAAAACTTCCTTCTTTGTTTTAAGCATTGTCTTGAGAAAAGTGAGTGATTGGTTTTTAATGTTAAATAAGCAATTTTATCATGGTGAGAACAAATATTACATTTCAATGCAATGCTGACGATCTCGGCTTTGTAATGATTATCATAGAGGGTTTTAAGATTACTGTGTGATGAAGTACAGAAATCAGGCTTTGTAATGATTATCATAGAGGGTTTTAAGATTACTGTGTGATGAAGTACAGAAATCAGGCTTTGCAATGATTATCATAGAGGGTTTTAAGATTACTGTGTGATGAAGTACAGAAATCAGGCTTTGTAATGATTATCATAGAGGGTTTTAAGATTACTGTGTGATGAAGTACAGAAATCAAAGTACTTTTTATTATTTTTACATCTGTTTACCAGAGTTTAACATGTTTTAGACATGATCGTATGGTAGTTGGATTTATAATTACCTGTGCAATCAGTGCCCATCACCACTAAAGTTGTGAGTTTGAATCCCGTTCATGGCAAGGTGTACTCGATACAACATTATGTGATAAAGTTTGTCAGTGACTTGCGACAGAATAGTGTTTTCTCCAGGTACTCCAATTTCCTCCACCATTAAAACACCTCCGTGATATAACTGAAATATTGTTGAAAGTGTCGTTAAATATCATCGGTAACAATAATATTGTGCTTGCACGTTTTAATTGCACATCGCATATTTATTAATTTTGGATATGAGCAAGAATATGGTATTTGAACCGTTTCTGATAACGATAGAAAACTGATAAAATTGGATATTTCTTGGATATATGTTGTAATTCTATGGCCAAATGGTTGGTTGGTGTGTTAGATGAATGGTGACCATTGATATATTGTAAATATTTTATGAATAAAAATTATTTTTAATGTCCATCTTCGTACTTTTATGCGTCGTTTCTTATCGTTATTTTCTTCTCCGAACTGCGTAACGGAGTTGGATTTCCACACAACTGTGACATACAAAAATGTAAGCTAGCCGTTAAAATATTGACAATCATTGATAATGAAGAATGGAGAGAAGAAAATTTTGAGCAGAGTAAGTATTTCTGTTACAGGTGTCATATATTGCACGTTACATTGGTTTCCGATTTCGTAACGCTATTTTAAGTTGTGCTATCTCCTTTTTGTAACAGTCGCCATAACAACAATTAGCATAAATAAACTCTTGTGAGATGTTTAAATAGATTAATCACGGATGTTTACATTTAAGCTTTTCATTTTCTATTTTTTTTATTCAATCATCTACCTGTTCCATTATGCGTTACATGTCATCCAAAAAGAAACGTTAATTTAAAGATTAAATAAATTGGTATGAATTACAATTTCCGCCCAATTGAACTTCCGGTCACAAGTGAACCACGTGTAATGGAAGTGTGATTTTCGGAACATTTATACAATTTTTGTATGATAATATTACAACTCCGATACAGTGCTTGTGGTATCCTGTCGCGATAAAAAAAAATAAATAAATATACTACTTTAATATTTAAAATGATATATAAATGCATTAAATAACCAAGAAAAACCCCAAATGGTCTTAGATGGTGCCGTTTCATACATTTTTATTGTGACAGGAAACCAAATGTTTATTACCATAACTTGTGATAAACATTTGGTTTCCTGTCACGATGAAAATGTTTAAAAACATGGGTAAATATTTTTTCCTTGATATCACTTGTTTCTCTTGTACAGTGTTGATATAATCATATTCCACGTGTGAAATATTTAAGTTTTAGTATTTAACCATTTGGATACCAAAAGAAACCAAAAGTCCAAATACCATATTCTTGCTCATATGTTGATTATTTTCAGTGAATTTAGATGTTTAAAACCATGTAAATAATTCAATTTTGTGATTTTATCACCTAGCTAAAATGTGTGCAACGCGCATGTGCTAATGAGATTTTGCCATCTAAATAAATCACTCGTTTGTTTGCAAAGCAAAAGAAGAACGGATTGATAAAGTAGCCATATTGTTTATTACATATATTTTACACTTTTGTTTGTATCAAAAACACGCACTAAAAAGAAATTTGTATTTCATTGTTAGATACTCAATCATATTTTAGAATGTAACACTATTGCTACTGTGTGAAATACCAGGTGGCTCAATGAGTTAGGTAGTTGGATTACCTAACAACTCATACAAGCCTATCACCAATATGGCGTGGGTTTGTGTCCGGCTTTGTAAATTACAAAAAAGGGTGAACTCGACTCGCAAGTGAAAAAGCTTACCAGTTGCTTGCCCATGGTCGGTGGTTCTCTCCAGGTACTCTGGCTTCTTCCACCACTAAAACTGGTCGCCATGATATAGCTGAAATATTGCTGAAAGTGGCATTAAAACACCAAAAAAATCAATCAAAATCTTTCACAGACATCTATGTAATAATTTCATTTCATTTCAGTGTCAAGCATAACATCCAAAAATTCCAGACTTAAAAAGGCCATTCCATGATGTTATACTACATACCCAAACGGTCCTGGAGAGTCACCAACATCTACATTAAATGGAACTCTACGTTGAGAACAGTACTCCTGGAGTTGTTGTATTGGAGTTTTATTAATCGCTCCACCAGCTGCCGCTTTAGACTACAATGGAACAAAGAGTTTATCAATAAACCTTTCGACTACAACGGAACAAAGAGTTTATCAATAAACCTTTCGACTACAACGGAACAAAGAGTTTATCAATAAACCTTTCGACTACAACGGAACAAAGAGTTTATCAATAAACCTTTCGACTACAACGGAACAAAGAGTTTATCAATAAACCTTTCGACTACAACGGAACAAAGAGTTTATCAATAAACCTTTCGACTACAACGGAACAAAGAGTTTATCAATAAACCTTTCGACTACAACGGAACAAAGAGTTTATCAATAAACCTTTCGACTACAATGGAACAAAGAGTTTATCAATAAACCTTTCGACTACAACGGAACAAAAAGTTTATCAATAAACCTTTCGACTACAACGGAACAGAGTTTATCAATAAACTTTTGACTACAACGGAACAAAGAGTTTATCAATAAACCTTTCGACTACAATGGAACAAAGAGTTTATCAATAAACCTTTCGACTACAACGGAACAAAGAGTTTATCAATAAACCTTTCGACTACAATGGAACAAAGAGTTTATCAATAAACCTTTCGACTACAATGGAACAAAGAGTTTGTCAATAAACCTTTCGACTACAATGGAACAAAGAGTTTATCAATAAACCTTTTGGACTTTCTCGATTTGATTTTAAAATAATATGTTTATATACAAGTTATTTCCCTTATAATTTAACTTGATATGAATACTGCAATCTGATTGGCTAATCTGCCTGGAGCAACATTGGTCATACATGATAACATGGGTTGGTATTGTGTGACCATATCCCTGTTTTATCCATTATAATTTCAATTGGTGCATGGTCATGCATATATCTTTGAAAAACTGAAATATTGCCAGACATTTGATTTTGACTTTCCCAGAAAATTAATTATTTCTTTTTTTTATTTCTATGGCAACAATGGGTGACAAAAATCCAAGGTTAATAATAAAATCTAATACCAATCTAACCAATTTATATTTCTGAATTATGTGTTCTCTAATGATAATGCGACAAATCTTAGAAAACATTGCAGATAAAATACATGTATTGTTGTTGTTTTATATTATGTTTTCTGTTTAATGCAGAAATTTTATAAATGTGGAATATTTTCTTTATAAACGTACGAGTAAACATATATCAATAATTCAATTTGATGTCAATACTGTAGTCTGATTGGCTGATCTGCCTGGAGCAACATTGGACATACTTGATAACCTGGATTGGTATCATGAGGTCGCCAACATATTCATTCACCAACGACCAATTCAAATAGTCCCATGAAATAATCGTAATTAAAATCGAGGAATCATCACATTTTGTTGTAAAAATAAAATTATAAGGAATATGTTTAATTTTTGAACAGGTTATTAAGCGAAAACCACCCCAAACCAGGTTATATCGTATAACCTTTTCAAAAATTGAACATATTCCTTAAATAAACAACACAAAATAGATGATAACCTAACCACATTGTGTACTAGATACTGACCTCCGCTTGTGTAGTATATGGCACAGTCACACACTTGGCTCTCTCATTACTATCTCCCAGTGTGATTTTTCTTCCCATAGAATCATACATAACTGTTCCATGATCTAAAATAGAAAAAATGTAACAATGTAAACTTAAACAGCTATAAACATGTACGTAAATACTTGTATCATTAACAGCATTTAATGAATTGGGTGGGAACTTTAATTTGTACTGTATTAAACCAAATTAGAATAAAAAAGACGAGATTAATGTTAAACACGTACAGGACTAACATTTAAGCTTTTAGTCCTGTACGTGAGAAATGTATTATGTTTTAGTCCTGTACGTGAGAAATGTATTATGTTTTAGTCCTGTACGTGACAAATGTATTATGTTTTAGTCCTGTACGTGAGAAAGGTATTATGTTTTAGTCCTGTACGTGAGAAATGTATTATGTTTTAGTCCTGTACGTGACAAATGTATTATGTGTTAGTCCTGTACGTGAGAAATGTATTATGTTTTAGTCCTGTACGTGAGAAATGTATTATGTTTTAGTCCTGTACGTGACAAATGTATTATGTGTTAGTCCTGTACGTGAGAAATGTATTATGTTTTAGTCCTGAAGGTGAGAAATGTATTATGTGTTAGTCCTGTACGTGAGAAATGTATTATGTTTTAGTCCTGTACGTGAGAAATGTATTATGTTTTAGTCCTGAAGGTGAGAAATGTATTATGTTTTAGTCCTGTACGTGAGAAATGTATTATGTTTTAGTCCTGTACGTGAGAAATGTATTATGTTTTAGTCCTGTACGTGAAAAATGTATTATGTGTTAGTCCTGTACGTGAGAAATGTATTATGTTTTAGTCCTGAAGGTGAGAAATGTATTATGTTTTAGTCCTGTACGTGAGAAATGTATTATGTGTTAGTCCTGAAGGTGAGAAATGTATTATGTTTTAGTCCTGTACGTGAGAAATGTATTATGTTTTAGTCCTGTACGTGAGAAATGTATTATGTGTTAGTCCTGTACGTGAGAAATGTATTATGTGTTAGTCCTGTATGTGAGAAATGTATTATGTTTTAGTTCTGTACGTGAGAAATGTATTATGTTTTAGTCCTGTACGTGACAAATGTATTATGTGTTAGTCCTGTACGTGAGAAATGTATTATGTGTTAGTCCTGTACGTGAGAAATGTATTATGTGTTAGTCCTGAAGGTGAGAAATGTATTATGTGTTAGTCCTGAAGGTGAGAAATGTATTATGTGTTAGTCCTGTACGTGAGAAATGTATTATGTGTTAGTCCTGTACGTGAGAAATGTATTATGTTCTAGTCCTGAAGGTGAGAAATGTATTATGTTTTAGTCCTGTACGTGAGAAATGTATTATGTGTTAGTCCTGTACATGAGAAATGTATTATGTGTTAGTCCTGAAGGTGAGAAATGTATTATGTGTTAGTCCTGAAGGTGAGAAATGTATTATGTGTTAGTCCTGTACGTGAGAAATGTATTATGTGTTAGTCCTGTACGTGAGAAATGTATTATGTTTTAGTCCTGTACGTGAGAAATGTATAATGTTTTAGTCCTGTACGTGAGAAATGTATTATGTTTTAGTCCTGTACGTGAAAAATGTATTATGTTTTAGTCCTGTAAGTGAGAAATGTATTATGTTTTAGTCCTGTAAGTGAGAAATGTATTATGTGTTAGTCCTGTACATGACAAATGTATTATGTTTTAGTCCTGTAAGTGAGAAATGTATTATGTGTTAGTCCTGTACGTGAGAAATGTATTATGTTTTAGTCCTGTACGTGAGAAATGTATTATGTTTTAGTCCTGTACGTGAGAAATGTATTATGTTTTAGTCCTGTACGTGAGAAATGTATTATGTTTTAGTCCTGTAAGTGAGAAATGTATTATGTTTTAGTCCTGTAAGTGAGAAATGTATTATGTGTTAGTCCTGTACGTGAGAAATGTATTATGTTTTAGTCCTGTACGTGAGAAATGTATTATGTTTTAGTCCTGTACGTGAGAAATGTATTATGTTTTAGTCCTGTACGTGAGAAATGTATTATGTTTTAGTCCTGTACGTGAGAAAGGTATTATGTGTTAGTCCTGTACGTGAGAAATGTATTATGTTTTAGTCCTGTACGTGAGAAATGTATTATGTTTTAGTCCTGTACGTGAGAAATGTAGTATGTTTTAGTCCTGTACGTGAGAAATGTATTATGTGTTAGTCCTGTACGTGAGAAATGTATTATGTTTTAGTCCTGTAAGTGAGAAATGTATTATGTTTTAGTCCTGTACGTGAGAAATGTATTATGTTTTAGTCCTGTACGTGAGAAATGTATTATGTGTTAGTCCTGTACGTGAGAAATGTATTATGTTTTAGTCCTGAAGGTGAGAAATGTATTATGTTTTAGTCCTGTACGTGAGAAATGTATTATGTTTTAGTCCTGTACGTGAGAAATGTATTATGTTTTAGTCCTGTACGTGAAAAATGTATTATGTGTTAGTCCTGTACGTGAGAAATGTATTATGTTTTAGTCCTGAAGGTGAGAAATGTATTATGTTTTAGTCCTATACATGAGAAATGTATTATGTGTTAGTCCTGTACGTGAGAAATGTATTATGTTTTAGTCCTGAAGGTGAGAAATGTATTATGTTTTAGTCCTGTACGTGAGAAATGTATTATGTTTTAGTCCTGTACGTGAGAAATGTATTATGTTTTAGTCCTGTACGTGAAAAATGTATTATGTGTTAGTCCTGTACGTGAGAAATGTATTATGTTTTAGTCCTGAAGGTGAGAAATGTATTATGTTTTAGTCCTGTATGTGAGAAATGTATTATGTGTTAGTCCTGAAGGTGAGAAATGTATTATGTTTTAGTCCTGTACGTGAGAAATGTATTATGTTTTAGTCCTGTACGTGAGAAATGTATTATGTGTTAGTCCTGTACGTGAGAAATGTATTATGTGTTAGTCCTGAAGGTGAGAAATGTATTATGTGTTAGTCCTGTATGTGAGAAATGTATTATGTTTTAGTCCTGTACGTGAGAAATGTATTATGTGTTAGTCCTGTACGTGAGAAATGTATTATGTGTTAGTCCTGAAGGTAAGAAATGTATTATGTTTTAGTCCTGTATGTGAGAAATGTATTGTTTTAGTCCTGTACGTGAGAAATGTATTATGTTTTAGTCCTGTACGTGACAAATGTATTATGTTTTAGTCCTGTGTGTGAGAAATGTATTGTTTTAGTCCTGTACGTGAGAAATGTATTATGTGTTAGTCCTGTACGTGAGAAATGTATTATGTATTATGTGTTAGTCCTGTACGTGAGAAATGTATTATGTGTTAGTCCTGAAGGTGAGAAATGTATTATGTGTTAGTCCTGAAGGTGAGAAATGTATTATGTGTTAGTTCTGTACGTGAGAAATGTATTATGTGTTAGTCCTGTACGTGAGAAATGTATTATGTTCTAGTCCTGAAGGTGAGAAATGTATTATGTTTTAGTCCTGTACGTGAGAAATGTATTATGTGTTAGTCCTGTACGTGACAAATGTATTATGTGTTAGTCCTGTACGTGAGAAATGTATTATGTGTTAGTCCTGAAGGTGAGAAATGTATTATGTGTTAGTCCTGAAGGTGAGAAATGTATTATGTGTTAGTCCTGTACGTGAGAAATGTATTATGTGTTAGTCCTGTACGTGAGAAATGTATTATGTTTTAGTCCTGAAGGTGAGAAATGTATAATGTTTTAGTCCTGTACGTGAGAAATGTATTATGTTTTAGTCCTGTACGTGAGAAATGTATTATGTTTTAGTCCTGTAAGTGAGAAATGTATTATGTTTTAGTCCTGTAAGTGAGAAATGTATTATGTGTTAGTCCTGTACATGACAAATGTATTATGTTTTAGTCCTGTAAGTGAGAAATGTATTATGTGTTAGTCCTGTACGTGAGAAATGTATTATGTTTTAGTCCTGTACGTGAGAAATGTATTATGTTTTAGTCCTGTACGTGAGAAATGTATTATGTTTTAGTCCTGTACGTGAGAAATGTATTATGTTTTAGTCCTGTAAGTGAGAAATGTATTATGTTTTAGTCCTGTAAGTGAGAAATGTATTATGAGTTAGTCCTGTACGTGAGAAATGTATAATGTTTTAGTCCTGTACGTGAGAAATGTATTATGTTTTAGTCCTGTACGTGAGAAATGTATTATGTTTTAGTCCTGTACGTGAGAAATGTATTATGTTTTAGTCCTGTACGTGAGAAATGTATTATGTTTTAGTCCTGTACGTGAGAAATGTATTATGTTTTAGTCCTGTACGTGAGAAATGTATTATGTGTTAGTCCTGTACGTGAGAAATGTATTATGTTTTAGTCCTGTACGTGACAAATGTATTATGTGTTAGTCCTGTACGTGAGAAATGTATTATGTGTTAGTCCTGTACGTGAGAAATGTATTATGTTTTAGTCCTGTACGTGAGAAATGTATTATGTTTTAGTCCTGTACGTGAGAAATGTATTATGTTTTAGTCCTGTACGTGAGAAATGTATTATGCTTTAGTCCTGTACGTGAGAAATGTATTATGTTTTAGTCCTGTACGTGAGAAATGTATTATGTGTTAGTCCTGAAGGTGAGAAATGTATTATGTTTTAGTCCTGTACGTGACAAATGTATTATGTTTTAGTCCTGTACGTGAGAAATGTATTATGTGTTAGTCCTGTACGTGAGAAATGTTTACATGTGTAACTCCTACTACATTTTATATGGGAATTCATCAAATCTTTGGATGCTTACTTACTACCATATGAAGATTTGCATATTGCTATGGCAACTTGATTGGATATTTTTGAAATTGTTATTGCCTTTTTTATTTAGAACATTACATAAAGAAGAACATAAAGTTATAAATTAAGAATGTTCTCCCCCTCCATAAAACAAGGAAAAAAATATGTACAATTATTCTCTGACTGCAGATTAGGCTCAAAAAGAAGATTTGAAAACGTAATAGTCATTAAAACATGGCATTTAATAATAAATAATAACAAAGGGAAAATTTACAATTCTAATGTAATTTGTTTGTATCGTCGGATTTGATTGGTTACTATAATACGCAAAATTCTCAATCTACAAGTCGTAACTAAGGGTTCAGCTTGAAGGATCCGCCATTTTGAAAACGTGAAATCCTACATGTCATATTTACAACAATACATAAAAAATAATTAAAATGACAACCCTACAAACTTATTTTAGTTCAATGTTATCAAAATTGAAACGTACGCCAGGCCAAAAAATGTCTGATCTTTATGTTTTAAACTGGAAGTCTTTGTATAAAGTTGTGTTGTTTATGTGCCAAAGTCGTCAACAACATTTCGTAGAATTCTAATTTGTGTTATTATTAGACCCAGAGAAATGCAAAAATGAATTTTTATGTTTAGTATTTCATTAGAATGGAGATTACTGTATTGTATTTTAAGCTTTGTGGACGTAAATCTACATCCTCAAAGCTTAAAATACAATACAGTTATCTCCTAAATCGTTGATAAAATTAAAGATAAGTGATGGCTAGTGCAGTACCAAGGATATCATAGAAAAAGTTCTAGAAGACCATACATTTATACTTTATCATTAAATAAACACAAACCCTCATCGTCTTGGTGATGATTTTGTAGTCCTAACAAAATACTTAATGCTATATGTGCAGCATTTATCTTCGATTCTTTCTTAGTTTTTCCAACTCCTTGAGGAAACCCTACATCGTCCACAAAACACTGACTAGCAAATGAGGCAGCCAGAGTAGGGAGAGATACACCTACTTCTTTAATGTCTAACCTCCTCCTCTGTAAGGCACAGAACTCATTTAAGGCACTTACTGGATTCTTAGCTCCACTTTTGAAATCTTTGATTAACTGAGGAGGAATCTAAAAACAATAAAATGTAAAGAATACTAATTAATTTGCATCCAATAACTAGGTCAAAACAATCAATAAATACATTGTTCCTCATAACCTCAGATTTAAGTGGATATTTTTCATATTCACTTTCAATAATTAGTGTTCGTCTTGTGGTCAACATTCAACAGCCTTGACAACTAAACCACCTGTATAGCTTGGAGTTTGTATTAAATAGCCTTGACCACTAAGCCACCTGTATAGTTTGGAGTTTGTATTAAATAGCCTTGACCACTAAGCCACCTGTATAGCTTGGAGTTTGTATTAAATAGCCTTGACCACTAAGCCACCTGTATAGTTTGGAGTTTGTATTAAATAGCCTTGACCACTAAGCCACCTGTATAGCTTGGAGTTTGTATTAAATAGCCTTGACCACTAAGCCCCCTGTATAGTTTGGAGTTTGTATTAAATATCCTTGACCACTAAGCCCCCTGTATAGTTTGGAGTTTGTATTAAATAGCCTTGACCACTAAGCCCCCTGTATAGCTTGGACTTTGTATTAAATAGCCTTGACCACTAAGCCCTCTGTATAGCTTGGAGTTTGTATTAAATAGCCTTGACCACTAAGCCACCTGTATAGTTTGGAGTTTGTATTAAATAGCCTTGACCACTAAGCCCCCTGTATAGCTTGGAGTTTGTATTAAATAGTCTTGACCACTAATCCACCTGTATAATTTAGAGTTTGTATTAAATAGGTTTAACTCTAATACTTATTTACACTATGTACTTACATCTTTAGGAATCTGTTCTTGTGGAATTGCTTGTCCTTCAGGTACATCTGCAGGTCTTTGATTTAGGCCAGGAATATACCTACTGGCATTCTGTGATGCTTGATACATAATTCTATCTGAAAGGTAAAAATACAAATGTAGGTCATATAATCATATTCTGTTGTAGCTTAGAAACGAGCCTTGTGTTTACCTGTCTAAGATGCTGGCTAATATATATGATACAGAATCAACAAGGGAACACTAGGAAATAGAAAATGCAAATAATTAAAGATTACCAGTTATATTAGCGCTTACCAGTTAAATTAGCGAATTGTCTTGTTATATTTGCATTTTACCTTTTAAATTTGCATTGTCGTGGCATTTTAGCGTTTTTCCTTTTAAATTTGCATTGTCGTGGCATTTTAGCGTTTTTCCTTTTAAATTTGCATTGTCATGGCATTTTAGCGTTTTTCCTTTTATATTTGCATTGTCGTGGCATTTTAGCGTTTTTCCTTTTAAATTTGCATTGTCGTGGCATTTTAGCGTTTTTCCTTTTAAATTTGCATTGTCGTGGGATTTTAGCGTTTTTTTCTTTTTAAATTTGCATTGTCGTGGCATTTTAGCGGTTTTCCTTTTAAATTTGCATTGTCGTGGGATTTTAGCGTTTTTCCTTTTAAATTTGCATTGTCGTGGGATTTTAGCGTTTTTCCTTTTAAATTTGCATTGTCGTGGGATTTTAGCGTTTTTCCTTTTAAATTTGCATTGTCGTGGGATTTTAGCGTTTTTCCTTTTAAATTTGCATTGTCGTGGGATTTTAGCGTTTTTCCTTTTAAATTTGCATTGTTGTGGGATTTTAGCGTTTTTCCTTTTAAATTTGCATTTTACCAGTTAAATCGCACGGTCATCTAAATCACCCGCTGAGTAGAGATTATGCAATACTGTAGTCGTCACTAGCTCATTAAATATGACGATCTATAGTATTATATTATCATGTATCTATACGTATTTATTTATTTATTTATTATTATTATTTATGTCATACTAGTCTGGCCCTTAATAAATTTAGTGTATTCAATACACAATAATCCATCAATTGTTGCGTATTTGATTTTCATGTCGTATTTTAACTTAATGCGATGTTTATTAAGAAATGTGACTTTAAATGTATTAAAATATTAGCAAAGTGTGATACACGTACAGAATACGTATACTGTTGTCACTTCACTATTACTTGTTTTTGATTATCATGCGAGAAACACATTAACCTTGCATTACCTATGCTGAGACTATTTACTAAAAAATGAATTAAGTATATATTAAACTATCGGTCTCTATTAAGCTATTTATGTCTTGTTTTATAGCACAGGATTGTGTATGTACAGCCTCAAAGTTATTGTGCTTTAAAAGTTCTGATTATTGTAATGAGGCACCTTAATGAACAATAAATATTTTTGTTTACGATATAAAACAAATAATCATATCCCTATGTAAACGCCGTAAAGCGAGAGACCATATTTTAATTTGAAATATTTTATTCTTCAATAAATTAAGGCAAATAATTCCTGAAATAAGAAGTGAAAGGCGGGTTTACTTATTTTTATTTTCATTCTGAAAACGACAGGTACATTCACACCGGTTCACTCAGCAGGGTACCTAATATTGCCAGGTAGAATATACAAGTGTCATCTTACATCCGGTCGACGGGACTCTGACCGAATACATGAATACATGTGTCACAATCTTTGGCAATAATCAGAAACGTAATACACATTTTGTGACCATTTAACGGTACCCGTGACTAGAATAGGAGATGCAATACACATTTTAAAGGTTCTAATAGGTGATCAAGTATACATGAGGAATGGGTGCATATTAATGCACACTGGCGGATCAAGGGGGTGTTCGACAATTTAGTAAAATTCGTGTATAAATTGGGTAAAAATTGGCAAACAAGAGCCTGGGTCCCCATTTTCAAAACTGCTGGATCTGCGCCTGATGCAGCAATGATTCTGGGGCTATTTTCACAAAAAAATCTTAAGATTAACATTGATCGTAAGTTATATTGGATTGTTCATTTTTATCTTGATTTTTTTTGTGCATCATCAGAATGATATAGCAACAACCAAAATTATGAAGTAAAGCAGGGTGAACAGAGCAGGGTAGAACATTCTTCTTGCAAACCCCAAAAAGCAAAATAGACAAAAAAACATTCATATGCAATTTTTCCTTATAAAAACAACAATCATATTTTTTATGACTATTCTGAGATTAATCAGAAGGGTCCGCCAGTTCGAAAGACATTATTAAAATAAACAAAAAATGTTTTCTTTACGCAGACATATTATATGCTACGCTTTGTTCAAATCAGAAATAACCGTTATGAAAACAGATTAATCTTTTTACTGTTGGCAAGTAAGAATATTGTATTTCCATAAACAAATTATTATATTACGTAAGAGATGTACCCTGAAGTTTTGTATAATATACTTTAAAAGTATTTATAATACGCATCGTCTGTAATTGTCAAATGAAAACTATTACAAATTATATGTTTACATAATCCTCTCAATTTTATGGCTTCCTACCCTGTAACTTTCTGTGCTTTTTGCTAAGAAGCAGAGCTTATGTGTAGCTTTATTGTAGTGCATGAACGATCGATTACAAAGTGTGATCTTATAAATAATAGCATTAAAACAATTTTGCTTCGTAGCATAGGCCTATTTTAATTTTTTTACGAATTCATGGCATTGTTCTTTTTTTTTCAAATAATTTTGTTGTACTTCAATTTTCGAAAAAAATCTTTTGTAAATGTATCTCATTAAAGACGGATCGTTTTCTCCGATTCGTTTGTTTTGCCATAAGTATATAGAAACAAAACGTAAATCTGCAAAAAGTGATTGTGTAATAAATTCATAAAAGATGTTAAAGTTTGCTTTTAAAGACGCAAGTACCAAAAACAGTGAACCTACCTACGGAACCGTACTTTTTGTAATGCTAAAAATTTACTTCATTTATAAAGTAGCTGGAAAAAAATCCAGAAGGGCTATATAAAATTGAACTATGTCGTCTGCCTCTCAGGCACCGGCTCTTTCTGTCATGTAACTGTCATGGGGTCACTGATCGTACTTGTAAACAAAAGAGCTGACTGAAATGTGCCTGTTTCTTATATAAAATACATGTCACTTTGCAGTGCATTGTGGCTTCAGCACTAAGAAAAACATCAAAAGTAAACACAATTTTGAAAGTGGTCATTTTCAAACATTCTGTTATTTTATTTAGATGTAATATGATTTGGTAGATGGCCAGAACCATGAAATTTTAAAACCAGTCATTTCCATCCCGTATATTGGCCCTGTTTTTACTTCATACGAAAACAGATGACGCCATTTTACTGACAGCAAAAGTTGCCAGATAATCGAGAGTATATTAAAATACAAGAATGGCTTTAAAAATAATCTTATGTACAACGAAATATTTAACTAGGCATTCTTTGAAAATTCCAATCGTCATATGAATGAAGGGTTAACACTGTTAATCGCTATATCTGAAAATCGATAATAGCACGAAAACCGATAACACGATGCTAATAATCGAATATTCTTCTACATATTTTTGGACAGGAAGAGCTCAGATCACATACTCCATTCATTATTGTATTTTTATTCAATAAAATATTTTAAAAAGTTGTACTTCAATTTTCTATTTCATTAGTTAACGACATTTTTTTTTTTTTTTTTGGATAGCGTCACGTGTTTTGTTGGTTATGCATGTTGTTTGTTGACATCCTAGTTTTAGTAATATTCAATTCAAATTCAATTCAAAGCTTTATTTAGAGTCGATATAAATCATATAAATCATACATACAACACAAGCTCTAATGAGCTTTTAAAATCGACTATGGTATATAACAACACATACAATCATGCATACAAACATACATCAATTTAAATTATGCAATTCAATATATACACAAGTTACAGAACCAGATATCAACTGAACAAAAGCAAGCTAAAAATAAGAGGCTCATGCATTTAAGCAACAACAAATAATAACAAAATAATAAAAATATTTAAAAGCATGAAAATTTAGAAATAAAAATTTACCGAAGGAGTAATCAGAATCCGTAAATAGAAGCAGGATAGACAACACAATGGCTATATAAGAAAAAGAAATGTCCGAAACGGCAATTTTACCGATACTATTGAAGCTGAATGGGGTTGTTTACAAATTTATAGTAAAGGGAAATGATTTTTATCTGACCATTTAAGCTTAATAGTTTTTCTCAGTAAATATCCATGTTACATGAAGGGCACTGACCAGAGACGTTACAATCGTGGGATGCAAATACAGTACATCTCAAGACATTTCCTAATAAATCACAGGCATACCTCATGTCTGACATCCAATGCCAGGTTTTTATTGCGTTTTTATTGCTGTCGTAAAATTTATCTGGATAGCCCAACCATAGCTGTACCCTTGCTGAGCCATTAAAGAACATGGTGTCCACCTCTAATGCCTGGGAGATACCTGTACAGGTAAACTGATCGTGGTATTACAGTTGTGATCTTGGTTAAAATGAGCTCCGTGAGTTTTGACTTTGATGGGAAAAGGGGGCAGACTTAATTGTTTTGGTCTTTGTCTTTAATAAATCATAAATTTGTGTTATTACATTTAATTACTTTAAACCTATTTTATTGTTCAATAAGAAACAATAGGACACAAGTTTCACAACTTAGAAATGTCTTCTACATTTAATTACTTTAAACCTATTTTATTGTTCAATAAGAAACAATAGGACACAAGTTTCACAACTTAGAAATGTCTTCTACATTTAATTACTTTAAACCTATTTTATTGTTCAATAAGAAACAATAGGACACAAGTTTCACAACTTAGAAATGTCTTCTACATTTAATTACTTTAAACCTATTTTATTGTTCAATAAGAAACAATAGGACACAAGTTTCACAACTTAGAAACGTCTTCTACATTTAATTACTTTAAACCTATTTTATTGTTCAATAAGAAACAATAGGACACAAGTTTCACAACTTAGAAATGTCTTCTACATTTAATTACTTTAAACCTATTTTATTGTTCAATAAGAAACAATAGGACACAAGTTTCACAACTTAGAAATGTCTTCTACATTTAATTACTTTAAACCTATTTTATTGTTCAATAAGAAACAATAGGACACAAGTTTCACAACTTAGAAACGTCTTCTACATTTAATTACTTTAAACCTATTTTATTGTTCAATAAGAAACAATAGGACACAAGTTTCACAACTTAGAAATGTCTTCTACATTTAATTACTTTAAAGCTATTTTATTGTTCAATAAGAAACAATAGGACACAAGTTTCACAACTTAGAAATGTCTTCTACATTTAATTACTTTAAACCTATTTTATTGTTCAATAAGAAACAATAGGACACAAGTTTCACAACTTAGAAATGTCTTCTACATTTAATTACTTTAAACCTATTTTATTGTTCAATAAGAAACAATAGGACACAAGTTTCACAACTTAGAAATGTCTTCTACATTTAATTACTTTAAACCTATTTTATTGTTCAATAAGAAACAATAGGACACAAGTTTCACAACTTAGAAATGTCTTCTACATTTAATTACTTTAAACCTATTTTATTGTTCAATAAGAAACAATAGGACACAAGTTTCACAACTTAGAAATGTCTTCTACATTTAATTACTTTAAACCTATTTTATTGTTCAATAAGAAACAATAGGACACAAGTTTCACAACTTAGAAATGTCTTCTACATTTAATTACTTTAAACCTATTTTATTGTTCAATAAGAAACAATAGGACACAAGTTTCACAACTTAGAAATGTCTTCTACATTTAATTACTTTAAACCTATTTTATTGTTCAATAAGAAACAATAGGACACAAGTTTCACAACTTAGAAATGTCTTCTACATTTAATTACTTTAAACCTATTTTATTGTTCAATAAGAAACAATTGGACACAAGTTTCACAACTTAGAAACGTCTTCTACATTTAATTACTTTAAACCTATTTTATTGTTCAATAAGAAACAATAGGACACAAGTTTCACAACTTAGAAATGTCTTCTACATTTAATTACTTTAAACCTATTTTATTGTTCAATAAGAAACAATAGGACACAAGTTTCACAACTTAGAAATGTCTTCTACATTTAATTACTTTAAAGCTATTTTATTGTTCAATAAGAAACAATAGGACACAAGTTTCACAACTTAGAAATGTCTTCTACATTTAATTACTTTAAACCTATTTTATTGTTCAATAAGAAACAATAGGACACAAGTTTCACAACTTAGAAATGTCTTCTACATTTAATTACTTTAAAGCTATTTTATTGTTCAATAAGAAACAATAGGACACAAGTTTCACAACTTAGAAATGTCTTCTACATTTAATTACTTTAAACCTATTTTATTGTTCAATAAGAAACAATAGGACACAAGTTTCACAACTTAGAAATGTCTTCTACATTTAATTACTTTAAACCTATTTTATTGTTCAATAAGAAACAATAGGACACAAGTTTCACAACTTAGAAATGTCTTCTACATTTAATTACTTTAAAGCTATTTTATTGTTCAATAAGAAACAATAGGACACAAGTTTCACAACTTAGAAATGTCTTCTACATTTAATTACTTTAAACCTATTTTATTGTTCAATAAGAAACAATAGGACACAAGTTTCACAACTTAGAAATGTCTTCTACATTTAATTACTTTAAAGCTATTTTATTGTTCAATAAGAAACAATAGGACACAAGTTTCACAACTTAGAAATGTCTTCTACATTTAATTACTTTAAACCTATTTTATTGTTCAATAAGAAACAATAGGACACAAGTTTCACAACTTAGAAATGTCTTCTACATTTAATTACTTTAAACCTATTTTATTGTTCAATAAGAAACAATAGGACACAAGTTTCACAACTTAGAAATGTCTTCTACATTTAATTACTTTAAACCTATTTTATTGTTCAATAAGAAACAATAGGACACAAGTTTCACAACTTAGAAATGTCTTCTACATTTAATTACTTTAAACCTATTTTATTGTTCAATAAGAAACAATAGGACACAAGTTTCACAACTTAGAAACGTCTTCTACATTTAATTACTTTAAACCTATTTTATTGTTCAATAAGAAACAATAGGACACAAGTTTCACAACTTAGAAATGTCTTCTACATTTAATTACTTTAAACCTATTTTATTGTTCAATAAGAAACAATAGGACACAAGTTTCACAACTTAGAAATGTCTTCTACATTTAATTACTTTAAACCTATTTTATTGTTCAATAAGAAACAATAGGACACAAGTTTCACAACTTAGAAATGTCTTCTACATTTAATTACTTTAAACCTATTTTATTGTTCAATAAGAAACAATAGGACACAAGTTTCACAACTTAGAAACGTCTTCTACATTTAATTACTTTAAACCTATTTTATTGTTCAATAAGAAACAATAGGACACAAGTTTCACAACTTAGAAATGTCTTCTACATTTAATTACTTTAAACCTATTTTATTGTTCAATAAGAAACAATAGGACACAAGTTTCACAACTTAGAAATGTCTTCTACATTTAATTACTTTAAACCTATTTTATTGTTCAATAAGAAACAATAGGACACAAGTTTCACAACTTAGAAACGTCTTCTACATTTAATTACTTTAAACCTATTTTATTGTTCAATAAGAAACAATAGGACACAAGTTTCACAACTTAGAAATGTCTTCTACATTTAATTACTTTAAACCTATTTTATTGTTCAATAAGAAACAATAGGACACAAGTTTCACAACTTAGAAATGTCTTCTACATTTAATTACTTTAAACCTATTTTATTGTTCAATAAGAAACAATAGGACACAAGTTTCACAACTTAGAAACGTCTTCTACATTTAATTACTTTAAACCTATTTTATTGTTCAATAAGAAACAATAGGACACAAGTTTCACAACTTAGAAATGTCTTCTACATTTAATTACTTTAAACCTATTTTATTGTTCAATAAGAAACAATAGGACACAAGTTTCACAACTTAGAAATGTCTTCTACATTTAATTACTTTAAACCTATTTTATTGTTTAATAAGAAACAATAGGACACAAGTTTCACAACTTAGAAATGTCTTCTACATTTAATTACTTTAAACCTATTTTATTGTTCAATAAGAAACAATAGGACACAAGTTTCACAACTTAGAAATGTCTTCTACATTTAATTACTTTAAACCTATTTTATTGTTCAATAAGAAACAATAGGACACAAGTTTCACAACTTAGAAATGTCTTCTACATTTAATTACTTTAAACCTATTTTATTGTTCAATAAGAAACAATAGGACACAAGTTTCACAACTTAGAAACGTCTTCTACATTTAATTACTTTAAACCTATTTTATTGTTCAATAAGAAACAATAGGACACAAGTTTCACAACTTAGAAATGTCTTCTACATTTAATTACTTTAAACCTATTTTATTGTTCAATAAGAAACAATTGGACACAAGTTTCACAACTTAGAAACGTCTTCTACATTTAATTACTTTAAACCTATTTTATTGTTCAATAAGAAACAATAGGACACAAGTTTCACAACTTAGAAATGTCTTCTACATTTAATTACTTTAAACCTATTTTATTGTTCAATAAGAAACAATAGGACACAAGTTTCACAACTTAGAAATGTCTTCTACATTTAATTACTTTAAAGCTATTTTATTGTTCAATAAGAAACAATAGGACACAAGTTTCACAACTTAGAAATGTCTTCTACATTTAATTACTTTAAACCTATTTTATTGTTCAATAAGAAACAATAGGACACAAGTTTCACAACTTAGAAATGTCTTCTACATTTAATTACTTTAAAGCTATTTTATTGTTCAATAAGAAACAATAGGACACAAGTTTCACAACTTAGAAATGTCTTCTACATTTAATTACTTTAAACCTATTTTATTGTTCAATAAGAAACAATAGGACACAAGTTTCACAACTTAGAAATGTCTTCTACATTTAATTACTTTAAACCTATTTTATTGTTCAATAAGAAACAATAGGACACAAGTTTCACAACTTAGAAATGTCTTCTACATTTAATTACTTTAAACCTATTTTATTGTTCAATAAGAAACAATAGGACACAAGTTTCACAACTTAGAAATGTCTTCTACATTTAATTACTTTAAAGCTATTTTATTGTTCAATAAGAAACAATAGGACACAAGTTTCACAACTTAGAAATGTCTTCTACATTTAATTACTTTAAACCTATTTTATTGTTCAATAAGAAACAATAGGACACAAGTTTCACAACTTAGAAATGTCTTCTACATTTAATTACTTTAAACCTATTTTATTGTTCAATAAGAAACAATAGGACACAAGTTTCACAACTTAGAAATGTCTTCTACATTTAATTACTTTAAACCTATTTTATTGTTCAATAAGAAACAATAGGACACAAGTTTCACAACTTAGAAATGTCTTCTACATTTAATTACTTTAAACCTATTTTATTGTTCAATAAGAAACAATAGGACACAAGTTTCACAACTTAGAAATGTCTTCTACATTTAATTACTTTAAACCTATTTTATTGTTCAATAAGAAACAATAGGACACAAGTTTCACAACTTAGAAATGTCTTCTACATTTAATTAATTACCAATGATGATTTACTCACGTAACGTAAAAAGTATATAAAAGTCTTGACATAATTTAATATTGCCAGTAATTAATTAATAAAGAGAAACTTATAATTTTCTTAAATAAAAATGTTCTTTTTTTGGCTTAAAATAATTAAATATATGGAATCAAATAGGTACAGATGGTTACCAAAGGTACAGATGGTCACTAATGTTACCAATGGTGAATATCTAGCCACTGGCAAACACATAGCCGTACACAGTTTTTTGATCTTGGGGTGAAATTTAAATGTATAACAAGCTTGCTTGCTGTATTTATCCTTTCTTATGAAAAGAATGTCATTATTCCTACAATGTAGCGTCAATTTATGTGTTTTCATCCGTATTTTTACATCCAACATTTTTTTTTATTGACATGTACAAGGTTACATAATACATGTATAGTCTCTGATCCATTCATACACTTTGCTAACAAGTAATATTTTCTTTACAATAGATTATTTTTGTTAATAAAATAGACGAATTATTGAATAACGATTTATATAAATGAAACGATTAAAATTGATTGCTAAAAAAAAGTGTTATTATTAAATACCCAGATATGTTTGGATAAGAGAATAGCATTCGGGTCATCGAGGGGTCATGTAGTCTCGTGGTAATAAATGCGAAAACTTTTCTCAAATTTTGAACAACTACCTGTCAACCTCTCGTGTAAACTCTTTGACACGCTAATCCGTCCCATTTTAAGTTATAATTGTGAAATATGGTATATGGACGAATACCTCCCCTTATATAGAGCCATGCTTCGAGCAACCAGAAATAATACTTTTTGTGATACTTTAGCCCTACAGGAAAAATCATCATATGAAAAAATACATACAAAATATTGTATAACAGTTTTAGACCTTAAAAAAACTGCATGTAACATTTCGACATTATCAGAGTTGGGGCGACTCCCTATTGCTTCCTTTATTAAAACTCAAGTTATGATGTATTTTGTAAGAATAAATACTATAATATAAACCCATTAATTAAAGAATCTCTTAATGTTAATAAATCTTTACATGATGAAGGCTTCTACACATGGTATACTTTGGCATTAAATGTCTTTCAAGAATTTGATTTGGATGCTGAAGATTTTTCTAATATGGATAAGTGTTTCCATAAGATAAAAGTTCCATTTAAAAAAGAATTTAAAAAGGTTGTCCATAATAATTACATTCAGAAAACTAAAGACAAACTTTCAAAATTAACAGATAATTCACAACTTTATTTGTATAATAAAACCAGAGGCTCTCAAGAGCCTGTATCGATCACCTGGTAATAAAAAAAAACAATTGGTCCTATGTAAAAACTATGTCCTGCAGTGGTAGTCATCTTGGAATTACGATCAACATAAAAAACACAAAGTTTGTAAAGGACCTTCCAATGATTGATGCACAGTTTAGGTTCAATCAGTGCAATAGCTTCAGAGAAGAATATATTTCTGTATTTTCCCCATATGGTTCTGTGTTAATACTATGACCTGTGGTGGCAGCCATCTTGGATTTCCGATCGGCATTAAAAACAGAGGACCTTCCAATGATCATTCCTGGGCAGTTTGGTTTCAACTGTCCTAGTGGTTTCAGAGAAGAAGCGTTTTGAAACATTTCCCCCATAGGGTCCAATGTTAAACTAAGTCCTGCCGTAGCCGCCATTTTGAATTTCATATCGGAACAAAAAACGTACAGTTTGTAGAGAACCATCCAATGAACATTCATGTACAGTTTGGCTTTAATCATATTTGTAGTTTCTGAGAAGAAGGCATTTGAACATTTTCCCATAGGGTCCAATGTTAATCTATGTCTTGCGGTGGTGGCCATCTTGGATTTCCGATCGGCATAAAAAACACACACCTTGTAGAGGACCTTCCAATGATCATTCCTGGGCAGTTTGGTTTCAATTATCCAAGTGGTTTCAGAGAAGAAGCATTTTGAAACATTTCCCCCATAGGGTCCAATGTTAAACTAAGTCCTGCCGTAGCCGCCATTTTGAATTTCATATCGGAACAAAAAACGTACAGTTTGTAGAGGACCATCCAATGAACATTCATGTACAGTTTGGCTTTAATCATATTTGTAGTTTCTGAGAAGAAGGCATTTGAACATTTTTCCATAGGGTCCAATGTTAATCTATGTCCTGCGGTGGTGGCCAGCTTGGATTTCCGATCGGCATAAAAAACATACACCTTGTAGAGGACCTTCCAATGATCATTCCTGGGCAGTTTGGTTTCAATTATCCAAGTGGTTTCAGAGAAGAAGCGTTTTCAAACATTTCCCCCATAGGGTCCAATGTTAAACTAAGTCCTGCCGTAGCCGCCATTTTGAATTTCATATCGGAACAAAAAACGTACAGTTTGTAGAGGACCATCCAATGAACATTCATGTACAGTTTGGCTTTAATCATATTTGTAGTTTCTGAGAAGAAGGCATTTGAACATTTTCCCATAAGGTCCAATGTTAATCTATGTCCTGCGGTGGTGGCCATCTTGGATTTCCGATCGGCATAAAAAACACACACCTTGTAGAGGACCTTCCAATGATCATTCCTGGGCAGTTTGGTTTCAATTATCAAAGTGGTTTCAGAGAAGAAGCGTTTTGAAACATTTTTCACATAGGGTCCAATGTTAAACTAAGTCCTGCCGTAGCCGCCATTTTGAATTTCATATCGGAACAAAAATGTAAAGTTTGTAGAGGACCATCCAATGAACATTCATGTACAGTTTGGCTTTAATCATATTTGTAGTTTCTGAGAAGAAGGCATTTGAACATTTTCCCATAGGGTCCAATGTTAATCTATGTATTGCGGTGGCGGCCATCTTGGATTTCCGATCGGCATAAAAAACATAAAATTTGTAGAGGACCTTCCAATGATCATTCCTGGGCAGTTTGGTTTCAACTGTCCTAGTGGTTTCAGAGAAGAAGCGTTTTGAAACATTTCCCCCATAGTGTCCAATGTTAAACTAATTCCTGCCGCAGTCGCCATTTTGAATTTCATATCGGAACAAAAAACGTACAGTTTGTAGAGGACCATCCAATGAACATTCATGTACAGTTTGGCTTTAATCATATTTGTAGTTTCTGAGAAGAAGGCATTTGAACATTTTCCCATAGGGTCCAATGTTAATCTATGTATTGCGGTGGCGGCCATCTTGGATTTTCGATCGGCATAAAAAACACACACCTTGTAGAGGACCTTCCAATGATCATTCCTGGGCAGTTTGGTTTCAATTATCCAAGTGGTTTCAGAGAAGAAGCGTTTTGAAACATTTTTCCCATAGGGTCCAATGTTAAACTAAGTCCTGCCGTAGCCGCTATTTTGAATTTCATACCGGAACAAAAAACGTACAGTTTGTAGAGGACCATCTAATGAACATTCTTGTACAGTTTGGCTTTAATCATATTTGTAGTTTCTGAGAAGAAGGCATTTGAATATTTTCCCATAGGGTCCAATGTTAATCTACGTCCTGCGTTGGCGGCCATCTTGGATTTCCGATCGGCATAAAAAACAGAAACTTTGTAGTGGACCTTCCAATGATCATTCCTGGGCAGTTTGGTTTCAACTGTCTAAGTGGTTTCAGAGAAGAAGCATTTTGAAACATTTTTCACATAGGGTCCAATGTTAAACTAAGTCCTGCCGTAGCCGCCATTTTGAATTTCATATCGGAACAAAAAACGTACAGTTTGTAGAGGACCATCCAATGAACATTCATGTACAGTTTGGCTTTAATCATATTTGTAGTTTCTGAGAAGAAGGCATTTGAACATTTTTCCATAGGGTCCAATGTTAATCTATGTCCTGCGGTGGTGGCCATCTTGGATTTCCGATCGGCATAAAAAACATACACCTTGTAGAGGACCTTCCAATGATCATTCCTGGGCAGTTTGGTTTCAATTATCCAAGTGGTTTCAGAGAAGAAGCGTTTTCAAACATTTCCCCCATAGGGTCCAATGTTAAACTAAGTCCTGCCGTAGCCGCCATTTTGAATTTCATATCGGAACAAAAAACGTACAGTTTGTAGAGGACCATTCAATGAACATTCATGCACAGTTTGGCTTTAATCATATTTGTAGTTTCTGAGAAGAAGGCATTTGAACATTTTCCCATAAGGTCCAATGTTAATCTATGTCCTGCGGTGGTGGCCATCTTGGATTTCCGATCGGCATAAAAAACACACACCTTGTAGAGGACCTTCCAATGATCATTCCTGGGCAGTTTGGTTTCAATTATCAAAGTGGTTTCAGAGAAGAAGCGTTTTGAAACATTTTTCACATAGGGTCCAATGTTAAACTAAGTCCTGCCGTAGCCGCCATTTTGAATTTCATATCGGAACAAAAATGTAAAGTTTGTAGAGGACCATCCAATGAACATTCATGTACAGTTTGGCTTTAATCATATTTGTAGTTTCTGAGAAGAAGGCATTTGAACATTTTCCCATAGGGTCC
Organism: Bathymodiolus septemdierum; assembly: GCA_963383655.1. Lineage (NCBI taxonomy): Eukaryota > Metazoa > Mollusca > Bivalvia > Mytilida > Modiolidae > Bathymodiolus > Bathymodiolus septemdierum. Next base: position 67,623,163 of record OY726523.1, read on the forward strand.
AATGTTAATCTATGTATTGCGGTGGCGGCCATCTTGGATTTCCGATCGGCATAAAAAACATAAAATTTGTAGAGGACCTTCCAATGATCATTCCTGGGCAGTTTGGTTTCAACTGTCCTAGTGGTTTCAGAGAAGAAGCGTTTTGAAACATTTCCCCCATAGTGTCCAATGTTAAACTAATTCCTGCCGCAGTCGCCATTTTGAATTTCATATCGGAACAAAAAACGTACAGTTTGTAGAGGACCATCCAATGAACATTCATGTACAGTTTGGCTTTAATCATATTTGTAGTTTCTGAGAAGAAGGCATTTGAACATTTTCCCATAGGGTCCAATGTTAATCTATGTATTGCGGTGGCGGCCATCTTGGATTTTCGATCGGCATAAAAAACACACACCTTGTAGAGGACCTTCCAATGATCATTCCTGGGCAGTTTGGTTTCAATTATCCAAGTGGTTTCAGAGAAGAAGCGTTTTGAAACATTTTTCCCATAGGGTCCAATGTTAAACTAAGTCCTGCCGTAGCCGCTATTTTGAATTTCATACCGGAACAAAAAACGTACAGTTTGTAGAGGACCATCTAATGAACATTCTTGTACAGTTTGGCTTTAATCATATTTGTAGTTTCTGAGAAGAAGGCATTTGAATATTTTCCCATAGGGTCCAATGTTAATCTACGTCCTGCGTTGGCGGCCATCTTGGATTTCCGATCGGCATAAAAAACAGAAACTTTGTAGTGGACCTTCCAATGATCATTCCTGGGCAGTTTGGTTTCAACTGTCTAAGTGGTTTCAGAGAAGAAGCATTTTGAAACATTTTTCACATAGGGTCCAATGTTAAACTAAGTCCTGCCGTAGCCGCCATTTTGAATTTCATATCGGAACAAAAAACGTACAGTTTGTAGAGGACCATCCAATGAACATTCATGTACAGTTTGGCTTTAATCATATTTGTAGTTTCTGAGAAGAAGGCATTTGAACATTTTTCCATAGGGTCCAATGTTAATCTATGTCCTGCGGTGGTGGCCATCTTGGATTTCCGATCGGCATAAAAAACATACACCTTGTAGAGGACCTTCCAATGATCATTCCTGGGCAGTTTGGTTTCAATTATCCAAGTGGTTTCAGAGAAGAAGCGTTTTCAAACATTTCCCCCATAGGGTCCAATGTTAAACTAAGTCCTGCCGTAGCCGCCATTTTGAATTTCATATCGGAACAAAAAACGTACAGTTTGTAGAGGACCATTCAATGAACATTCATGCACAGTTTGGCTTTAATCATATTTGTAGTTTCTGAGAAGAAGGCATTTGAACATTTTCCCATAAGGTCCAATGTTAATCTATGTCCTGCGGTGGTGGCCATCTTGGATTTCCGATCGGCATAAAAAACACACACCTTGTAGAGGACCTTCCAATGATCATTCCTGGGCAGTTTGGTTTCAATTATCAAAGTGGTTTCAGAGAAGAAGCGTTTTGAAACATTTTTCACATAGGGTCCAATGTTAAACTAAGTCCTGCCGTAGCCGCCATTTTGAATTTCATATCGGAACAAAAACGTAAAGTTTGTAGAGGACCATCCAATGAACATTCATGTACAGTTTGGCTTTAATCATATTTGTAGTTTCTGAGAAGAAGGCATTTGAACATTTTCCCATAGGGTCCAATGTTAATCTATGTATTGCGGTGGCGGCCATCTTGGATTTTCGATCGGCATAAAAAACATAAAATTTGTAGAGGACCTTCCAATGATCATTCCTGGGCAGTTTGGTTTCAACTGACCTAGTGGTTTCAGAGAAGAAGCGTTTTGAAACATTTCCCCCATAGTGTCCAATGTTAAACTAATTCCTGCCGCAGTCGCCATTTTGAATTTCATATCGGAACAAAAAACGTACAGTTTGTAGAGGACCATCCAATGAACATTCATGTACAGTTTGGCTTTAATCATATTTGTAGTTTCTGAGAAGAAGGCATTTGAACATTTTCCCATAGGGTCCAATGTTAATCTATGTATTGCGGTTGTGGCCATCTTGGATTTCCGATCGGCATAAAAAACACACACCTTGTAGAGGACCTTCCAATGATCATTCCTGGGCAGTTTGGTTTCAATTATCCAAGTGGTTTCAGAGAAGAAGCGTTTTGAAACATTTTTCCCATAGGGTCCAATGTTAAACTAAGTCCTGCCATAGCCGCTATTTTGAATTTCATACCGGAACAAAAAACGTACAGTTTGTAGAGGACCATCTAATGAACATTCTTGTACAGTTTGGCTTTAATCATATTTGTAGTTTCTGAGAAGAAGGCATTTGAATATTTTCCCATAGGGTCCAATGTTAATCTACGTCCTGCGTTGGCGGCCATCTTGGATTTCCGATCGGCATAAAAAACAGAAACTTTGTAGTGGACCTTCCAATGATCATTCCTGGGCAGTTTGGTTTCAACTGTCTAAGTGGTTTCAGAGAAGAAGCATTTTGAAACATTTTTCACATAGGGTCCAATGTTAAACTAAGTCCTGCCGTGGCCACCATTTTGAATTTCATATCGGAACAAAAAACCTTAAGATTGTAGAGGACCATCCAATGAACATTCATGTACAGTTTGGCTTTAATCATATTTGTAGTTTCTGAGAAGAAGGCATTTGAACATTTTCCCATAGGGTCCAATGTTAATCTATGTCCTGCGGTGGCGGCCATCTTGAATTTTCGATCGGCATAAAAAAAACAGAAACTTTGTAGAGGACCTTCCAATGATCATTCCTGGGCAGTTTGGTTTCAATTATCCAAGTGGTTTCAGAGAAGAAGCGTTTTCAAACATTTTTCACATAGGGTCCAATGTTAAACTAAGTCCTGCCGTAGCCGCCATTTTGAATTTCTTATCGGAACAAAAAATGTACAGTTTGTAGAGGACCATCTAATGAACATTCATGTACAGTTTGGCTTTAATAATATTTGTAGTTTCTGAGAAGAAGGCATTTGAACATTTTCCCATAGGGTCCAATGTTAATCTATGTATTGCGGTGGCGGCCATCTTGGATTTCCGATCGGCATAAAAATATAAAATTTGTAGAGTTCCTTCCAATGATCATTCCTGGGTAGTTTGGTTTCAACTGTCCTAGTGGTTTCAGAGAAGAAGCGTTTTGAAACATTTTCCCCATAGGGTCCAATGTTAAACTAAGTCCTGCCGTAGCCGCCATTTTGAATTTCATATCGGAACAAAAAACGTACAGTTTGTAGAGGACCATCCAATGAACATTCATGTACAGTTTGGCTTTAATCATATTTGTAGTTTCTGAGAAGAATGCATTTGAACATTTTCCCATAGGGTCCAATGTTAATCTATGTCCTGCGGTGGTGGCCATCTTGGATTTCCGATCGGCATAAAAAACACACACCTTGTAGAGGACCTTCCAATGATCATTCCTGGGCAGTTTGGTTTCAATTATCCAAGTGGTTTCAGAGAAGAAGCGTTTTCAAACATTTTTCACATAGGGTCCAATGTTAAACTAAGTCCTGCCGTAGTCGCCATTTTGAATTTCTTATCGGAACAAAAAACGTACAGTTTGTAGAGGACCATCCAATGAACATTCATGTACAGTTTGGCTTTAATAATATTTGTAGTTTCTGAGAAGAAGGCATTTGAACATTTTCCCATAGGGTCCAATGTTAATCTATGTATTGCGGTGGTGGCCATCTTGGATTTCCGATCGGCATAAAAATATAAAATTTATAGAGGACCTTCCAATGATCATTCCTGGGCAGTTTGGTTTCAACTGTCCTAGTGGTTTCAGAGAAGAAGCGTTTTGAAACATTTTCCCCATAGGGTCCAATGTTAAACTAAGTCCTGCCGTAGCCGCCATTTTGAATTTCATATCGGAACAAAAAACGTACAGTTTGTAGAGGACCATCCAATGAACATTCATGTACAGTTTGGCTTTAATCATATTTGTAGTTTCTGAGAAGAAGGCATTTGAACATTTTCCCATAGGGTCCAATGTTAATCTATGTCCTGCGGTGGTGGCCATCTTGGATGTTCGATCGGCATAAAAAACACACACCTTGTAGAGGACCTTCCAATGATCATTCCTGGGCAGTTTGGTTTCAATTATCCAAGTGGTTTCAGAGAAGAAGCGTTTTGAATCATTTTTCCCATAGGGTCCAATGTTAAACTAAGTCCAGCCGTAGCCGCCATTTTGAATTTCATACCGGAACAAAAAACGTAGTTTGTAGAGGACCATCTAATGAACATTCATGTACAGTTTGGCTTTAATCATATTTGTAGTTTCTGAGAAGAAGGCATTTGAATATTTCCCCATAGGGTCCAATGTTAATCTATGTCCTGCGGTGGCGGCCATCTTGGATTTCCGATCGGCATAAAAAACAGAAACTTTGTAGAGGACCTTCCAATGATCATTCCTGGGCAGTTTGGTTTCAACTGTCCAAGTGGTTTCAGAGAAGAAGCATTTTGAAACATTTTTCCCATAGGGTCCAATGTTAAACTAAGTCCTGCCGTAGCCGCCATTTTGAATTTCATATCGGAACAAAAAACCTTAAGATTGTAGAGGACCATCCAATGAACATTCATGTACAGTTTGGCTTTAATCATATTTGTAGTTTCTGAGAAGAAGGCATTTTAACATTTTCCCATAGGGTCCAATGTTAATCTATGTCCTGCGATGGCGGCCATCTTGGATTTCCGATCGGCATAAAAAACAGTAACTTGGTAAAGGACATTCCAATGATCATTCATTTACAGTTTGGGTTCAGTCAGTTCATTAGTTTCAGAGAAGAAGATCTTTGAAATTTCAGCCAATCAGAGCATATTATTGGCCCTGGCAGCCATATTGAATATCCGATGGGAACGAAAAACAGCAACTTTGTAGAGGACCATCCAAGGAACATTCCTGCTAAGTTCGATTCCAATAGGCCAAGTGGTTTCGGAGAAGAAGGTTGAAATGTGAAAAGTTTAGAGACGACAGACGACGGACGCCAAGTGATGGCAATAGTTCACCTGGACCTTTGGTCCAGGTGAACTAATAAAACATGATATTGTTTTGGAAGAGTATTTGATAAAGGAAAAAAACTTTAAAAATAGACAACTCATAGCTAAATTTCGGACAAGTGACCATTGTTTGCAAATTGAAACTGGTCGATATATTAATATACCCCATCAACAAAGACTTTGCACTACTTGTAATATCTTAGAAGATGAATATCACTTTTTTTTAAATTGTCATTTAATTTAAACCAGCAATCTAGAAATTTACTAATAAATACTATTGAAAATAAATGTCCTTCTTTTACTAATATGTCACCCATGAATAGACTTGATTACATACTCAATCCAACTTCAGATCTTTTATCGGTTGTTTGCACCTTCATAAAACAATTGCTAGACTTGAGATGATAGGGTTCACGCTGGTCAAATATTTCTCCTACATTTACATATTTATTATGTTTGTGTTGTTTTTCTTTTATATGTTTGCATGCTTTTGTATTGTAATTGCTTGACCCATATGGGTGTAATATGCAATTTGAATAAAAAAAATAATAATATTTTCTTTTGAAAAGTTTATTTTTGTCAATGAAATGTTGAATTACAAGAATAAAACAAGTATATGTGGAATTATTTTTTTTAAAGATTGAACATGTGGTATTTGCATCATCAAGTAGTTCAATAAAAATATTGATTCAAATCTAGTGAATTTATATTGATTTAAGAAGAAAAATTGAAATAAAGAAAAGTTATAAAATTAATGAGAAATGAAATAATATATTTTATTTAAGAGTATAGTATGGTCATTTTTTTTTTTGGTTAAAATAATCCAATAGGAAAATAAACCATTAATTAAAATTTTAACAGAAATAATACATCTTAAAACAGTAAAATATGTATACATTAAGGAAAGAAAATAGATCATATATATATATATTCTTACAATGGAAATGAAGTTCTATTTTTAAGTTAATTTTTATAAGAAAATTATTTCTTTCATAACTTGACTTTTTAATTATAAAAAAAAGTGAAAAATCAAGCTTGGAGAGCATATTTCAGGTTTGCTTATATAGTATCAGAGTTCGGGAAATGTGTCAGTCCTGTCAGACATGACCAGCAAAATTTGGGCAGATTTTGCTAAGGACTGACACAAGATTGGTATTTTGCAATAGAAAATTAATGAAGACTGACATTTTTTTCACTAGGACCACCAAACCCATATGCAATTTCGCGAACTCTATAGTATTAATGTTTAATATAAATATTAATTACACTACAGCTAGGATGGATTACGCCATATCCGCGCGTCCATCACGGACACCGATTGTAATTCGCGGAAAGTCACGTTGGACACAAAAGTCTGATCGTGGCAATTGGTTTGTAGTGTCATCGTATAAGCCGCGAGTTCATGATGGACAGCGAAAAAAAACAAAACATTACGTGTAGTTATATTCTTATATTCGTCTCGGTTTGTTACCTCAATGCATCTCTTTCCAGAACGTGTTGAGTGCTGAATGGGGTATATTTTATTGTGAATTTTATATTTGTATTTATTTGTAATACATAACTTACGTGATTTTTTTTAAAGCAGCATCTGCTTCATGACATAGTAGTGGGTTTTATTTTTAAAGTGATGGCACAGGAACTTCTGGTATTTGAATGATTTTGTACCTGCTGGTGCCTTCGCAATGAACTGTCGGTACACAAAGATGGCACCTGTCAATCAATATCCATAGATCAAAGACCGAAAATAACATCGCTATGGTATTTAGAGAGGAGACAACACATTGAGATGAAATAATAAGAAATTTTATTGAAAATAAATTTGTATCCAGAAAGTTTATTAATTAATAAATTAAAATGATTTTTAATACAATTTATTAAGAAATACCAAACACAATATCGTTATTTAGGTAAATACTTATTGGAACAGATATAAAAAAAAACCAAAACAAAACATACAGATCCCTCCAAGTGTATCAACGATCATACTCTCAGGTTGGACACAGAGTTTCGTCGGACTTGAAGAGAGTGTCACTCTTAAAATTGTCCGACAAAATCCTTCCAGGTCGGAGTGAGAGTCTCCACTCTCAGATAGTCAGTAAACTGTAAACGTCCCCAAATTCTGCTAACCAATAAATTCGTGCATAAAGAAACATGCGTATCTTAGTAAAGCTGAAGTAAATGAGTGATATACAGTACGGAAAGTATAGATATGTTAACGGCTGTCACGGGCGATATATACAATAATATCCATGAATAAAATGTATTAACATGCAGTACCCATGTTTTAAGTGAACTAGAAGTGAATATTAATATGTCCCTATGTACTCGTGACAATCGATGCCAAGAAGTCTCTTTCACTTGCTGCAGACAGTTTCCGGTTTACGATATCGGGTGCGTACGTTTGCTCTTTTACGTGTTTGCCAAATGTAGGGCGAACGAATCCGGGTAAATAACTATAATTTATACATTTATTTCTTAAAGGCAAATTTGGATTAAAATTAATTAGTAAAATTTAAGTTTTATTTTGTTTATGGCGAATGGGTCATAAATCCGTAAATCCCGTTTTTTTCTTTCTTGAAAATTGGCAGTCTGCGGAGTCCTGATATAGGTGAAATAATATTTTATTGGTGTATTCTACGTTTTTTTTTACAGTTTACCTGTCAAAACATCACCCATCTCAGCATGTCGTCGCATCGTGCATTCATGATATACAAATACACCTATCACAGGTGTGAAAAAAAAACGTTGCTCAAGACTCCTTTTACTAAGACTTATAAACATTGATAACTATTTTGCATTTTCGATTTTCAAGCCGTCTTCCAATTTATTTGTACTTAAAAAATAAATTTATAACTGACCCAAGCTAAATAAATGAAATGTGACTTAATGTGTTAATTATATAAATCCTTGCTTTCTATAAATTTTAATTTCTTATCTAATTCTTATTCTTATTATGTAACAATATGGTCAGGTTGTTATTTTCATTGAATGACATCTCAAAATAGATGGCTTCACAGTAGGAGCTCTTCCTGTATATTGGTTACATCCTGTATATTACAACTGACAGCCAATGCAGGACAAACAATTTTAATCAGCCATCATTATCATAAAATACTTTATTTTGATGATGACACCTAATTCTCATCACCTAATCCAAATTAGTATAGTAGAGGAGTACCGTATTTTTCGGACAATAAATTTTGTTTACAGTATACCTTTATTTTGCTGTAGGTTTATTTCTGAATAAGAACACTCGTATCATCGATGTTTTTGGTGTTATTTTTTTTGAAATAAAGCAATAAAATTTATGTATACTAACAGGAGGTGCAATTCTGGGGAAAACATATTCAACATCCGAAAAAAATCAATATTCAATGATTGAAGTGTTAGCGAAAATCAGTTCAATATTGTATTTAATAATAAAATATATACTATAAAAAATGTATCTTGTTGAAAAAAATCACAGGGTGGATCGATTTACAATATAAAATAATTATCACAAAATATCTAAATATAGCTATAGCTTTTCTATCAAACACGAGCATGCGCACGTGGTTGTAGTAAAAAATGGCGGTTGCAATACATCTCACAGTAAACGTGTAGAACAAGCTTTTTATACTAAATAAACTGGAAAATAATTTATATCGATTTCGTTACTTAATCGATATTTTATTGCAATAATTCATATGAAGCTATGGGTGTTTAAACGTCACTTTTCAACAATATTTCAGTTATATATTGACCTTTGAGCTACCTTTCCTGGCGCGAATATGGGGCAAGGTAGAAGTACACTAGGGTATTTACATACAAAATAAAGACAAAAATATCTCATATTTATATAAGTAAGAAAATTTAACAGAACGTTTGCATGAATGTTTGTCGGAAAAGGTTGATAGTTTCAGTGAATTTCAACACAAAATTTATCAGTCATATTTACGTTGCCCCCTTTTGCATACATCATCAAAATCATTGTAAGTGTAAAATGTAAATGTCTGTAATTCTGTGCTCTCATGGGCTTCTTGATCGATTTAATAAACTATGCTATGTTATGTTATGTTATGCTATACATGAACATGCGAAGATATATTTTAACACCTAATCATTTTTCAAATTTTTGTTTCAACTTTATTCGTAAAGTCTAATGCTAATTCCGTCTAGTATGAGATATATACAAAAAAATATACATGCAAATATTTACGTTGCCGTAAATTTGATGATTGGTGGTCCCGATATTTCAGGTACAGGTTGAATGCGTGTCAATGATTTGTAATCACATGAAATTAATTTCAGTAATTTCAAATGCAAAAGTTAAATGGGATTGACTGAACAAAGTAAACTGTATGACTTTTACGTTTGCACCAGTGGCCATCATTTGTAATTTATTTTAAAAGTCGGTACACGAGTACAACAATAACATAAGCTCTAATGTGCTTTTAAGTCCCAACATTAAAAAATATATACATAATATCTTTTTTTCCCCTTGTTAATTGTATATGCCCTCCTGGGGCCCTGATTTTGTTAATAAACTTATATCTATTCTATTTCTATATCTGTACAATAAGCACCGCCTATTTATCAGTCAATTATATATCAAAGAGACCGCTAAGGAGCAATTAACACGTGATTGACAAGGTGAGAGTTAAATTGATTATGGATGTACAAAACAGAGAATACTTTTCTTGTTTTGGTAACGAGAAAGATAATTTCATTGCATACATATAAACAAGTTAAATTCTAAAAAAAAAAAAATGAAGAAAACAAATAAAAGTAAATACCGTATTTTACGGACTATAGGTCGATGGGGACGATAGGTCGAATTGCTGCTTTTCGGCTAATTTTTGGGGGAAATACTAAGATAGGTCGAAGCATTCCATAGGTCGAGGATGCCGATGACAACTTGGGTAAGTATCGTCACATCAAACTTTTTTTTTTTTTTTTTTTTACATCGGTAAACATTTGTCCTATAACGATGTTCTTCGGTAAGTATATGTAAGTATTAACTCAAGAATACTATTCTTATGTGTCATAAACGAAATAAACTTGTTTTTTATGAGGAGTCTGGTTTGTAAAGCCAGACATCGATGACATTCAAATCAGGCCATCTGTGGGTGTCACAATAGATGGTAAACAGTGTTCATACAATAAAATAATCAAGCTGTCAAAACAATGTATCACCTTGTGCAGTTTTATTGACATACCTTTAAACTGTGTTTAATTAGTAGTACACAAATTATGTGATCGTCTCGGTCAGTAAATTTTCAATCAGCTGATCAGGATAATTAAGTGCCGACTGATGTTCACCTGTGTTGATTATCTCATGGTGATTATTTTATTTGTTCCTAATTGACCAATTCAAGTGTAGAACATTCTAGTTTAACGAAATCGATAATTATTTTCCAGTATATTTAGTATAAAAAGCTTGTACTCCACGTTTATTCAAATTATTGTGAGATGTAATGCAACCGCCATTTTTTACTACAACCCCGTGCGCATGCTCGTGTTAGATGGAAAACCTATATAGCTATATTTAGATATTTTGTGACAATAAATTTTATATTGTAAAACGATCCACCCTGTGATTTTTTTTCAACAACATACATTTCTATAGTATATATTTTATTATACAATTCAATATTGAACTGATTTTCGCTAACACTTCAATCATTGAATATTATTGATTTTTTTCGGATGTTGAACATTTTTCCCCCGGAATTGCACCCCTTGTTAGTATACTTTTATTCCCCAAGAACATCGATGATTTCAGTCTTCTTATTCAGAAAGAAAACCTACAGCAAATTCAAGGTATACTGTAAACAAAATCGTCATTTTTATCGAATTTTTTTTTTAGGGATTCCAGATTTTTTTAACTTCATCCTTGTATAGGTCGATGTGGACGATAGGTCGAAGCCAGCGTGTTGAGAAAAAAAAATATCGACCTATCGTCCGTAAAATACGGTAATAATAATAAGCAAAGATCGTTTCTGTATGACTGCAACAAAACTATTGTTATGTGGTTACTTTCCTCGCTTGCCGCGCTAATAACGTGTTGTTCGCGAATGTCCTGATGGACAATTTGACTGCCGCATTCGGCAGCGAGACGATCACGGACTTCCCGATGCTAATTAGTCAATTTCCGCGCCGCGATCGTCCGCGAAACTGCGCGGATTTGGCGTAATCCATGCTGGCTGTAGTGAGGACTGACTTTTTTTCCACTAGGACCACCAAACCCATATGCAATTTCGCGAACTCTGTAGTATTAATGTTTAATATAAATATTAATTATTATGTTTTCATATTTGATGTGTGTTTATATTGGTGTAAAATTAATAATAAATATTCAGTATTATATTTTCATATTTCATGTGTAATTTTATAGTTTTAGAGTTTAATAATACATATTCATTAATTTGTTTTCGTATTTTATGTAATTCCATTTATGTAGAAAAAGCAAAAAAGAGAATCAAATTTACCTTTATTAACATGTGATTACCCTGATAATTCACCCTTAATGGGACCCCTTAATTCCTCTTAATCAGGAAGAACACCATTCTTTAATATTATGTTATAGTTAGAGTATATTAAGTGAAATTTTAATGGTTAAGAAGGCGGAGCGAGCGAAGCGATGCGACCCCCTTCTTAACCAATAAAATTTCACTTAATATACTCTAACTTTCACGTGCATTGCTTGATCACTTCAATACATACATACATATATAAATAAAACTGAAGTCGTATCAAAATCTTTAACTATTAAACATGTCCAAGAGAAAGCCAAACTGGACCGATTGAGAGAAGATGATACTAATGGAGGAATACGAGAAAAGAAAGGACGTTTTAAGAGCAAAATTTTCGTCAACAATTATATTTCTTTAAAATTTAGGTACATGTATGTTTAACAGGGACACAATCATAATGTTCCTCAACTTCCCACTTTTGAGTTTGGATGCACCTCCCTCATCTATTTGGAGGATTTTACGTTCAACAGTTATATACGAAACTAATTTTAATGACTGTATGGAAATATCATGTAAATAAAACATAACAAAAAAATAGGCTCGATTCCTAAATGTACTGCTTTCTAAGTCATCCTGTAACATATCACATATCATCATAATAGACTGTCGGTCAAATCTGTATTTGTCTATTAACTCGAAGTCATCGTAGATATCAAGAGGTTTTGTACGATCTCTGAATACTCGCTCTCTACGTAAAGCTCTTCTCCCAGCATGAAACAACCGAAAACGTCCGACATGGAACATGTTTGTATTGGTAATAATGCAATACTAATATGCTTTAATTATACCTATTTCATATACCCGCAAAGCACGTGCCATCAAATGGTACGGTTGTAAAAATATTTACTCATCCGGAAAATGACCTTGATGGTGAATTTTATGTACATGTAAGATATGATATGGATTTGATGATAAACTCGAATGCCTATGAAATATTGCTAATATGGTTTGTTGTTATCTTTTTATTCATACAATATCACTTTCATAACTCACAATCAATATAAAATAGCAATTCAAGAAAACTTAAGGAACCTACCCATCCAGAGATGCAGCTAACCGTCGGCCCTGTCGGACCTAGGGGGCAGAATTTTAGAGGGTCCGGCAAATGACGTCTTTGTGTCAGACCTAATGACCGGCAAACATTTTTACTGCTTGGGGCTGTCAAAAATCAAATTTCTGTCGGTCCTGGTTACCTCTTAGATCCCTAAGCGAAGGATCTTTGATTATCGTTAATAAAGTCAAAAGTCGTAAACAAATCGGTAAAAATTTCTGTTCCTTTCTGTTTATGCTAAATTTCGGGAACCAGTTCCCATTCCGGATTTTATTTCGTATCCTATCGGCGGTCATACTAAAAAGCGCCCGGGACAGCCCGGGTACTGGAAATAACGCTCGTCGTATTGGAATATTGTTTAAATCAAATTTTTGTCGAAATTATAATATGTAATTGTTTTAAATAAAGTGTTATTTTAAAATTATGTTGTTAATTTTATATATTGTACAAGCCATTTGCAACCAAACATTGCCGCCCGAGACTCCAACACAACTTGAACAAATATTACTCGTGTCTTGTTTTTATTTAAGATATATATCATACAGTAATATATTTTTATATATTTTTCTTATTTTTAAATAAATTATTTCAAAATTATGTTCTTAATCTTATTTATCGTACAAGCCATCCGGTCAAACATTGCCGCCCGTTTCTCTAACATAAATAAAAAAAAATATTACATGTGTTTTAAATATATAAAATATATATCAAAATATATTTCTTGTTATTTTTCCATATTTTTCTTATTTCAGTATATGTTGGTCTTGTTTTAACCTATCATCCATTTCTGGTGATTATTAGTAATTGAATTAACGACAACACGTGCATGTAGGTAATCAGCAATAAAGCTTTTACAATTGCCACACTTAACAATTCTAATTAGGTAATTATTCTACGTTTGATCATTTAATTATCTTGCGGTAGGCGTCTGTGATCAATTATTTAAAAGGTCTGAGAAATTTACTGTTTATCTAACTTTTTCTTATGTAAGCACATTTTTGTTCTTACAAAAGAAAAATATGGAAAAATGATAAGAAAAATAACAAGAAATATATTTTGATATATATTTTATATATTTAAAACACGTGTAATATTTTTGTTTATTTGTGCTAGAGTAACGGGCGGCAATGTTTGACCGGATGGCTTGTACGATAAATAAGATTAAGAACATAATTTTGAAATAATTTATTTAAAAATTAGAAAAATATATTACTGTATGATATATGTATATCTTAAATAAAAACAAAATACGAGTAATATTTGTTCAAGTTGTGTTGGAGTCCCGGGCGGCAATGTTTGGTTGCAAATGGCTTGTACAATATATAAAATTAACAACATAATTTTAAAATAACACTTTATTTAAAACAATTACATATTATAATTTCGACAAAAATTTGATTTAAACAATATTCCAATACGACGAGCGTTATTTCCAGTACCCGGGCGCTTTTTAGTATGACCCCCTATCGGTAATCGTTGTAAATTGTAATTTGGTAATTTCCGTTATGGCTGCATGGCCAATTAAGTTTACGGAGGGGTCTAAATCTGGAAAAAAGCACCCACTACCTATCGATTTATCTACAGAGAATAAAAAAAACAAAAGATCGGCATATGAAAAGGAGAGGCGGTCCTTTAATCGAAAATGGAAGGGCAAAATGAACAAACAAATGACGACTTGATATCAAAATTAAAGTTTGTTTTTGCCCGCAAAAACGTATGTCTCCCCCCATCCCACAAACTGTAGTTATAGGTAAAAAATCTATTTGGGTAACAAATAAAATTAAGCTTCAATGAATAACAAAAAAAAACTGTTTTTAATCCATGAAACACAAAAAAATTTTGATCAAAAGTGCTAAAGCAAGGGTTACAGGTACTATTCCATATTGTCATGACAAAGTTCCCCATTCCAGAAAATTGCTCAGCCCATGTTCCAATGATTTTAAAGGAGTTTTGTTCTTCTAAAATCAATGGATTGGTGATGAAAACTTTTTCAGGGAAATAGTGACATTATGATAGACTCTTGTACATATATATATATACATGTACAAGTTTCAGTAAGGGATATTACACTAGTGTTTGCAAATAACTTTCACAAAATTTAGGGGACCAACATTTCCTGGTAATATGCACAACTACATATGGTGTCCTTACTACCTACCAAGTTTCATGAAATTCTGTTAAGTAGTTTCAGAGGAGTTGCACTGACAAGCTGCTTCAGAAGTATATTTGGGGAAATTTTTAAGTTCAAAGGGGCATAACTCCCACAAAATTTAGGGGATCAAAATTTCCTGGTAATATGCACAACTACATATGGTGTACTTACTACCTACCAAGTTTCATGAAATTCTGTTCAGTAGTTTCAGAGGAGTTGCGCTGACAAACTGTGATGAACAGGACAAAAACAATATGGGGGGGGGAGAGGAGGAGGAGGAGGAGGAGACATAATACTCAATAGAGGAATAATAAAATCTTACTAATACGAAGTATTGATTATTCAATGTTGCAGGGCTATCTAAATTGAATGTGATCTCAGTCACTAACCCCCTTTTGGCAATATCCTTAATCTGATTCTGGTCGTAGTAGTCGTTGGCTGTGTCAAGGCTTTAAGATTGTCCCTTTAATCATACTGTATTGAAAGTGAAATATTAAAAAATTTCTAAAAAAAAAAGTAGGTCTGGCAAAAAGTTGATAGGTCTGGCAAAACTCTCTTACTTGCAGGACCCAATGTCTGACAGGAATTTTTTTTTATCTGCAACTCTGCCCATCTACCTTAAAGTTAAGGGAAATCTTAAGTGTTTTCCTAGTTTAAGGACGTTTATGAATACCACTTAAGTATGATGGGCGGAGTTTCCTTAACTTAAGGTTATTCTTAGGAAATACTTAAAATAAGAAGTTTATGAATACCACTCAAGTAAAATGGGCGGAGTTTCCTTAACTTGAAGTGTTTCCTTAGGAAAATCTTAACTTAAGTGGCTTTATGAATACGGGCCCAGCTGCATTAAAAATGAAACGCATGTGCGTGAAGCCGAAGGAATTTTTTTAATTGAAGTGCCCGACAACGTAATTTTGGTATCAAATAATCGTAAATCTCTATAAATCAATATAGAGAGAAAGAAATAGTAGATTTATGATTATTTGATACCAAAATTATGTTGAGAAGTGTATGGGGAAAAAAATGAAAAAAAAAGGGGGGGGGGGGGGGGTAATGTAGGTCATGACCCCATGTACCTGTGCTTTTACGATCACAATTTTCCTTACATTGTCAGGCACTTCAATTAAAAAAAATTCTTCGGCTTCGTGCACACGCGTTTCATTTTTAATGCAGCTGTTGTGTGGGGATGTCAAATAGTTGAGACTAAGATATATTTTCGCTTTCGTCATTCAACACGTCCTCCATCATGCCGTGCACTTTCCAGCAAACGTCTAGGGTGTGACGTATGAAATGTCTGGAACATTGAACCAATGAAAAAGTAGGTTACATTCTAAGTCAGTTAGAGTATATTAAGTGAAATTTTATTGGTTAAGAAGGGGGTCGCATCGCTTCGCTCTGCCCCTTCTTAATCATTAAAATTTCACTTAATATACTCTAACTGACTTAGAATGTAACCTACTTGAGGGATACACGAAATCATAAACTTTTATTACTTTGGTATAAATTCATTACTTACAGCTCACTCCAATACAATATACACTTTAACAGTAAACACAACAGGTGGTACACCTGAGGAAAAGGCCCCTAGGCATGTAACTCTTGTGGGGACAACAAATGTGTTCTCTCTCTGAATTATAGAAAATTCAATTGTTTTACACTATTTCAACACATATTTTAATACAAGGCCTATACAACAGATGTTTACAGAAGTGAATTTCATTTTTTTAAACGTTAAACTTAACGTAAAATATTCATATGAATAATTTCTTAGCTCCGAGCTTTACTTTCAGATGCATACAAATCTATGTTTAACACTGTATTAGCGATTATTTAAAAAAAATATCCATATACATATTTTTTTATCGAAAACAAGCCCGTAATAAATTACAGAGTTATCGAAGCGAATCATGATTAAGTTGGATATAATGTCGCACAATAGGCTACCCGATTTGTAAGTCTTGAAGTAATTTACCATATAACAATATGTTCGTAATGATGAACGGTAAGGCCACTAAAATGCATCAATCGCCTGTAAAATAAATAAACATAAATTATAATGTTGAATCTCCGTGAAAATATTAAACGTTTACATTTAAATCAACATCAAATTGAAATAAATATGAGTACATAGTTCTAGATCCTGAAAAACAAAATCAAGAAATAAAATATACATAACTACTGTAAAAAACACAACGATTGATGGATTATTGTGTATTGAATAGCTAAAGTTATTATCATTCAGAATGGTACAAATAAATAAACAATAATATAATACTATTATAGATTGTTCTTATATTTATCAGGGAATTATATAAACATTTGAAGAATTTGAAGAAAATCCTGTATTTATTGATCAATCTAATTAACTGACAAAATAGTGTTTACATGTAAATTGCATATTTCTGTGGGATCGGACAAGGGCGCGTACGTTACGCATATGGCGTTTACATAGGGTTATGATTATTTGTTTTATATCATAAACAAAAATATTTATTGTTCATTACAATAATCAGAACTTTTAAAGCACAATAACTTTGACGCTGTACATACACAATCCTGTGCTATAAAACAAGACATAAATAGCTTAATAGAGACCGATAGTTTAATATATACTTAATTCATTTTTTAGTAAATAGTCTCAGCATAGGTATTACAAGGTTAATGAATTTCTCGCATGATAAACAAGTAATAGTGAAGTGACAACAGTATACGTATTCTGTACGTGTATCACACTTTGCTAATATTTTAATACATTTAAAGTCACATTTCTTAATAAACATCGCATTAAGTTAAAATACGACATGAAAATCAAATACACAACAATTGATGGATTATTGTGTATTGAATACACTAAATTTATTAAGGGCCAGACTAGTATGACATAAATAATAATAATAAATAAATAAATAAATACGTATAGATACACGATAAATAGTGACGACTACAGTATTACGTAATCTCTCTACTCAGCGGGTGATTTAGATGACCGTGCGATTTAACTGGTAAAATGCAAATTTAAAAGGAAAAACGCTAAAATCCCACGACAATGCAAATTTAAATGTAAAAACGCAAATATAAAAGGAAAAACGCTAAAATCCCACGACAATGCAAATTTAAAAGGAAAAACGCAAATATAAAAGGAAAAACGCTAAAATGCCACGACAATGCAAATTTAAAAGGAAAAACGCTAAAATGCCACGACAATGCAAATTTAAAAGGAAAAACGCAAATATAAAAGGAAAAACGCTAAAATGCCACGACAATGCAAATTTAAAAGGTAAAACGCAAATATAACAAGACAATTCGCTAATTTAACTGGTAAACGCTAATATAACTGGTAATCTTTAATTATTTGCATTTTACCGGGCATATTTGCATTTTCTATTTCCTAGTGGAAATAATTGGAGATAAAACACAATAGTAAGAGGGTTGATATGACAACATACTTGTACATTACATAATCAAAGGTTTGTTAACAATATTTAATTCAAATAGTCTTGAAATGTACTTAAAAATATTGACAAATTGCTTTGTTGATATTGGTGGACTTGTTCAGTTGTTGACCATCACTGTTTAAATAAATGTTAGAGAAAACAGAAACAGAAGGGACAATCAAAAATAGACAATCCAGAGACACTGGCAACTTTGATAGTTGGATTTACAATCAGTACCTATCACCACTAAAGTTGTGAGTTTGAATACCGCTCATGACAAGATGTACTTCTGTATATTATTATTTTTTTAATCAGTGACCACCTACCAAAAGTGTGTCTTTTCACCGGAGTATACATTTTTAGTACATGTGCAACAAGTCAGCAAATTACAAGAAAGACAATCCAGTGTCGGATAACTCATACAAAATACAGAGGTGTAC
Source organism: Bathymodiolus septemdierum (assembly GCA_963383655.1). Lineage (NCBI taxonomy): Eukaryota > Metazoa > Mollusca > Bivalvia > Mytilida > Modiolidae > Bathymodiolus > Bathymodiolus septemdierum. Next base: position 67,641,747 of record OY726523.1, read on the forward strand.
TACAACATTATCATAATGATTATGTCAATATGTGATAGGTCAGTGACTTGTGACAAGTCAGTGGTTTTCTCCAGTTTCCTCCAACAATAAAAATGATTGCCATGATCCCTTTCCATGTTCCAAACAATATTACATGTTTGTGTGTCTCTCCCCTTTCCTTCCACATCAAAATTCTTCTATATCAACATGGCCGGTCTGCACTAGACACAAGCAGGACTTTATTCCTTTTAGCATCGACTCAAGGTGCCTCTTGCAGATTGGTGATGAATCACCTGATATTATGTATATGTTCTCTCTCATTGGAGTACATAGTGTGGAAATTATATTTAAGTTCTGTATTGTTGTTATTTTCTCAAGTTGTTCCGATTCTGAGTGTGACTAATCCTTTTTGTTTTAGATCTAGTCTTGGGGAAATAAAACAAAGACATTTTTAAGGATATCCTGTCGTCCGTTAAAATCGGTCAACACATGAAATCGGTCACCATGTTGGAATGCACTGTCGCGTGAGTTCAGATGTCGATGACGTCATTTATCCTGCAAGCTGCTTCCAGAAATAGATAATGGATTTACTTTCACTTTGATCAAGACAACAATGAGATTTAAACAGATAAGAAAATATATCTATAGGTTTTGATGCCAAAATGGTGCCATTTTACTACTTCCATTTTGACTTAATATTCAAAGTCAAATATTTCCAGAAAAACACAGTCCGTAATGGATAATTTGCATATCCTGTGTTTGTTTACATTCCACTGCGCATCTTGACCTACAGTACAGAAAGCGACATACCGTGATTGATCACTCCGAGAGACATAATTTTTAATCCTTTAGACATATCATCACGGACATAAACCCACTGTGATAGACCTAAAAAGAACCATAAAACAAGGTGGTGGGGATTAAATTTTATGGCTCTCGGTCACCTGTGCGCCGATTGATATTTTACCGCCAATTAAGAGATTAGCGTTACCTATTCTACCTGTTGACTTAATATCGTAAGCCGTAATTATTGCTACTGAAGGATGTATTTTTGACAATTAATTTTGTATCCTCTTGCTGTTAATATTTGACTGTTTGTTGCTTTTCATTGCCAAAGAATGTCTGTCTTGTTATCGTTTTCGTTTGTTTTAGAAAATTCTATTTTATGACCTCGAGTTCTATATTAAGAATTTTGTTGAAACCGCAACTGAACTTTATCTTGTTTAATTTTAATTTCTCATTTTTTTTCTACTGTTGGGTTGTATTCAGTATGTATTGAAATATTCGTAAATACGGGCTACTTCATCAATGTATTTTTTATTTACAAGTTAAACCCCAGTCGCAGGTTTTTGAAGCACGGACTTTGCAAGCGCGGGTTTTTAGTGTTTAGTTGGTAAAGAGCAGACTTAAAATTGATTATTGGTTTATTTTGTGTTTTGGACTTTTACCACTCGTATTGAAAAAAAATTAACAATTCAAGTAAACTGTTTTACACACATGGCTTGTTACGTAATTTCGCTATAGATGAAAATAATTTTCTTTAAAATTGCAAACAAAAACCTATAACAATCCAAATTTACGTAGCCTAATGGCTACAAAATGAACAAAAAGCGGAAAACTATGAGCATGCTTTTAATTTGTTCCATAAACTGAGTTTTTTTTACTGTATTTTGTCATAAATCCATTGGGTTGAAAGCCAATTAAGATTTGAATTTGAATAAATAAATAAATAAACTGGTGACATTTGATTTTGGTCAGATACTGTGTAATGTCAAACATTTGTAGGGGTAAAATCATGATGAAGGTTAATTCCTTATTTTCTTTCACGCTTCTAAACTTTCTGCAGATTAGCCGCTAATTTCCAAAATATATCCGTAAATTTAGTGACTTTTTGACATGTAGTAACTTCTTTGAACGATTTGTTTATAAATATTTGTTTCGGTTTTTTTTTAATAAAATTTTTCAATGACCGTATACAAATTATTTAGTACGTATCACTATTATATGCTATTTAACTTACATCATACTGAAAATACGCTTCTACAACGAAAAGGGTTTTAACTGGGTTTCCTATGAAGATTGAAATAAAAAAAATTACTGAACGTATAAAAAATATTAGTGAACTAAAATGTAATATTGAACTGGAAATACGCTTTTATTATATTACCTTTCTGCTAATTTCCAAAATATATCCGTAAATTTAGTGACTTTTGGACATGTAGTACTTCTTTGAACGATCTGTTTATAAATATTTGTTTCGTTAATTATTAATCAAATTCTTCAATGACCGTATACAGGTATAAAAATTATTTAGTACGTATTTCTACAACGAAAAGGGTTTTAACTGGGTTTTCTACGAAGATTAAAATAAAAAAAATTACTGAACGTATAAAAAATATTAGTGAACTAAAATGTAATATTGAACTGGAAATACGCTTTAAAACGTAAAATATTAGTGAACTAAAATGTAATGTTGAACTGGAAATACGCTTTAAAACGTAACAAGTCACGCATATCGTGCATGTGTTTATGCAACTTCATTTGTGCACAAGCCAGGTCACGTGTACACGTGTCAATAAAATACTAGGTGTAGATATGCAATACACAGCCAAGGTTAAAAAATTTTGAAACATATTTGCACAACCCATGATTTCACTGAATTGAAGTTGAATAATCATTTATTATTTACATTTTATTCATCAATTCAAATGAACTCTCCGTTCTTGTGCTATTTTCTCGATCTCTGGATTTCATTCCCGGGATTACGTTCAAGGATGTTTTACGTTTTGAGGAAAGAAATAAAAAAGTTTTTTTTTTAATTCTGAGGGGAATTGGAGACAGTACCTGAACAAAAAATAGGCGATTTAAAAACGTAATTTCACCTGTACATCTTATCTGACTAGTTTACCTGTAAAACGACACACTTTGATTGCAAGATTAACACCTGGTGTTTTATTGCCCCCTGATCACAGACATGAATTAAAATTTTTAATCCCCATCACTCTCCTAGACATGACCACAATCACAGTGATTGATCACGGCATGTCGCTTTCTGTACTGTATATTTACAACTCAATCAGGCAACGGAAATTACATTGTTTTCGTTTTGAAATTAAGTAATTCCTTAAACAATTATCAGATTTTTAGCGGGAATATTTGTGAGTAATATATATGATTTAATATAAATTACATGGAATTGGATGGATAAAATTGTATGTGAAAACAGAGATATTATCTGCTGAAAACAAGTGACAGCAAATACAATTTAATGAAAAAATGGGGGAATATAGAAAAAGCAAATTAAAAAATATTGTAAAATACAATCTCCTAGGCCTATTTGTGTTCCACATGACTATTTTATGGCTGACCGATTTCAGGTAACGTGATTTGGGCGCCATTACAAAACATATGCAAACAAAAAAGGTCAGCGAGCCGTCATTTCTTCATCAAATTAAGCGATGTTTTGGTATTTTATTTGGCTTAAGTGCCCAAGTAAGCATGGCATTTATCTTTGAGATAAATACTAATTTGAATGAGAATCATAAGGAATTGTCTTAACTGACCGATTTACGGTCACATGTGGATACTTTCTTTTTGACATATTTTCCTTGGCCTTGGCTTAGGCTTGTGACATGTCACAACAATACGGTTTATTGTCAATCGTTACGCAGTGATTTAAAAATCTTAACATAAATCTTATCCTGATGTGTTGTTAGAGATAATTATACATTTTAGTAGACCAGTACGCCTTCAGTGTCTCATTCAATATTTCTTTAGAACAGTTTGAAATTTGTACTTCCTGTCACTTCAGAAGCGACGTCTACAAAAAAAGGGAAGTAACTTTATACTAATGTTGACGTTCTACCACATAAAAATAAATAAAAGTTGTGAAGAAAACGTCAAAATATGACGTCAAAGGAGGCGAAGCGTCTAAAAGAAGACAAGTTAAGGGCAAAGAATTGGAAAAGATGGGGTCCATACTTATCTGAAAGACAATGGGGTACTGTAAGGGAAGATTATTCTGACGATGGAGATTGGTAAAAAAATATATTTCACAATCTAAAAAAAATATAAAAAGAATTTATCATGTTTCTGACTCTTCTGAGACCACCTTTAAGAGTTTTTTAGTAGAATGTTAAATTTATTATTTATGCATTCACTAAACACATGACCCATATGAAATAAATGATTACAAATATATGTATTAGTGTTGCACACCAGTTCCACTTTCAATAATGTTATGTTTTGATAGCATAGTATTTGAAGATAAAATCATGAATGACACTGAAATTCTCATGCAATGTCTGAAGAACAGCGCTGACGGGTTAGTCACAAACATTCTTGGAAACCACAGTGATATACGAGCTGATATTGAAGAAATCAGTCGAAACCTCCTATATATGACATTCATATATTTATGGCAGTGAACATATCTGATATATGAGAAGTTCCTGAAAAAGTGACTAAAAACTGTTTAATGAACTTCTATGTATAATATATATATATATTATATACCACCACCAATAGTGACATTTTACCTGTGATTACAGGGTGCTCCGAAGTCAACGGAGGAATTTACTAACAACAACATGAACATGTCATATGGCACTCAATTTATCTGATGAAGGAAACCAGAGTACCCGACTTTCATTTAAAGTAACTGACATATTAACTTTTTCACAGAAAATTGTTTAATTAAACTCTACTGTGTGTATAACTGTACTAGTAGAGCATATTTTATCTCCAAAAAACGCAATGTCCTGATGGGATTTGTGACACAAGACCAACAGGATTAGTTGGATTGTCATAGTCATTAGTGCTTAAATTCACTGAAACAACAGTCTGAAGATAGACATGTCGCTCCACTCTGACACTGAAACAACAGTCTGAAGATAGACATGTCGCTCCACTCTGACACTGAAACAACAGTCTGAAGATAGACATGTCACTCTGACACTGAAACAACAGTCTGAAGATAGACATGTCACTCCACTCTGACACTGAAACAACAGTCTAAAGATAGACATGTCGCTCCACTCTGACACTGAAACAACAATCTGAAGATAGACATGTCGCTCCACTGGTCTGAAGATAGACATGTCGCTCCACTCTGACACTGAAACAACAGTCTGAAGATAGACATGTCACTCTGACACTGAAACAACAGTCTGAAGATAGACATGTCGCTCCACTCTGACACTGAAACTACAGTCTAAAGATAGACATGTCGCTCCACTCTGACACTGAAACAACAGTCTGAAGATAGACATGTCGCCCCACTCTGACACTGAAACAACAGTCAGAAGATAAACATGTCACTACACTGGTCTGAAGATAGACATGTCGCTCCACTCTGACACTGAAACAACAGTCTAAAGATAGACATGTCGCTCCACTCTGACACTGAAACAACAATCTGAAGATAGACATGTCGCTCCACTGGTCTGAAGATAGACATGTCGCTCCACTCTGACACTGAAACAACAGTCTGAAGATAGACATGTCACTCTGACACTGAAACAACAGTCTGAAGATAGACATGTCGCTCCACTCTGACACTGAAACTACAGTCTAAAGATAGACATGTCGCTCCACTCTGACACTGAAACAACAGTCTGAAGATAGACATGTCGCCCCACTCTGACACTGAAACAACAGTCTGAAGATAAACATGTCACTACACTGGTCTGAAGATAGACATGTCGCTCCACTCTGACACTGAAACAACAGTCTGAAGATAGACATGTCGCTCCACTGGTCTGAAGATAGACATGTCGCTCCACTCTGACACTGAAACAACAGTTTGAAGATAGACATGTCGCTCAACTCTGACACTGAAACAACAGTCTGAAGATAGACATGTCACTCTGACACTGAAGCAACAGTCTGAAGATAGACATGTCGCTCCACTCTGACACTGAAACAACAGTCTAAAGATAGACATGTCGCTCCACTCTGACACTGAAACAACAATCTGAAGATAGACATGTCGCTCCACTCTGACACTGAAACAACAGTCTGAAGATAGACATGTCACTCTGACACTGAAGCAACAGTCTGAAGATAGACATGTCGCTCTGACACTGAAACAACAGTCTGAAGATAGACATGTCACTCTGACACTGAAACAACAGTCTGAAGATAGACATGTCGCTCCACTGGTCTGAAGATAGACATGTCGCTCCACTCTGACACTGAAACAACAGTCTGAAGATAGACATGTCACTCTGACACTGAAACAACAGTCTGAAGATAGACATGTCGCTCTGACACTGAAACAACAGTCTGAAGATAGACATGTCGCTCTGACACTGAAACAACAGTCTGAAGATAGACATGTCACTCTGACACTGAAACAACAGTCTGAAGATAGACATGTCGCTCCACTCTGACACTGAAACTACAGTCTAAAGATAGACATGTCGCTCCACTCTGACACTGAAACAACAGTCTGAAGATAGACATGTCGCCCCACTCTGACACTGAAACAACAGTCAGAAGATAAACATGTCACTACACTGGTCTGAAGATAGACATGTCGCTCCACTCTGACACTGAAACAACAGTCTAAAGATAGACATGTCGCTCCACTCTGACACTGAAACAACAATCTGAAGATAGACATGTCGCTCCACTGGTCTGAAGATAGACATGTCGCTCCACTCTGACACTGAAACAACAGTCTGAAGATAGACATGTCACTCTGACACTGAAACAACAGTCTGAAGATAGACATGTCGCTCCACTCTGACACTGAAACTACAGTCTAAAGATAGACATGTCGCTCCACTCTGACACTGAAACAACAGTCTGAAGATAGACATGTCGCCCCACTCTGACACTGAAACAACAGTCTGAAGATAAACATGTCACTACACTGGTCTGAAGATAGACATGTCGCTCCACTCTGACACTGAAACAACAGTCTGAAGATAGACATGTCGCTCCACTGGTCTGAAGATAGACATGTCGCTCCACTCTGACACTGAAACAACAGTTTGAAGATAGACATGTCGCTCAACTCTGACACTGAAACAACAGTCTGAAGATAGACATGTCACTCTGACACTGAAGCAACAGTCTGAAGATAGACATGTCGCTCCACTCTGACACTGAAACAACAGTCTAAAGATAGACATGTCGCTCCACTCTGACACTGAAACAACAATCTGAAGATAGACATGTCGCTCCACTCTGACACTGAAACAACAGTCTGAAGATAGACATGTCACTCTGACACTGAAGCAACAGTCTGAAGATAGACATGTCGCTCTGACACTGAAACAACAGTCTGAAGATAGACATGTCACTCTGACACTGAAACAACAGTCTGAAGATAGACATGTCGCTCCACTGGTCTGAAGATAGACATGTCGCTCCACTCTGACACTGAAACAACAGTCTGAAGATAGACATGTCACTCTGACACTGAAACAACAGTCTGAAGATAGACATGTCGCTCTGACACTGAAACAACAGTCTGAAGATAGACATGTCGCTCTGACACTGAAACAACAGTCTGAAGATAGACATGTCATTCTGACACTGAAACAACAGTCTGAAGATAGACATGTCACTCTGACACTGAAACAACAGTCTGAAGATTGACATGTCGCTCCACTCTGACACTGAAACAACAGTCTGAAGATAGACATGTCACTCTGACACTGAAACAACAGTCTGAAGATAGACATGTCGCTCTGACACTGAAACAACAGTCTGAAGATAGACATGTCACTCTGACACTGAAACAACAGTCTGAAGATAGACATGTCACTCTGACACTGAAACAACAGTCTGAAGATAGACATGTCGCTCCACTCTGACACTGAAACAACAGTCTGAAGATAGACATGTCACTCTGACACTGAAACAACAGTCTGAAGATAGACATGTCACTCGGACACTGAAACAACAGTCTGAAGATAGACATGTCGCTCTGACACTGAAACAACAGTCTGAAGATAGACATGTCACTCTGACACTGAAACAACAGTCTGAAGATAGACATGTCGCTCTGACACTGAAACAACAGTCTGAAGATAGACATGTCACTCTGACACTGAAACAACAGTCTGAAGATAGACATGTCACTCTGACACTGAAACAACAGTCTGAAGATAGACATGGCGCTCCACTCTGACACGTTATCTTGTTTCTGAGCCAATTAGTCTGTTTTCACTCCTTCATGCAGCTTGCTTAAGCGGAGAAGCAGAAAATACCAATTCCATAGTTTTTTGTGTGACTTGACTAGGGATCAAACCATTACCTATCACATCTCAGGTCACAGGGGTTTGTTTAGTGTGATTTGTAAGGGTATACTATCAATGGGAGGTCATTAACCAATGCATTTTGCCCAATAGTCATAATAAACGAACCCCTGTGCTCGGGTGAGCATGCTAACTATTACATCACCAAGACTATACAGATCTTATATGATACAATTGCTTGACTCCAGCATTATTTATTTTCAGCTGGAGGTATCTGTCACATGACGATGCTAGGTCCAGGGCGTACAGGTGGGGAGAAGATGGTCTGATGGGTATCTCAGACAGAGAAGGCAGGTTGTGTTTGTCTCTTGCATTGTGGAATACTAAAGATCCTATTTTGAAAGAGAGGCTATTTGGACTGACAGGTCACCAGGTACAAATATATTTAAAAAATATGTAGTTTACTAATTAGTACACAGCAGAGCTCTAGATAAGCTGCGTATTTGCATTTTTTACACAATAAAAACGAGTAAAAACGCATGTATTATCAGATCAGAGTGTACACATTATGCATATATATTGCTGTGTAAGCAAACTTTCCAAATTCGGAGCGTACTTGTACGCTGATAATACAGTTGTGTACATTAACAATACATTTTTGTCTTTGAGAAATTCCCCGTAATTACTTCTCTTTATACTTTTCGAAGGAGAGAGCCTATACATCCGAGGGGTACTGAATGTTTACCTTTCTAAGCATCGATGTCAAAAGAGATCTGATTGGATGTTTACGATAAATCATCCAATCGCAGTCAATATTACAAATAAATGCGGTGCTCCTTCTAAGGAGTGGTTTACGTAATAAGTAACAACAACAAAAAAAGTAAATTTGAGAACACGTTGTTCGTTGAAAATGAGCAAGAACATGAATAAGCGCGCTACTAAGTGCAAGAGCACTCCGGAAAATTCTATACTTAAGTTCCCGACAGTTTCATCATTGATGACATCAAAACGGCTGTGAAAACTGCCGAAGTCGACAGGTAAAAAACGAAAAGAAAACATGAACAAGTTATCAGTCAGTTATATAAAGTAAACACAGAACAAAATATTAACAACATTTTATTAATAAACATGACAGAATCGTGTCAAATTAAACATTTCACTTGCATTCTGCGTTTATTGAATAACACTTGTGTCAAACATAATTTTAAAAGTGTACATGTAAACAATCTTTTCTGAAGTAGAGAGTACAACAGTGCAAAGAAAATATGCAAATACCCATCATTTTCAAAAGTAGGGGGTAATTACCCTTTGGACTTGAAAATTATCTGGAGCTCTGCACAGGTAAAAATGTTGCACTTGTTTCTCATGCATATTTTGCACATTTAATTCAAGGTTATGGTTGTTTATTGTGGTAGTCAGTTTTATTGATGGAGGAAAGAGGAATACCTGTAGAAAACCAATGTTGACCTGTCACCACCAACAAAGTCTATCATATTTCACTGTTCTGTTGAAAGGTTAAATAAGACAGGTTTTACTGTAATTGATGGACCCATGTGATTGAAGACATGCTTACACTGTCAATGTGATTGAAGACATGATTTCACTGTCAATGTGATTGAAGACATGATTACACTGTCAATGTGATTGAAGACATGATTACACTGTCAATGTGATTGAAGACATGATTACACTGTCAATGTGATTGAAAACATGCTTACACTGTCAGTGTGATTGAAGACATGATTACACTGTCAATGTGATTGAAGACATGATTACACTGTCAATGTGATTGAAAACATGCTTACACTGTCAATGTGATTGAAGACATGATTACACTGTCAATGTGATTGAAGACATGATTACACTGTCAATGTGATTGAAGACATGCTTACACTGTCAATGTGATTGAAGACATGCTTACACTGTCAATGTGATTGAAGACATGCTTACACTGTCAATGTGATTGAAGACATGATTTCACTGTCAATGTGATTGAAGACATGATTATACTGTCAATGTGATTGAAGACATGATTACACTGTCAATGTGATTGAAGACATGATTACACTGTCAATGTGATTGAAAACATGCTTACACTGTCAATGTGATTGAAGACATGATTACACTGTCAATGTGATTGAAGACATGATTACACTGTCAATGTGATTGAAAACATGCTTACACTGTCAATGTGATTGAAGACATGATTACACTGTCAATGTGATTGAAGACATGATTACACTGTCAATGTGATTGAAGACATGCTTACACTGTCAATGTGATTGAAGACATGCTTACACTGTCAATGTGATTGAAGACATGCTTACACTGTCAATGTGATTGAAGACATGCTTACACTGTCAATGTGATTGAAGACATGCTTACACTGTCAATGTGATTGAAGACATGCTTACACTGTCAATGTGATTGAAGACATGCTTACACTGTCAATGTGATTGAAGACATGCTTACACTGTCAATGTGATTGAAGACATGCTTACACTGTCAATGTAATTGAAGACATGCTTACACTGTCAATGTGATTGAAGACATGATTACACTGTTAATGTGATTGAAGACATGCTTACACTGTCAATGTGATTGAAGACATGCTTACACTGTCAATGTGATTGAAGACATGCTTACACTGTCAATGTGATTGAAGACATGCTTACACTGTCAATGTGATTGAAGACATGCTTACACTGTCAATATGATTGAAGACATGCTTACACTGTCAATGTGATTGAAGACATGCTTACACTGTCAATGTGATTGAAGACATGCTTACACTGTCAATGTGATTGAAGACATGCTTACACTGTCAATGTAATTGAACACATGCTTACACTGTCAATGTGATTGAAGACATGATTACACTGTTAATGTGATTGAAGACATGATTACACTGTCAATGTGATTGAAGACATGCTTACACTGTCAATGTGATTGAAGACATGATTACACTGTCAATGTGATTGAAGACATGCTTACACTGTCAATGTGATTGAAGACATGCTTACACTGTCAATGTGATTGAAGACATGATTACACTGTCAATGTGATTGAAGACATGCTTACACTGTCAATGTGATTGAAGACATGCTTACACTGTCAATGTGATTGAAGACATGCTTACACTGTCAATGTGATTGAAGACATGATTACACTGTCATTGTGATTGAAGACATGCTTACACTGTCAATGTGATTGAAGACATGCTTACACTGTCAATGTGATTGAAGACATGCTTACACTGTCAATGTGATTGAAGACATGCTTACACTGTCAATGTGATTGAAGACATGCTTACACTGTCAATGTGATTGAAGACATGCTTACACTGTCAATGTGATTGAAGACATGCTTACACTGTCAATGTGATTGAAGACATGCTTACACTCAATTTATGCTCCAAACAATTTGGCAGGTAATGTTTGAAGGAAATAATATGACATTGTAAACACCTTCAGGATAAAAATGACATACAATGAAACCTGTCTAAACTGAAGCACATTGGGACAAACTATTGACATACAGTGAAACCTGTCTAAACTGAAGCACCTTGGGACCAACTAATGACATACAGTGAAACCTTTCTAAACTGAAGCATCTTGGGACCAACTAATGACATGCAGTGAAACCTGTCTAAACTGAAGCACCTTGGGACCAACTAATGACATGCAGTGAAACCTGTCTAAACTGAAGCACATTGAGACCAACTAATGACATAGTGAAGCCTGTCTAAACTGAAGCACCTTGGGACCAACTAATGACATACCGTGAAACCTGTCTAAACTGAAGCACCTTGGGACCAACTAATGACATGCAGTGAAACCTGTCTAAACTGAAGCACATTGGGACCAACTAATGACATACTGTGAAACCTGTCTAAACTGAAGCACATTGGGACCAACTAATGACATACATTGATTCCTGTCTAAACTGAAGCACATTGGGACCAACTATTGACATACAGTGAAACCTGTCTAAACTAAAGCACATTGGGACTAACTAATGACATACAGTGAAACCTGTCTAAACTGAAGCACCTTGGGACCAACTAATGACATACAGTGAAACCTGTCTAAATTGAAGCACCTTGGGACCAACTGATGACATACAGTGAAACCTGTCTAAACTGAAGCACCTTGGGACCAACTAATGACATATAGTGAAACCTGTCTAAACTGAAACACCTTGGGACCAACTAATGACATATAGTGAAACCTGTCTAAGCTGAAACACCTTGGGACTAACTAATGACATACAGTGAAACCTGTCTAAACTGAAGCACCTTGGGACCAACTAATGACATGCAGTGAAACCTGTCTAAACTGAAGCACCTTGGGACCAACTAATGACATACTGTGAAACCTGTCTAAACTGAAGCACATTGGGACCAACTAATGACATACATTGATTCCTGTCTAAACTGAAGCACATTGGGACCAACTATTGACATACAGTGAAACCTGTCTAAACTAAAGCACATTGGGACTAACTAATGACATACAGTGAAACCTGTCTAAACTGAAGCACCTTGGGACCAACTAATGACATACAGTGAAACCTGTCTAAATTGAAGCACCTTGGGACCAACTGATGACATACAGTGAAACCTGTCTAAACTGAAGCACCTTGGGACCAACTAATGACATATAGTGAAACCTGTCTAAACTGAAACACCTTGGGACCAACTAATGACATATAGTGAAACCTGTCTAAGCTGAAACACCTTGGGACTAACTAATGACATACAGTGAAACCTGTCTAAACTGAAGCACCTTGGGACCAACTAATGACATACAGTGAAACCTGTCTAAACTGAAGAACCTTAGGACCAACTAATGACATACAATGAAACCTGTCTAAACTGAAGCACATTGGGACCAACTATTGACATACAGTGAAACCTGTCTAAACTGAAGCACCTTGGGACTAACTAATGACATACAGTGAAACCTGTCTAAACTGAAGCACATTGGGACCAACTAATGACATACAGTGAAACCTGTCTAAACTGAAACACCTTGGGACCAACTAATGACATGCAGTGAAACCTGTCTAAACTGAAGCACCTTGGGACGAACTAATGACATGCAGTGAAACCTGTCTAAACTGAAGCACATTGGGACCAACTAATGACATACAGTGAAACCTGCCTAAACTGAAGCACCTTGGGACCAACTAATGACACACAGTGAAACCTGTCTAAACTGAAGCACCTTGGGACCAACTAATGACATACAGTAAAACCTGTCTAAACTGAAGCACCTTGGGACCAACTAATGACATACAGTGAAACCTGTCTAAACTGAAGCACCTTGGGACGAACTAATGATATGCAGTGAAACCTGTCTAAACTGAAGCACCTTGGGACCAACTAATGACATGCAGTGAAACCTGTAAACTGAAGCACATTGGGACCAACTAATGACATATAGTGAAACCTGTCTAAACTGAAGCACCTTTGGACCAACTAATGACATTCAGTGAAACATATCTAAACTGAAGCACCTTGGGACCAACTAATGAAATACCGTAAAACCTGTCTAAACTGAAGCACCTTGAGACCAACTAATGACATACTGTGAAACCTGTCTAAACTGAAGCACCTTGGGACCAACTAATTACATACAGTGAAACCTGTCTAACTTGAAGCACCTTGGGACCAACTAATGGCATACAGTGAAACCTGTCTAAACTGAAGCACCTTGGGACCAACTAATGACATACAGTAAAACCTGTCTAAGCTGAAGTACCTTAGGACCAACTAATGACATACAGTGAAACCTGTCTAAACTGAAGCACATTGGGACCAACTAATGACATACAGTGAAACCTGTTTAAACTGAAGCACCTTGGGACCAACTAATGACATACAGTGAAACCAGTCTAAACTGAAGCACCTTGGGACTAACTAATGACATACAGTGAAACCTGTCTAAACTGAAGCACCTTGGGACTAACTAATGACATACAGTGAAACCTGTCTAAACTGAAGCACCTTGGGACCAACTATTGACATACAATGAAACCTGTCTAAACTGAAGCACCTTGGGACCAACTATTGACATACAATGAAACCTGTCTAAACTGAAGCACCTTGGAACCAACTATTGTTTTTGGAATAGACAGGTGTTTGATTATACAGGTTAAATAAACAAAGATTATTAACATTGGGACTTTATTTAAAGTTCGGTTTATATAGGATTTCACTGTATTGACCTATTAGTTTGATAAAAAAAATTCTATGAACGGAATCTTGGACATGCATTTTTATCCAGGTTTGATATTTTGATCAGTTTCCAGCTGATATGGTACTCATTCACTTATATATTATATAGGTATAGAACTATTTTGAGAGTCAATGATTGTTTTACAGGGGAATCATGGAGAAGATGTTAAAGAACTGTATTACTATTTAGATAATACACCTACCCATTCTTACATGAAGGCCCTGTATAAATATCCTCAAGATGAATTCCCATACCAACAGTTGATAGAAGAGAATGCTAGGAGAGGGGTGGATCAACCTGAATATGAATTACTTGATACAGGTATTATGTAGGTAATGTTGAGACTTTGTTGGTGTTGTGTAAGTAACTTCCACGGTTTTTATATCCCCTTTTCCGTGTACAATGGTCAGTTTTATAATATAGAGTTATCTCTTTTTTTTCTTATACAATGTTCAGTTTTATAATAAAGAGTTATCTTCCTTATGCCTTAAACAATTTTCAGTTTTATTATAAAGAGTTATCTCCCTTATCCCTTATTCAGTGGTCAACTTTATTTTCTTCTGCTATAATATTAGGAATTTTATAGAAAAAAAGATATCTTTGCATGATTTTTTTATCTTTAAAGTATAAATTGGATAAACAAATAAATGTGTTGAAGTTAAACCAGTTACTAGGATACGAGCTCTATCTTTTGATTACAATCACATTGTTTGGCATATTTATTTCTTGTGAAGTGTATCCACCCATGTAATTAGTTGGTTTAAGATATTTGGTGTTATTCTATCACATTCCTCAATTGGTTTCTTATATATTGTATTATTTAACATGTTTAGGCCGAGAAAACAAAATGAGTTAGGGGTTAGGGTTATGGTGTTTATATCGTGGTGGTCACTTTTATTTGTGAAGGAAACCGGAGTACCCAAAGAAAGCAACTGACTTGTCGTAAGTCACAAACTTGATCACATCATGCTGCATCGAGTACACCTCGCCTGAACGAGATTCGAAATCACAACTTTAGTAGTGAAAGGCACCGATTGCCAACTACCATACGTAATTGTTTTTGTTTATTTGAAGGTCTGTTTGACAAGAATTGTTTTTGTTTATTTGAAGGTCTGTTTGATTTGATTATATTTTTGGTGTTTAATGCCACTTTCAGCTATATCATGGTGACCAGTTTTAGTGGTGGAAGAAGCCGAAGTACCCAGAGAGAACCACCGACCATGGGGAAGCAACTGGTAAACTTTATCACTTGTGGCTGCGAGTCGAGTGCACCTTTTTTGTAAATTGCAAAACCGGGCGCGAACCCATGCCGTATTGGTGATAGGCTTGTATGAGTTGTTAGGTAATCCAACTACCTAACTCATTGAGCCACCCGGGCCCTGAAGGTCTGTTTGACAATAATTGTTTCTGTTTATTTGAAGGTCTGTTTGACAAGAATCGTTACTTTGATGTGAAAGCAGAATATTGTAAAGCCAGTCCTAATGACATCTTAGGAAAATACACAGTAACGAACAGGGGACCAGATCCAGCAATCATCCATGTGGTTCCAACTCTTTGGTTTAGAAATGTCTGGTCCTGGGGTCAGGGACCTAATTTACCTATATCTCTGGTAAGCATATGTGATTTTTCATTAACAATTAAAAAGAATAAGTTGGCCTACCACTGAGAACTCACAAATATCCTGATGACAAATCTGAATGGACAATAGGTGTCGTCGTGTTACGGAATAATTCCTGATTATAATGTCTTTATTGATTATGATCAATTTTACCTCAAAGAGGTTGAAGACATACAACACAACATAATACAATGTAAATATACGATAAAAATTCAATAGAGAAGGCAACAGCAAATAAACATCAATAATTCACCATAGACTAAAAAAATTGATATGAACAAATATTTTATGCAGAGGTCGAGTAATGTTGTTAAAAAGATTACAATGCAAAAACAAATGTGATTTATTATCCAAGTGAATTTCTATTTTGTGAACTATGTTAAAGTAAATATTAAAAAAAAAAAAAATTCTGCCAAATTATATTGAATTAAAATAAGAGAAATGTTTTGTTTTGTATTGAATGTGAACTTGACAAAATACATTTCATATAAATGTGATTGCTTTCTATTGAAAACTACAATGTTTTTAGCTCACCTTGCCAAAGGCAATGTGAGCTTTTGCCATCACTTGGCATCCGTCGTCCATCGTCTGTCGTCCGTTAACTTTTCACATTTTAATCTTCTTCTCTGAAACCCCTCAGCCAAATGAAGTGAAACTTGGTAGGAAGCATCTATGGAAGGTCTCCTATAAAGATTGCCCATTTTGTCCCGATCCATTAACAAACATGGCCGCCATAGGCAATTCTTGTTTCTGATTGGCCGACTTTTAAAAATCTTCTCCTCTGAAACCGCTTGACCAAATGAAATGAAACTTGGTAGGAAGCATCTATGGCAGGTTCTCTATAAAGATTGCTCATTTTGTCCTGATCCGTTAACAAACATGGCCACCTCAGGCAATTCTTGTTTCTGATTGGTTGATTTCTAAAAATTCTTCTCCTCTGAAACTGCTTGGCCAAATGAATTGAAACTTGGTAGGAACCATCCTTGGAAGGTCTTCTATAGCGACTGCTCATTTAGTTCCGATCCGTTTACAAACATGGCCGCCACAGACAATTCTTGTTTCTGATTGGTTGATTTCTAAAAAAATCTTCTCCTCTGAAGCCACTTTGCCAAATGAATCGAAACTTGGTAGGAAGCATCTATGGAAGGTCCTATATAAAGATTGCTAATTTTGTCCCGATCCATTAACAAGCATGGCTGCCATAGGCAATTCTTGTTTCTGATTGGCCGATTTTTTTAAATCTTCTCCTCTGAAACTGCTTTGCCAAATGAATTGAAACTTGGTAGGAAGCATCTATGCCAGGTCCACTATGAAGATTGCTCATTTCGTCCCGATCCATTAACAAACATGGCCGCCACAGGCAATTCTTGTTTCTGATTGGTTGATTTCTAAAAATTCTTCTCCTCTGAAACCGCTTGGCCAAATAAATCGAAACTTGGTAAGAAGCATCCTTGGAAGGTACTCTATAAAGATTGCTCATTTAGTTCCGATCCGTTAACAAGCATGGCCACCATAGGCAATTGTTGTTTCTGATTGACCGATTTTTAAAAGTCTTCTCCTCTGAAACCGCTTTGTTAAATGAAGCAAAACATGGTATGAAGCATCTATGGCAGGTCCTCTATAAAGATTGCCCATGTCGTCCCGATCCATTAATAGACATGGCCGCCACAGGCAATTCTTGTTTCTGATTGGTTGATTTCTAAAAAATCTTCCCCTCTGTAACCGCGTGACCATATGAATTGAAATTTGGTAGGAAGCATCCTTGGAAGGTCCTGTATAAAGGTTGCTCATTTAGTTCCGATCCGTTAACAAACATGGCCACCACAGACAATTCTTGTTTCTGATTGCTTGATTTCTAAAAAATCTTCTTCTCTGAAACTGCTTTGCCAAATATTAATGAATTGAAACGTGGTAGGAAGCATCCTTGGAAGGTCATCTATAAAGATTGCTCATTTAATTCCGATCCGTTAATAAACATGGCCGCCACAGGCCATTCTTGTTTCTGATTAGTCGATTTCTAAAAATCTTCCTCTCTGTAACTGCTTAGCCATATGAATCGAAATTTGGTTGGAAGCACCTATAGAAGGTTCTGTATTAAGTTTCCTCAAAGCAGAATGAAAGGTGAGTGACACAGGCTCAGCCCACTGAGCCTCTAGTTTAATAATGAAAAGAGAGTTTAAACAGCGATGGTCAACAATTCTACCAATATCAGCAAAGCAAACAAACTCCTCTCTCTTTGAACACAAAAAAGTCATTTTGCATGACAGTTGTTGATGGAGATTCATGTCCTGACTTGGAACAGGCACAAGAATGTTGTTGGGTTAAAGCAGTTAATGTGATCCCAACCTCTCCTCTTAATAACTGGATCTCCAACGTCTATACTGCTATAAACAATCAATAATAAACCTGCACAGATTCCACAGCAAAACAACGCACATTATCACAAAGAAGAATGACAACATGGACGTTACAAGTTTATTATTACCATAAATATTGATGTCTTTTCTACTTTGCTCTAGTAAATTAAAGGTGTAGAATTGTCATGACTAACTTGTCTGACTCGTACACAGAACTTGTCACACAAGTACTGGTAGGTTTTACTGGCTAGCTTATCGTGGACAAATAAAAAAAAATAAAGAACCATGATAATTGTATAGTGTATATTTCCTTAATAATTCATCCAATAATACAATCGTAAATATTTATGGTTAAACCTCAATGGCTTCATGATTTTTTTATTTTGAAGAGAGGTATACATACAATGTATCATACATCAACATTTATTTGTATGTATACCCCTCTTCAAAATCGTCTCCCATGTTAAAAAATAGTGTGTATTTTACACACCCAAAGATAGTAGAATTGAGTTAGATGTACCACATTGAAATATTTGTCATCATAAATCTAAGATTTTACTGTCTCAAATATTAGTTTAACTGTCATCATCAATTACACTTGATTAATCCAACAATACAATAATTTGCTGACATAACTAAATATTAAAATACAACATACACAGCACTCATATCCAATATTTTCTTATTTTCATGTGTATTTACATAAATATTCATTTACAATTTATTTTATTTGCAGTGTGACATAACTAAGAAACCACATCTAAGACAAGTGGCATTCAATAAAGTGGAGTGTTTCCATCCAACATTAGGTATTCATTTAATTCCAATGGATGTTTAATCCATTCTATGAATTCCCTTTTTTTTTCTCATTTAAAACCAATTTTCGTGGTTTTCATCGGTTCAATCGAACCACAAAAATTAGTGCACAACGAAGGACATAAATAACAAGAGAAGTTATTTATTAAAACTGAATCCAAATATCAATGAACATCTCAGATTCTGCCAATACATGAAATTTTGACAACGAAAATTTATAAAGCCACATTTCATAGAAAAAACTGATTTCCTAAACCCTTTTCTACCATTGCTGTTATATAATGGTATGACAATGACATTGAGTTTATTGTCCATTATAATGGTATGGCAATGACATTGAGTTTATTGTCCATTATAATGGTATGGCAATGACATTGAGTTTATTGTCCATTATAATGGTATGGCAATGACATTGAGTTTATTGTCCATTATAATGGTATGGCAATGACATTGAGTTTATTGTCCATTATGATGGTATGGCAATGACATTGAGTTTATTGTCCATGGTCTGTTGACAATTGGTTTCTATGCTTGAACTTGTATTCCTTTTTTCAGCCACTATGCCAAATTCCTGTTTGGGAAGTGCTTGGGTGGCTCTTTTCGAAATTGTATCTGACAGCCTCACCCTCCATCCAAGATGGCTGCCATTGCTAAAATTAGAAATTTAATTAAATGAACAAAGCAATTTGTAGATAGAATGAGATGAAATTTAAAATAGAATTACAGTATAATGAGTTTTCTTTCGTATATTCAGTTGTTTTTTTTTTTTGTATTTTTAATATTTTGAGCAAACTCATGTCACTGACCATCCATGACCCATGAAACAATGTAGCTATCTTATATTTTATAGGTATTTGTCAGAGTCGTCAAAGAGTTTTAAGTTCTGAAGGATATGAAGAAGACGAATATGCAAATCATACACCAAGTAAGACAAATTTTAAATGATGTTAAATCAATGAAAAATGACCACTCATGAATAATGATTTCTAATGCAATGCTATCAATTGTTTTTAAAGTATTAAAAAACATACAGAACCATATATAACAGAATGTTGTGTATATAACCTGAAGGATAACCAATGAGATATGTAACCTTTTCTGTCATAAAGATGTGCTACAATATAAATAAGCAGCTCGTATGCTGTTACCAAAAAAAACTGTCATATGAGGAATATACGTGATCAGTAATTTCAGCTACCAGTAATTTACAATGTAAACAAATAAAATAATACTGTCTAGAATGTAAATAAATAATATAATATTGTCTACAATATAAACAAATATAATGATATTTTCTAGAATGTAAACAAATTGTCTACAGTGTAAGCAAATAAAATAATATTGTCTACAATGTAAAAAAATAAAATAATATTGTTTGCAATGTAAACAAATAAAATAATTTGTCTAGAATGTAAATAAATAATATAATATTGTCTACAATATAAACAAATATAATGATATTTTCTAGAATGTAAACAAATTGTCTACAGTGTAAACAAATAAAATAATATTGTCTACAATGTAAACAAATAGAATAATTTGTCTAGAATGTAAACAAATAAAATAATATTGTCTACAATATAAACAAATAAAATGATATTGTCTAGAATGTAAACAAATAAAATAAAATTGTCAACAAATATAAGCCAAATAACATAAATCACAAATACAGAACATTTTTTTAAAAGTTAAATATTAAAGGTATTTACGAATTATTCGAAAATGTACATTTCACAATATTTCAAACATAAATATTAAACAAATTTATCTGAAGAATCAATAAATTTTTGCGAAAACTTGTGTCTCAAAAATCTGTCTATCATGTCTTTGCTTCTCCATCATGTTCTCCCTATTTGTTGTACATGTATTGAGCACTGTAATGGCATTTGATATATCTTCACACCCATTAAGTTTATGAATAAGATCTGATATATTTTCAGATGCATTCTATTTTGGAAAATTAATAAATGACAACTTATCTATTTTCAGACCCATTCTATTTTGAAGTTGATGTTGGTCCAGAAAATCATCGACCACAACTTTTATTTACAGAAAATGATACTAACTATAAAAAAATGTACGGAACAGAAAACAAATCTCCTTACGTCAAAGATGCTTTCCATGAATTTATCGTCAATGGTAGATATATCTTTATTATATATAATTTGTCCACTGTCTATTTGATGTACATCGCTATGAATACCGAAGGGGCAATCAAAATGGAAATCCAGAGAAACTGGCAACATAGGGTACACAACACGAAGAAAAGCAAAACAAAAACAAAACACAATATGTGTTGGATGGCACTATATGCAAACAAACACAAATAACGTAAATAAGGCATGAGCCCTCCTACAAACAACTGGAGGTAAAGACGAATGAATGTTGTGAATACCATACAAGGGGGATAAGATCATGGGTGTTTGATGTCGCTTTCAGGCAGTTATATCACAACAGAATACACATAGAAAACCCACCCTGCCAATTCAAGTAACTGACTAGCTATCACATTAATTTATACCAAGTATACCTCACCATGGATAGGAATCAATCTTAAAAACTTTAATGGTAATAGGTAAAATACTAATTGCATGTAAATCTAATTAACATATGACGGCTATTTATCCTAGGTAAACATGTACAGAAAGCTGAAAGCCTGTTGGACTAGAGTGAACATCATCTCATCCTAATTCTTCTTGCCATGAAATAGTTGAAAAATTGCTCGCTTGGTGTTAACCAACACTCCCTCCCTCCTTCCCTCCCTTCCTTCCTCCCTCTCTCATTCCCTCCCGCCCTTCCTCCCTCTCTCACTCACTCCCTCCCACCCTCCCTCCCTTCCTTCCTCCCTCTCTCACTCACTCCCTGCCTCCCTCCCTGCCTCCTTCCCTCCCTCTCTCTTTCACTCCCTCCCTTCCTTCCTCCCTCTCACTCACTCCCTCCTGCCCTTCCTCCCTCCCTCCTTCCTTCCCTCCCTCCCTCCCTCCCTCCCTCTCTCGCTCACTCACTCACTCACTAATGAATGAATGAACAGATGTACAAAATTATTATTGTGATTCGTTCAACACTGTTTTTCAAACTACGGTTGGAATTGAAAGATAATTTTATTGTTACCTTGAATGGTTTGACATAATACCTCATTGCCAGCCTCTATTATTACAGAATGTTCTTCGATCTCTTTGTAGGTAATATTAAAGCAGTCAACCCCAATCATACTGGAACCAAATGTGCAGCTCATTACAGTATATTTCTTAATCCTGGACAGAAAGCACAAGTCAGAGTGAGGCTGTATTATGAAAATGAGGCTCCTCGTCATGAAATATTTGAACCTAGAGATTTTGAATTTGTATTTCAGCAGAGAAGATTAGAAGCTGATGTCTTCTATGATGATGTAGGTTTATTATACTTACATACCATTTCATTGGTTGATTAATGTCAAGCAGCCATTTCCATTTAACATGTTTCTTTTAACCAATCGGTTACAGTCACTGCTTCTATCTCCTAGAACTTTTTATTTAAGCTGACATTGTTCACCATGGGGATAATGACATCACTTAACGTCTGTCTTTTTATTTAAGCTGACATTGTTCACCATGGGGATAATGACATCACTTAACGTCTGTCTTTTTATTTAAGCTGACATTGTTCACCATGGGAATAATGACATCACTTAACGTCTGTCTTTTTATTTAAGCTGACATTGTTCACCATGGGGATAATGACATCACTTAACGTCTGTCTTTTTATTTAAGCTGACATTGTTCACCATGGGAATAATGACATCACTTAACGTCTGTCTTTTTATTTAAGCTGACATTGTTCACCATGGGGATAATGACATCACTTAACGTCTGTCTTTTTATTTAAGCTGACATTGTTCACCATGGGGATAATGACATCACTTAACGTCTGTCTTTTTATTTAAGCTGACATTGTTCACCATGGGGATAATGACATCACTTAATGTCTGCTATGACAAATAGTTTTTTAAACAGTTATGGTCAACAATTCCACGAATATCAACAAAACGAATAATCACATCTAACCTCAAAATAAAGAGACAACGAAAAATACCATGAGAAATGAGGGTAGAAATGCAGGTTCTGACTTGGAACATGCACACAAATGTGGCAGGGTTAGACCTCAAACTGCCTTAGAGATATAAACAAACAATGACGAAAAACTACAGATTTGCTTCCTCTTTAAGGTTTGGTTGGTGGTGTTTAACGCCACTTTCAACATTATTTCAGTTATATCGTGGCGGTCAGTTTTATTGGTGGAGGAAACCGAACGACCCTGAGAAAACCACCGATCTGTCGCAAGTGACTGACAAACTTTATCACATAATGTTGTATCGAGTACACCTCACCTGAGCAGGGTTTGAACTCATAACATTAGTGGTGATAGACACTGATTGCACAGGTAGTTGTAAATCCAACTACGATACTATCACGACCACAGTGGCCCTGCTTCCTCTTAAACTTCTTCATGTATTTTTAAATGTTTATTTTTAGATTATCAAAAACAAGCACAAGAAGGAGAAAGCCATTGTACGACAAGCTTATGCTGGTTTATTGTGGAGTAAACAGTTTTATTACTACGTGATAAATGAATGGTTGAAAGGAGATTATGGCCAACCTCCACCTTCACAAGGCAGAATGGAAGGAAGAAATGCTGAATGGGGACATTTGTTTAACAGGGATGTTATCTCTATGCCAGACAAATGGGAATACCCATGGGTTAGTTATCTGTATGTGTTTAATCTCATCGGAGTTGCAACTTTAAGGGAAATACATATAGAATAATGGCAGTTTTAAAGGTCGAGACAGA
The DNA here is from genome assembly GCA_963383655.1 of Bathymodiolus septemdierum. Classification (NCBI taxonomy): domain Eukaryota; kingdom Metazoa; phylum Mollusca; class Bivalvia; order Mytilida; family Modiolidae; genus Bathymodiolus; species Bathymodiolus septemdierum. The sequence goes on from OY726523.1 coordinate 67,665,796, forward strand.
TAATATAACTAGTTCTCCAATGAGTCAGATTGGACGAGTGATATGTCAAGATAGATAATATAACTACAGTCAAACTTGTCTATAGCGACCATTGAAGGGAGTTCTGAAAATAGGTCGCATAAGACAGGGGGTCGTTGAATAGAGGTTGTGATATTTACTCCCAAAATCTCGAGAGGAAAAACCTAGTTTGGGTATATAAATCCGCATCAACTTGTAACCCTTTTGTGTGGAGGACAAATGCATGAATAGAGCTTAAATTCTGGCAAGAAAAGGTATAATGAAATAAAAAATATGTTCAATTATCGTTAAATATTTCCGTCCTTTGTGGGTGAAATTATAAAAAAAGAATATTAAATGATCGAGTTTTTTACTTTCTTTCAACAGCTATTGTTATCTTAATTGTCATCGTAATTAGAATTAATCATTATGATTAGAAGAATGAAATTTCCTGACAAAATGTTTTCAAACTTCAATCACTCGCCGAAAGCTATGAATAGTCTAATCACACAATCAGCATGTGTTTACCTTGATCTGTTACCGCACGTCAAACGAATGTTGACAGAAATATATGCTGGGAATCAGTACTTCACACAATAATTTTCAAAATCACATTATTTATTTATAAAACTGAAAGATTAAAACGGTATTTTCTATAATAAACAATTTAAAATATTTAATTATAAATAAGAAATAAACCCAAATAAACCAAAATAACAATAATAAATCATCACATGAACAACTTACCTGTAAAAAAAAATGGCGGTCTTACACAATAACGCTAATTTAGTCGTTCAACACAGGACTTTCAGTCGACAACGACTCTGAAAACATGGTCGTTAGACAGGGGGTCGTTATATAGAGGTCAAATGAATGGGAAAGTGCAGGGGAGGAATAAATTAGGTCGGATAACACAGGAAGTCGTTATATGGAGGGGGTTGCTAAGGTAAGTTTGACTAGTTCTCCAGCGAGTCAGAATGGACGAGTGATATGTCAAGACAGATAATATAACTAGTTCTCCAGCGAGTCAGATTGGACGAGTGATATGTGGAGACAGATAATATAACTAGTTCTCCAGCAAGTCAGAATGGACGAGTGATATGTCAAGACAGATAATATAACTAGTTCTCCAGCGAGTCAGATTGGACGAGTGGTATGTGGAGACAGATAATATAGCTAGTTCTCCAGTGAGTCAGATTGGACGAGTGAAATGTCGAGACAGATAATATAGCTAGTTCTCCAGTGAGTCAGATTGGACGAGTGATATGTCAAGACAGATAATATAGCTAGTTCTCCAGTGAGTCAGATTGGACGAGTGATATGTCGAGACAGATAATATAGCTAGTTCTCCAGCGAGTCAGATTGGACGAGTGATATGTCAAGACAGATAATATAACTAGTTCTCCAGCAAGTCAGATTGGACGAGTGATATGTCAAGACAGATAATATAACTAGTTCTCCAGCGAGTCAGATTGGACGAGTGATATGTCAAGACAGATAATATAACTAGTTCTCCAGCGAGACAGATTGGACGAGTGATATGTCGAGACAGATAATATAACTAGTTCTCCAGCGAGTCAGATTGGACGAGTGATATGTCGAGACAGATAATATAACTAGTTCTCCAGCGAGTCAGATTGGACGAGTGATATGTCAAGACAGATAATATAACTAGTTCTCCAGCAAGTCAGATTGGACGAGTGATATGTCAAGACAGATAATATAACTAGTTCTCCAGCGAGTCAGATTGGATGAGTGATATGTCAAGACAGATAATATAACTAGTTCTCCAGCGAGTCAGATTGGACGAGTGATATGTCAAGACAGATAATATAACTAGTTCTCCAGCGAGTCAGATTGGACGAGTGATATGTCAAGACAGATAGTATAACTAGTTCTCCAGCGAGTCAGATTGGACGAGTGATATGTCAAGACAGATAATATAACTAGTTCTCCAGCGAGTCAGATTGGACGAGTGATATGTCAAGACAGATAATATAACTAGTTCTCCAGCAAGTCAGATTGGACGAGTGATATGTCAAGACAGATAATATGACTAGTTCTCCAGCGAGTCAGATTGGACGAGTGATATGTCAAGACAGATAATATAACTAGTTCTCCAGCGAGTCAGATTGGACGAGTGATATGTCAAGACAGATAATATAACTAGTTCTCCAGTGAGTCAGATTGGACGAGTGATATGTCAAGACAGATAATATAACTAGTTCTCCAGTGAGTCAGATTGGACGAGTGATATGTCAAGACAGATAATATAACTAGTTCTCCAGCGAGTCAGATTGGACGAGTGATATGTCAAGACAGATAATATAACTAGTTCTCCAACGAGTCAGATTGGACGAGTGATATGTCAAGACAGATAATATAACTAGTTCTCCAGCAAGTCAGATTGGACGAGTGATATGTCAAGACTGATAATATAACTAGTTCTCCAGCGAGTCAGATTGGACGAGTGATATGTCGAGACAGATAATATAACTAGTTCTCCAGCGAGTCAGATTGGACGAGTGATATGTCAAGACAGATAATATAACTAGTTCTCCAGCGAGTCAGATTGGATGAGTGATATGTCAAGACAGGTAATATAACTAGTTCTCCAGCGAGTCAGATTGGATGAGTGATATGTCAAGACAGGTAATATAACTAGTTCTCCAGCGAGTCAGATTGGACGAGTGATATGTCGAGACCTTCATAACTTATGTTATTGTTTTTATTGGTATTAAGCGTCTTAATGTTACACTCATCGTCAGTTTGTTGATACTGAAAATATCACTCGTTGGGATCAAAGAAAAAATATCACTCATTGGGATCAAAGAAAAAATATCACTCATTGGGATCAAAGAAAAAATATCACTCGTTGGGATCAAAAAAAAAATATCACTCGTTGGGATCAAAGAAAAAATATCACTCGTTGAGATCAAAGGAAAAATATCACTCGTTGGGATCAAAGAAAAAATATCACTCGTTGGGATCAAAGAAAAAATATCACTCGTTGGGATCAAAGAAAAAATAGCACTCGTTGGGATCAAAGAAAAAATATCACTCGTTGAGATCAAAGGAAAAATATCACTCGTTGGGATCAAAGAAAAAATATCACTCGTTGGGATCAAAGAAAAAATATCACTCGTTGGGATCAAAGAAAAAAATATCCAAATTACAGGTACAAATGTTTATCGTTGATTTGGATATTTTTCTTTTGATCTCATAGAGTGATGTTGGCAATACGTCAGCGTGACGTAAAAAAAAATATATTGATATTACCGATAAAAAAATAACGAAAGTTTTGAAGATCTCAACATAGATTATCACAGTTTGTTCTATCAGACATTTTGTGATACTAGAGGGAATGTCTGTTTTGATCATCATAATTCCTGTTATTCTATATACTGATGAGTATTAATGGAGATAGATGTTTTTTTGTATTTGTAATTCCTATATTTGTTATTAATACATATAATGTATAACTAATTAAGATTTCATGAGTGACTGAACAACGCAATAATTACATTACTTCCGTTTTTCATTGAAATGTGACAATATGATTGGTTATGAAGTGGTCACATGATAATACAAGTAATGTTTCACATCCCAATGAAACTCAAATCCGAACTTGCACGTGCCTCCACGACGACGTCATATGTAAACAATCAATGGCGTAGTAATTTCCAACAGCAAATAATCTAACACAAATAAAATTCACAACGAAAAATTCAACTATATTAAATTTTGGTGTGATTTAAATATAATTATAAGAATTGAATGCATTCTTTTGAAGTTTCATTGGGGTATGAAAGCGTTGATCGAACTACATTTTCAACATGAAGCACTACTGCGCTTCATTGAAAATGTATTTCGGTCAACGCTTTCATACCCCAATGAAACTTCAAAAGAATGCATTCAATTCTTAAATAAAGCACATTTCCTCTAATAGTGCATGAGTGAGTTATTTATAGAAAATTTCAAATATTCCTTATAATATAATTTTTACAACAAAATTTTAATGATTCCTCGATTTTAATTACAATTATTTCATGGGACTATTTGTCGTTGGCAAATGAATATGTTGGTGACGTCACAATACCAACTTAGGTTATCAAGTATAACCAATTTTTTCTCCAGATGGATCAGCCAATCAGATTGCAATATTCACATCAAATTAAATTATATAGTGTTGTTGGTTACAAGTGAAACACGGTATGTTTTGATAATCTAAACTCAGAATTTGTTTACTGTTTATTTATAAAATTACTGTTGTTTGTGACTGGAAAAACTATAAAAACGACATGAACAATATTGTCAATTGCAATTGGAACGACATTGAAGAAATATATATACTGTAAAGTCATGACGATGAGGTGTTATTACATACATAATATATCAGAAATTCTGATATTTCACGCCCCATCTATATAATAATTTGTATGTACAGTAAATCCTGTCTAAACTGAACCTCCAGAACTAACATTTGTGTTTCTAATAGACAGGTATTTGGTTTATGCAGGTTAATTTAACAATTATTTCCTACATTTGTACTTTATTTACAGTTTGACAGGTTTCTGTTTTATTTAGGATTGTGACAGCTTTCACTATATTTGTTATTATTATATATCTGTTCAGTGTTTGTAAACTATTTTAGAACATTTTTATTTATGGTTTTAAATTTAATTTGCATAGAAAATACCAAATTTCTTAGACTTAGAAAATAAATCATTATTAATTTTAGTAAGCAGCCTCGGACCTAGCCTTTCATATGATACCAATGACTGACATTGATATAATTTATTTTTGTAGTATGCAGCCTGGGACCTAGCCTTTCATATGATACCAATGGCTAACATTGATATAAAGTTTGCCAAAGACCAGTTGTTGCTGATGCTAAAAGAATGGTACATGCATCCAAATGGACAGGTAGGCCTGTAGATCGATTTTTATGTCTCCCCTTCAAATGAAGGGAGACATATTGTTTTAGTCTGATTTTTTCTTCCGCTTCTTCTTCTGCTTCCGCTTCCGCTTCTTCTGCTTCTTCTCAGTGAAGCTTGTCCGGACCATAACTTTTTTGTCTTTCCAGATAGGTCAATTATATATGGTATGTGGGTGCATGATCATAAGGCGGTGTGCACATACCGTAATGACCTTCGTGGGACCTTGACCTTTGACCTCAAGGTCAAATAATTGTTTTTTAAATAGTATTTTCTTGTCAGGGCCATAACATTTTTGTCTTTCGAGATAGGTCATTGATATTTGGTATGTGGGTGCATGATCATAAGGCGGTGTGTCGTGTACCATAATTGTTTTTTAAATAGTATCATTCAACACATAATGTGTAACTTATTGTTGTACAGATGGCCGCATTAAGGAGAGACATAAGTTTTAGGTATCTAAAACAGTTCTTCCTAGTTCTTTCTTTAAATAAGCTTGCTGTTTTAATTTTTTTTTCTTTAGGTAAAAATTTAATTGTCATTTTGGACGATTTAAAAGTACAAAGCAAATGTTTATTAGCTCACCTTGCCATCACTTGGCGTCTGTCGTCTGTTAACTTTTCACATTTTAATCTTCTCCTCTGAAACCCCTCCACCAAATGAACTGAAACTTGGTAGGAAGCATCTATAGAAGGTCCTCTCTAAAGAATGCACATTTTGTCCTGATCCATTTACAAACATGGCCACCACAGGCAATTTTTGTTTCTAATTGGCCGATTTTTTAAAATCTTCTCCTCAGAAACCGCTTGGCCAAATGAACCAAAACTTGGTAGGAAGCATCTATGGGAGGTCCTCTATAAAAATTGCTCATTTCGTCCCGATCAGGTAACAAACATGGCCACCACAGGCGATTCTTGTTTCTGATTGGTTGATTTCTAAAAAATCTTATCCTCTGTTAAAAGAAAGGTAACTCTTGCCATTATCTCCCTTAGAAATTAACTAATGCTGATATAGTGTAACATGTTTATTCTATGCATTGCAAATAGGTATTCACATTTTAATATTCTTTATAGCAAACCTTGCCAAAGGCAATATGAGCTTTTGCCATCACTTGGTGTACATCGTCTGTCATCCGTTTACTTTTCACATTTTAATCTTCTCCTCTGAAAACCCTCGGCCAAATAAACTGAAATTTGGTAGGAAGCATCTATGGAAGGTTCTCTCTAAAAAGTGCACATTTTGTTATGATCCATTACCAAACATGGCCACCACAGGCAATTCTTGTTTCTGATTGGTCAATTTTTTAAAATCTTCTCTGAAACCGCTTGGCCAAATGAACCGAAACTTGGTAGGAAACCTCTATGGCAGGTCCTCTATAAAGATTGCTCATTTCGTCCCGATCGGTTTACAAACATGGCTACCACTGAAACTTGGTAGGAAGCATCTATGGAATGTCCTCTATGAAGATTGCTCATTTCGTCCCGATCGGTTAGCAAACATGGCTACCACTGAAACTTGGTAGGAAGCATCTATCTATGGAATGTCCTCTATGAAGATTGCTCATTTCGTCCCGATCGGTTAACAAACATGGCCATCACAGGCAATTCTTGTTTCTGATTGGTCGATTTCTAAAAAATCTTCTCCTTTGAAGCTGCTTAGCCATATGAACCGAAACTTGGTAGGAAGCAATTAATCTACTACTCTTTTATAGCCGATTCCCAACACTAAAATTTGAAAAATGATCTTTAGAAATATATATACAAAAATGTATTTGAGGTGCAAGAAATAATAATTTCATTAAGTCTATTTTTAGATACCAGCGTATGAGTTTGCGTTTGATGATGTGAACCCTCCGGTTCATTGCTATGCTGTTTTAAAGGTTTATAAAGCATCCAGAAACAAAGCAGCAGGACCTAAATCAGAGAGAGATATGGTGTTTCTTGCCAAATGTTTTCATAAATTGGTTCTCAATTTCACTTGGTAAGATTAGATTTACCTCCTTATCTCTTTCTAAGAGAAGATAACTCTAAGTAAGATATCATCTGTTTGTAGTAATTGTTGCTTTAATTTGTCCTGAAAACTTCCTTGAACTAAAATAGTAGATTTCTTCTCCTTCTACACAACAACGTTCTCCATGCAGTTGTAATAGGCCTATTAAGCATTCCCAATTTGATTATAAAATTATGCATTTTTATATCTATTTTAGGTGTCAAACCACTAATTCACTAATCAGAACTTGGAACATAAAGTAGTCCCTTTTAAAGAAAAAAGTTCCTTTCGCTTTGTTGTATTAAATAACATTTGTAATATATAAGGATTGTTTTGAGCCCAAATTTGATTGCATTTAGTTGTATGTTAATCCTTTAATTAGTGATTTTACACCTTAATTTATATGAACTATTTCTCTTACAACAAACAAAACGGTATCCAGTTTAGCAAGAGCAAAGGACAATAAATTTGAGTGTAATTTTCTCATAATTTGTAAATATTTTAATCTTGTAAAAATATCGGAGCATAATTTTTATAGCTAATAGAAAATTCACAAGTTCATACAACATAACAAAAAAAAAAATCTATGTTATTTTTGTTGAACTTTACATGAAAGGAGACACATTTGACTGCCATAAAGGGAAATAACTCCTGTAAAGACATATAATTTTATAATCAAGTCGGAAATGTGCAAAAGATCTATTAGAACTAAAATAGTAGGTCTCTCTTCCCCTTCTACACAACAATGTTCTTAATCTTGTAGTTGTAAATTAAACAAGTACAGTCAAACTTGCCCTTGCAGTCACCTGCATTAGAAGGTCACCTTTTTCTTGTCCTGTCATAAAAAATTTTCATATGAATTGAACCTCTTTTAAGAGGTCACCTGTCTTATAAGACCACTTTATCTTTGTCCCAAAGATGACCTCTTAATACAGGTTTTACTATATATATTTGTTCATTACCAACTGAAAGACTAAGTTGTAACTTGTTAGATCTTCTAGCTCAGAAAAACTCCACATTGTGACAGTTACCTGATATTTTTGAGCAGACGACAAGATATTTTTGAGCAGACGACAAGATATTTTTATGCAGACGACAAAATATTTTTAAGCAGACGACACTATTAACTTTTCTGTATATTGAGAAACAGGTAGAGTGATCAACTTGTATGAAAAATAAATTGCAATAATCATTAAAATCAAGGAATAAACATTCTCGCAGGCATAAGACACACTATTTATGATTCTTTCTTTGAATGAAAGTAGTACATCAGCACCCTGCTGTGTATAAGTCTGTTGAGTTTTCAAAATTAAAAGTACAAATATTTAATTTCAGGTGGATAAACAGAAAGGATATCAAAGGGAAAAATATATTTTCTGGTGGTTTTCTGGGACTTGATAACATTGGAGTTTTTGATAGATCTAAACCATTTTGTGGTGTTAAGATAGATCAAGCTGATGCTACAGCATGGGCGGCTTTCTTCTGTCTGATTATGTTAGAGATTAGCTTGATTCTAGCCAAGAGAGATCGTGTGTATGAAGACATGGCTTGTAAATTCTTTGAACATTTTGTTGCAATCGTTGATGCCATTAACAAGAGAGAAGGAAATGGTAACTATTAGCAACCGTGTGTTATTGTTGTTTGTCATGTCTCTTGTAATTAAGAGATAATATATGGCAGCCCATGGTTTTTTGGTTTATTTTACGAAAATATTAGACCTACCAGTGGTAAAATTGTCAGTAAACCACGGGATGACATACATTATATCCATACTAATAAGAAAATGTTGTAAAAAGATCTGAATTTGTGCTGTAAATGGACAAAGCCATTGACGAATTTATGGAAGGGAAAGCAATTCCTATTCCTTTAGTCAACCTGTTGTGTTACTGTTTATATACACAGTAAAGTTTGCAAGGTTTCCTCCCAGTAGTTCTCCCTCTTATAAGGTCAATCCTTCTGCAATGAAAAAGTTGTACTCAATACAAAATTATGAGATAAAGTTTGTCAGTGACTTGTGACAGGTCTGTGGTTTTCTCTGGGTACTCCGGTTTACTGCAACAATAAAACTGATTGCCACGATATAGCTGAAATATTGTTGAAAATGTTGTTAAACACATGTATCCAAATCCTAATATGGCTCCTTTAATAAACGGTATATTTTCTATTTTAATTTCAGGTTTGTGGGATGAAACAGATGGGTTTTATTATGACCACTTACGTCAAAACAATCACACAAGTCCAATGAAGATATTATCAATGGTTGGACTGGTTCCCTTGTTTTCATGCATGGTTCTTAAAGATGAAATCAGAAGGAAATTCCCAGATTTCCTCAAGAGAACTAACTGGTTCCTGGAAAACAGAAAAGATCTGTCAAAAACAGTAAATAATTTTATCAGCACAGTAGTCAACCTCTTAGTAGACTATCTCTTTTACAATGAAAAAGTGGCCTTATAATTGAGGTGACCTCTCGTATGGGGGGCAATTTAGTAGTACTGTATAAGTGTTTTTTTTCGCGGGTACCTAATTTTGGTTTTATTCGTGATAGTCATAGATCAGCGAAAAAAGAACCTGCGTAATTTTCTGTCCTTTACTACATTAATATCTTTATTTTCTTAAATAATCATACAAGATTTGTCTCCCCTAGTATGACTGTATATAGCGAATATTTAACAATTATATGGTCACTGCTATTCTTAAAATTGTTGAAATGACGCTTTTAAAATATCTAACAAAGGGGAATAAATCATTCCCGAAAACAATGCATTTGGTGACAAATACAATGTAATAGGTAAATTATTCTACATGTCATTAATTTCCCTTTTATCTTTAAAACACTAATAACCATGAATAGTTGTTGCTGTGTAAACACACATTTTTAATTAATATTATCATTTCCATTCACTGATTTTTAATTACCTGACAATTTTTGGTGTTAATTAATTAATCACATTTTGTTTCGGAGTCTGTTAATGAGACTTATTTGTGTTTAATCTTTGTAAATTGGAGTGGTCATATTAAGGGGTGGTCATTAATTAGAGTAGCATCATAAGAGGGATGGTAATGGTCGTGATCATATGGCAGTTGCAACTACCTGTTCAATCAGTACCTATTACCACTTAAGTTTTGAGTTTGAACCCCGTTCATGGCGAGGTGTATATGTACCTGATACAACATTATATTATAAAGTTTGACAGTGACTTGCGACAGGTCTGTGGTTTTCTCCGGGTACTCAGGTTTCCTCCACCAATAAAACTGAATTTTCTTCTTCTACCAATTGCCATGAATACTGACGCCTTGAAATGGTTGAAGATTATGTCGGAGGTTGCACACGACAATTGAAATGGTTAAAACCATTTAGGAGACAGCAGACTTGAATGTTTCATCTGAGCCACTCAAAACTATAAAGTATTTATATAAAACTGTCATTATCCAGATTCTTTAAGCTATTTGAATAAAACTGTTTTCTAAAGAACTGACAATCAAAACCACATTTTTAGCTCACCTTGCCAAAGGCAATGTGAGCTTTTACCATCACTTGGCGTCCGTCGTCTATTAACTTTTCACATTTTAATCTTCTCCTCTGAAACCCCTCAGCCAAATGAACTGAAACTTGGTAGGAAGCATCTATGGAAGGTCCTTTATAAAGATTGCTCAATTTGTCCCGATCCATTAACAAACATGGCCACCACAGGCAATTCTTGTTTCTGATTGGCCGATTTAAACAAATCTTCTCCTCTGAAACTGCTTGGCCAAATGAACCGAAACTTGGTAGGAAGCATCTATGCAAGGTCCTCTATAAAGATTGCTCATTTCGTCCTGATCCGTTAACATACATGGCCGCCACAGGCCATTCTTGTTTCTGATTGGTTGATTTCTAAAAAAAGTTTTCTCCTCTGAAACTGCCAGGCCAAATGAATCAAAACTTGGTAGGAAGCATCCTTGGAAGGTCCTCTATCAAGATTGCTCATTTAGTTCCAATCCGTTAACAAACATGGCCACCACAGGCCATTCTTGTTTCTGATTGGTTGATTTCTAAGAAATCTTCTCCTCTGAAACCGCTTTCCCAAATGAACTGAAATTTGGTAGGAAGCATCTATGGAAGGTCCTCTATAGAATTTGCTCATTTCGTTTTGATCCATTAACAAACATGGCTGCCACAGGCAATTCTTGTTTTAGATTGGTCGATTTCTAAAAATCTTCTTCTCTGAAACTGCTTTGCCAAAATGAGCCGAAATTTGGTGGGAAGCACCTATGGAAGGTTCTGTATTAAGCAGAATGAAAGGTGAACGACACAGGCTCAGTTCAGTGCTGAGCCTCTAGTGTAGTTTTAATTTTATTATTCAAGATAACAGTAAGATAAGACAATCAATTGAACATCCTACCTTAAAAGTTGTTTTTTTGTGTACAGATATCCTTTATGACTGGGAGAGAAAAATCACAGAATGTGTTGCTTTCCATTGTCAGCAAAGAAAAACTAGTCAGAGTTTTAAAGCACCTATTAAACCCAGATGAATTTCTATCACCCTATGGCATCAGATCTTTGTCAAAGGTATGTTTTGTTTGTTTTAGGTTTGTTTGAATACTAATTTATACAATTAGGTCAACAAAATGTATATTTTTTTCCATCATGTGTTCAAAATTTTAATGTTATAGCAACTTGTGAATTTTTATAAAATTTTTACAAGGTTTAAATATCTACAAATTAGGAGCAAATCATATTCAAATTTGTTGTCCTTTCCACTGCTCTTGCTAGATATGATACCATTTTGCTCGTCGTAAGGGAAATAACTTGTCTAAAAAGGTATAAAAATGTATAATTTTGAATTCAAATCGGGAATGTGAAAAAGGTCTATTTGAAAAAAAAATCCTTTAGATTTTGAAACTAGAATTAAAATTAGTTGTAAATGAGCCAGATTGGAGTGACTATGAATGTTTATACTGGACAAATAAAGACTGTTATGTCATTTATGAAGTGTATAATTTGATTCAGAATTGTTACAGTGTTACTTCAGGTTTAAAGTATTTACTCTGGGTTTTTTTTAAATGGTTGTGAAACATTTCACTCATAATGACATAGAAGTGAACTAAATATATTTGTGTATGTTTTTTTTTTAATGAAAAATCAAATTATTCCAACAATTCATGCTGTTGACTTCAATATTATTTAGCAAATCCAGTTGGTTATAGCAACAACAACAAAGGCTTTATTTGCCAATCAGTGGCACCATTGTGAGCAGAATAATCACATAATAAATTTATATACATTGATTACAATAAATTGTGTATGATTTAAGACATATGTATATGACAAACACAGACAAATGACATGAATTAGTAGATTCAAGATTCAAATATTTTTATTAAAGTGTCACTTCTTACATATTGACATACTATGCACAATAATATCATATGGAATAAAATACATTTTAATGCTTTTAAAACCATTCTAAAAAAATCTTCTATGTAAGAACAACTCTATATAGAGTTATGAGAGACTGTTTTCTTATTTAAAAATATCTTATCATCAAAACAGTTATATTTACACTATAAAAATGTTAAATGAAAACACTCTTTATAACTAGAGTCTTAATATTAAAAGTAAACTAGGAATCAAAGTCCCTGTCAGAAGTAAAAAAATCAAAAAAATAATTTAAAAAAAGGAAGGCACGCATGGGGTACAGTTCAGTGCATTGGAAAATAGAATAATTGAAACTTGTATTATGTTATAGAAATACATGTACAATTATGTTCAAAATCATATTACCTTTCATAATCTTTGAGACGACTGTTCAGATACTGGAAGTTGAATTTGGGGGCAAATACGGATATTTGAGGGCAAATACAAATATATAGAGAGCAAATACGTTTTTTTTTCCCTGATAACAAATAACCAACACTGACTTCTAGCTATTATTGGACATATAAATACGAACATATTGCAACAAGATATGTGATAATGAGTGATTAATATTGAAATGAATATTAAATTAATCTATAAATTAAAATGTTAACTATGAATTTCTCAAGTTATTTATAAAATATTATGTTATATTAAGATCTATTATAATTATCAAGATCAAACATTATTAGACATGTGATATTAATGTATATTAATTTGATGGACTACCAGAAATACTGGTAGGGGACGGTTTGTATTATATTTTTAATTCTGTTTGGGTAGTCTTAAAATTCTTTGGTGTCCCCCTCCTCTACATTGAGAACATTTAAATGGAATAACCTTATTTTATTTTTATCCAATTTTTTTTTTTACCTTGAAATTTTTCCAGGTAATTTTTGTAGTGAGGACATTGAGGATGAAGGAAGTACAAGTGTTAAATGCCATTGGCAACATAAAAGTGGTAAATACCATCACTTTTTCAGTTTTGACCAAATGTATTACATGATGAAGTTTTATTTACGTAGAAGATTCTCACATTTTGTGTTAAAATGGATTATATGTGTGGTTTTATTTATTATGGTTATGAAATGTTTACATTTTGTGAGAAAAACTGAAAAAAACAGTTCTTTAGATTTTGAAAATGTAGAATTAAAATCAACTGGTAATGAACCAGACGGGACTGGTGTAGAATCTTCTCAGTTGGGAAATAAAGAACGTTATGAAGTGGACAATATGACTGGTGTAGTATCTTCTCAGTTGAGGAATAAAGAACGTTATGAAGTGGACAATATGATTCTTCCTTCATCATCTTCTGAAATAAAGATAGTCAACAAAGAAAGTTCAAAAGTCTTAAACAAAAAGGAAGTTTTGTCATCAGATATTGCATTTATAACTCAAAATAACCAGAAAAAGACTGGAGGTTATATTTCAGCAAATGAGAAGTCTGATGGAAATATTAGTTTTATGTCAGGAGAAAAGAACCAGACAAAACTTGGTACCAGTAGTTTTTTACGTTATTCATTGAAACAGGAAATGGAGATTTCTGAGAAAAAAAACTTTGTTTTCATAAAAACCATGAAATGTGCAACAGAGACATTGGCAAGGATTTTACGTAGAAATTGTTTACTGAAAGATTTAAATGCCATGCTGCCCAGAGACAAACATTTTTACTTCTCATGGCCGTATTTTATGGATGACTCTGATTACCGATTATCTGATCGACCTTTTCAAGGACTTATCGATCATGCAATATACAATAAAACAATCATGAATTCTTATTTCCCTCCGAGAACAACCCACTATATCACAATTATAAGAGATCCGTTGAAACAATTTGTATCTGCATTCAACTATTTCATGATAGAGGAAATCAGTGGAATTCACTCACGGCGACCTATTTCTGAATACCTTCAAAATATAGAATATTATGAAAACATTTACACAAGGCCAAATGCAAAAGGAAGATTGTGTATGCCAAATGGATTCTCAGTAACAAAAAATTTGATAGCACATTGTTTGGGGATGCCGCTGGGTTTCCCTAAAAATAGAACTGATATTTCTACGAATTTGACAGCAGTCGTTAAATATATACAGGAAGTGGATTCAGAATTCTCTTTAGTGATGATTGTGGATTACTTTCATGAATCCCTAATTCTTTTAAAACGGCTGATGAAGTGGACAATGAAAGATATTATATACAAACATGTCAATTTCGGGACTTACAATTTTATGCTTAGTGATATGGACACGATTCGTCATAAACAGTGGTCTCCGATCGATTACATGATATATGATTATTTCAATCAAACTTTTTGGAAAAAAATTCATGCAGAAGGCCCAAACTTTTTTGACGAAGTTCAGCAATTTAATTTGATTCAAGACAGATTTAATTGGTATTGTTGGGGCTATGGTGAAAGAATTGGAGCTAGACTAGAAATTCATGAGTCACCCTTTAATTCAAGATTTTTCATCAATAGAAATGATTGTATGATGATGGATAGTTCGTTACTAAGGGAATTAAAACAGAAATTTGATAACGATAACAAACATGTAAAAGATAATCGTTTACCATTAACAAAAACTACATGCTGAATTTCATTATTAAAACTATTTTTTTATTGTTATTAAAAAATTTAAAAGTTAATGTGAGTCAATGCCTGGTATATTTAAGTCTGTTAGAATCTTAGAAGTGGATGTAAAGAATAGGCATTCAGGAATCTCATGAAATGTTGTTGTTTAACTTATTTTCTACATTTTTTTTTATTGGTTAAAGAATTATATACATTGTATTGCGTTATAAGATTTTCTCCAACATGAGGGGATATACTGTATATTATATTGGGGGTACTGTATATGTGGGGTGTTAGATTTTCTCCTACATAGGGGATATACTGTATATGTGGGGTGTTAGATTTTCTCCTACATAGGAGATATACTGTATATTATATTGGAGGGGATACTGTATATGTGGGGTGTTAGATTTTCTCCTACATGAGGGGATATACTGTATATTATATTGGAGGGGGTACTGTATATGTGGGGTGTTAGATTTTCTCCTACATAGGGGATATACTGTATATTATATTGAAGGGGGTACTGTATATGTGGGGTGTTAGATTTTCTCCTACATAGGGGATATACTGTATATTATATTGGAGGGGGTACTGTATATGTGGGGTGTTAGATTTTCTCCTACATAGGGGATATACTGTATATTATATTGGAGGGGGTACTGTATATGTGGGGTGTTAGATTTTCTCCTACATAGGAGATATACTGTATATTATATTGGAGGGGGTACTGTATATGTGGGGTGTTAGATTTTCTCCTACATGAGGGGATATACTGTATATTATATTGGAGGGGGTACTGTATATGTGGGGTGTTAGATTTTCTCCTACATAGGGGATATACTGTATATTATATTGAAGGGGGTACTGTATATATGGGGTGTTAGATTTTCTCCTACATAGGGGATATACTGTATATTATATTGGAGGGGGTACTGTATATGTGGGGTGTTAGATTTTCTCCTACATAGGGGATATACTGTATATTATATTGGAGGGGGTACTGTATATGTGGGGTGTTAGATTTTCTCCTACATAGGGGATATACTGTATATTATATTGGAGGGGGTACTGTATATGTGGGGTGTTAGATTTTCTCCTACATGAAGGGATATACTGTATATTATATTGGAGGGGGTACTGTATATGTGGGGTGTTAGATTTTCTCCTACATAGGGGATATACTGTATATTATATTGGAGGGGGTACTGTATATGTGGGGTGTTAGATTTTCTCCTACATAGGGGATATACTGTATATTATATTGGAGGGGGTACTGTATATGTGAGGTGTTAGATTTTCTCCTACATGAAGGGATATACTGTACATTATATTGGAGGGGGTACTGTATATGTGGGGTGTTAGATTTTTTCCTACATAGGGGATATACTGTATATTATATTGGAGGGGGTACTGTATATGTGGGGTGTTAGATTTTCTCCTACATAGGGGATATACTGTATATTATATTGGAGGGGGTACTGTATATGTGGGGTGTTAGATTTTCTCCTACATGAGGGGATATACTGTATATTATATTGGAGGGGGTACAATATTTTCTCCTACATAGGGGATATACTGTATATTATATTGGAGGGGGTACTGTATATGTGGGGTGTTAGATTTTCTCCTACATGAGGGGATATACTGTATATTATATTGGAGAGGGTACTGTATATGTAGGGTGTTAGATTTTCTCCTACATGAGGGAATATACTGTATATTATATTGGAGGGGGTACTGTATATGTGGGGTGTTAGATTTTCTCCTACATGAGGGGATATACTGTATATTATATTGGAGGGGGTACTGTATATGTGGGGTGTTAGATTTTCTCCTACATAGGGGATATACTGTATATTATATTGGAGGGGGTACTGTATATGTGGGGTGTTAGATTTTCTCCTACATAGGGGATATACTGTATATTATATTGGAGGGGGTACTGTATATGTGGGGTGTTAGATTTTCTCCTACATGAGGGGATATACTGTATATTATATTGGAGGAGGTACTGTATATGTGGGGTGTTAGATTTTCTCCTACATGAGGGGATATATTGTATATTATATTGGAGGGGGTACTGTATATGTGGGGTGTTAGATTTTCTCCTACATGAGGGGATATACTGTATATTATATTGAAGGGGGTACTGTATATGTGGGGTGTTAGATTTTCTCCTACATGAGGGGATATACTGTATATTATATTGGAGGGGGTACTGTATATGTGGGGTGTTAGATTTTCTCCTACATGAGGGGATATACTGTATATTATATTGGAGGGGGTACTGTTTATGTGGGGTGTTAGATTTTCTCCTACATGAGGGGATATACTGTATATTATATTGGAGGGGGTACTGTATATGTGGGGTGTTAGATTTTCTCCTACATGAGGGGATATACTGTATATTATATTGGAGGGGGTACTGTATATGTGGGGTGTTAGATTTTCTCCTACATGAGGGGATATACTGTATATTATATTGAAGGGGGTACTGTATATGTGGGGTGTTAGATTTTCTCCTACATGAGGGGATATACTGTATATTATATTGGAGGGGGTACTGTATATGTGGGGTGTTAGATTTTCTCCTACATGAGGGGATATACTGTATATTATATTGGAGGGGGTACTGTATATGTGGGGTGTTAGATTTTCTCCTACATAGGGGATATACTGTATATTATATTGGAGGGGGTACTGTATATGTGGGGTGTTAGATTTTCTCCTACATGAGGGGATATACTGTATATTATATTGGAGGGGGTACTGTATATGTGGGGTGTTAGATTTTCTCCTACATAGGGGATATACTGTATATTATATTGGAGGGGGTACTGTATATGTGGGGTGTTAGATTTTCTCCTACATGAGGGGATATACTGTATATTATATTGGAGGGGGTACTGTATATGTGGGGTGTTAGATTTTCTCCTACATGAGGGGATATACTGTATATTATATTGGAGGGGGTACTGTATATGTGGGGTGTTAGATTTTCTCCTACATAGGGGATATACTGTATATTATATTGGAGGGGGTACTGTATATGTGGGGTGTTAGATTTTCTCCTACATGAGGGGATATACTGTATATTATATTGGAGGGGGTACTGTATATGTGGGGTGTTAGATTTTCTCCTACATAGAGGATATACTGTATATTATATTGGAGGGGGTACTGTATATGTGGGGTGTTAGATTTTCTCCTACATAGGGGATATACTGTATATTATATTGAAGGGGGTATTGTATATGTGGGGTGTTAGATTTTCTCCTACATAGGGGATATACTGTATATTATATTGAAGGGGGTACTGTATATGTGGGGTGTTAGTTTTTCTCCTACATGAGGGGATATACTGTATATTATATTGGAGGGGGTACTGTATATGTGGGGTGTTAGATTTTCTCCTACATAGGGGATATACTGTATATTATATTGGAGGGGGTACTGTATATGTGGGGTGTTAGATTTTCTTCTACATGAGGGGATATACTGTATATTATATTGGAGGGGTGTCCTATATGTGAGGGGATCTGCTGCACATGAACAAGTGCTGTGTGTATCTGCAAGAGCACTACATGTGCATATGTGCAGGGACATGAGACAGCTAGAGCGACATGATACAGCTACAGCATTCCATAGAACAACGACCCATTTGTGTATGTAATCCTCATAAACTTTTAATTTTTTTTAATTTGATTGGTTAGAAAGTGTCTATTATTGGGAAATGAATGGTTGTTTATGAAGTTCTTGTGAAATCATTAAGGACTGCTAAGACATGTGTCATAATAATTATTGTAGTCGAGGTGGTTACATTGGTATTTAATTATCGTTCCTGATTTAGTATTTTCCACATCTGAATCACGTAGCTTACATTTACAGTGAGCCACGCCTCACTTAGCATCGTTGGCATACATCGTTCCGGCTACACTATATATACTATGTATCATCTGAAAAACGAGTACAAACATATTCTAAATAAGCTTTGTTGAATAGTGATGTGATTGTGGTCTTGGCTGTCCCACTGTATTGTGACCAAAGCTGTTAATTAATAGAAAATTAATCATTTGAAGATGTGGATGCTCTATATGATATTGGAATTATACGTTGAGTTTTAGACATGAGAATAGACATTTCATTAGTATGATCACTATTGGCACTTACCACTGGACTTTTGACAAGAGTAACATGACGGGTGCCACTGGTGGAGCAGGAACTGCTCTCCCTTCACAGCACATGATTTCAAAACCCAGAACCTGCCCCCTGTTTATTGTGGTTCATGTTCCTCAATCTTCAGACATTTATGTAATGTTCTGTAGATCTTTGTTTTCCTTTTTGTCCTTTTTCTTTTTCTTCTGGCAATTGTTGTCTGTCCTTCTTCTTCACAACTTCTAATTACCCCTTTGGTATCTTCAAACTTTTCTTGACAATGTATCTGGGACAATATGTGTAAATATATTTGTTTGTTCTGCTTTATCTAGCATCACAAAGAGAAACCATTTGTATTAAATGACAGCTCTGCCAAAGTAGGATATGAACCAGGAGAATCAGAAAGTAAACTGTTTGGAGGTAACAGTAACTGGAGAGGACCAATCTGGTTCCCAAGTAAGTTACTATGTGTTTGATAATCCAGGAGAAAAAAAATTCATTTCAAATATATATACTACAAAACTGATAATTTCTGTGATTTAAGAATACAGTCAGTAATGTACATCAAAAGTAGAACAACATTGAAATTGTTAATGAAAAATGTAAAGAATAATTAAAAAGTATAGTCCAATCCTAGGGTACCATGCATTCACATGCTATTTCAATTAATTTTCACCATCATATTTTTAATTTAATTACCATGGTAACCCCGATATATTATGTCTATAGTTATACATTTACATTTTGCTGCCAATATTATAATTTAACACCTCGTTTTATTGACTTTTACTCCAATGATGATTGAATTTATTCAATTTTGTATTTTAACTGGTAATGTTAGATATGCATTAACATATCGATAGATTTATAGAATAATATATTTACACAGAGAAAAAAATATAAAATAATGACAAATCTATAAATAATGTCTTTTAAAAATATTTAAAAAAATATATAATAACTTTGCAAAATATTATATTTACATGGAGAAAAGGTTATAAAATATTTAAGAATTCTGTAAAGAATCTCCTTTAAAAATATTTAAGAAAAAAATTCTTAATAAATTTATAGAATAATATATTTACATGGAGAAAAGGTTATAAAATATTGATTTTTTTTGTAAATGATGTGTATTAAAAGTATTTAAAAAATAATGATTAATTAACAGCTTTATGTTAAGTTATAAAATAAAGACAAATCTGTAAATGATGTCTTTTAAAAAATATAAAAAGAAAAAAATTAATATATTTTAAAGTCTTTTAAAAATCTTTAAAAAATAATGATTAATGGAAAAAATTAACAAAAATCTAATTTGTAATTTAGGAAAATGTAATATCTTTGTATGAATATCTAGATAGAAGAGTGTTGTAAATTCTTGCTGTCAATCAAAAAATTGACAAAATTTGTCAACAACAACTTCCTGTATGACTACTAGAAAACAAATGTAATTATGTAACTGTGTCATAATCATAAAGTACCCTGCTAAGACATATGTATTTTCTCAATTGATTGATTTGATTTTTGGTGTTTAATGCCACTTTCAGCAATATTCCAGCTATATCATGGCAACCAGTTTTAGTGGTGGAAGAAGCCGGAGTACCGGAAGAGAACCACCGACCATGGGCAAGCAACTGGTAAACTTTATCACTTGCGGCTGCAATTCGAGTACACCCTTTTTTGTAATATATAAAGCCGGCCGCGAACCCATGCCGTATTGGTGATAAGCTTGTATGAGTTGTTAGGTAATCCAACTATCTAACTCATTGAGCCACCCGGGCCCTTTTTTTCAATTGAAAAAATCACTTCATTTTAAGATTTATTGTACATGTATCATGAAAAAAAAAAACCTTTCTCATGGAATTTTTTTTAAAGTTTTATATATTAGCAATTAAAACCTGCTTCAAATAGTCAATTATAGTTGTTAAATTATAACCTTTATGAAGATAATTTCTCAATGATTTTACTAGTTTAGATACGTGAGAATTAAACGTTTTAGTTTTGTTGATAGAACCATGGATTCACCCTTTTGATCACATCTCTACATCTAGCATTGTATTTATATACAAGATTTATATTGTGGTGTCACCCAAGTCTAGTGCAAAGAG
The DNA here is from genome assembly GCA_963383655.1 of Bathymodiolus septemdierum. Taxonomy (NCBI): domain Eukaryota; kingdom Metazoa; phylum Mollusca; class Bivalvia; order Mytilida; family Modiolidae; genus Bathymodiolus; species Bathymodiolus septemdierum. Next base: position 67,686,950 of record OY726523.1, read on the forward strand.
GGGAACTAGCTGTGTGCACAAACAATGGGTCAGTCTATCGCTAGACTTAAATTACCAGAGTAGACATAGTTAAAATGCAAGCAAGTTTTAACAATTTATTTTACATAACAAATATATTCAAATTATAATAACAATTTCAAAACAAGTTCCAAATAAAAATAATAATGTTTACAAAGTTCAAATACTAAAAGTATAACTTAATTCCCAATTTTAAAAGTAACTAAATATTAAATAAAGGTTCCAAATAAATTAAAGAGCCAAAGATACACAAAATAAACCAAACTTTGCATCAGTGTTTCTGTCCATCATAGTGGCTGACTTATCGACAGTCCTTGTAGGCCAACTACTTCTACAGGGTAAGCCTGATCAAAAATGCTTCCCAAACACTGACTCCTAACCTAAAATATCTACTTCCCAAACACTGACTCCTAACCTAAAATATCTACTTCCCAAACACTGACTCCTAACCTAAGATTTCTACTTCCCAAACACTGACTCCTAACCTAAGATTTCTACTTCCCAAACACTGACTCCTAACCTAAGATTTCTACTTCCCAAACACTGACTCCTAACCTAAAATATCTACTTCCCAAACACTGACTCCTAACCTAAGATTTCTACTTCCCAAACACTGACTCCTAACCTAAGATTTCTACTTCCCAAACACTGACTCCTAACCTAAGATTTCTACTTCCCAAACACTGACTCCTAACCTAAGATTTCTACTTCCCAAACACTGACTCCTAACCTAAGATTTCTACTTCCCAAACACTGACTCTTAACCTAAGATTTCTACTTCCCAAACACTGACTCCTAACCTAAGATTTCTACTTCCCAAACACTGACTCCTAACCTAAAATATCTACTTCCCAAACACTGACTCCTAACCTAAGATTTCTACTTCCCAAACACTGACTCCTAACCTAAGATTTCTACTTCCCAAACACTGACTCCTAACCTAAGATTTCTACTTCCCAAACACTGACTCCTAACCTAAGATTTCTACTTCCCAAACACTGACTCCTAACCTAAGATTTCTACTTCCCAAACACTGACTCCTAACCTAAGATTTCTACTTCCCAAACACTGACTCCTAACCTAAAATATCTACTTCCCAAACACTGACTCCTAACCTAAGATTTCTACTTCCCAAACACTGACTCCTAACCTAAAATATCTACTTCCCAAACACTGACTCCTAACCTAAGATATCTACTTCCCAAACACTGACTCCTAACCTAAGATTTCTACTTCCCAAACACTGACTCCTAACCTAAAATATCTACTTCCCAAACACTGACTCCTAACCTAAGATATCTACTTCCCAAACACTGACTCCTAACCTAAGATATCTACTTCCCAAACACTGACTCCTAACCTAAGATTTCTACTTCCCAAACACTGACTCCTAACCTAAGATTTCTACTTCCCAAACACTGACTCCTAACCTAAGATTTCTACTTCCCAAACACTGACTCCTAACCTAAGATTTCTACTTCCCAAACACTGACTCCTAACCTAAAATATCTACTTCCCAAACACTGACTCCTAACCTAAGATTTCTACTTCCCAAACACTGACTCCTAACCTAAGATTTCTACTTCCCAAACACTGACTCCTAACCTAAAATATCTACTTCCCAAACACTGACTCCTAACCTAAGATTTCTACTTCCCAAACACTGACTCCTAACCTAAGATTTCTACTTCCCAAACACTGACTCCTAACCTAAGATTTCTACTTCCCAAACACTGACTCCTAACCTAAGATTTCTACTTCCCAAACACTGACTCCTAACCTAAGATTTCTACTTCCCAAACACTGACTCCTAACCTAAGATTTCTACTTCCCAAACACTGACTCCTAACCTAAGATTTCTACTTCCCAAACACTGACTCCTAACCTAAAATATCTACTTCCCAAACACTGACTCCTAACCTAAGATTTCTACTTCCCAAACACTGACTCCTAACCTAAGATTTCTACTTCCCAAACACTGACTCCTAACCTAAAATATCTACTTCCCAAACACTGACTCCTAACCTAAGATTTCTACTTCCCAAACACTGACTCCTGACCTAAGATTTCTACTCTATTTATACAAAATTTTCAAAATACTCAGTTTAACATGTCATACAAGAATTACTCTAATTAACACAATAAAATATAATTAACTTATTAACATCTGTCAGATCTAAATAATTTCAATGCAGAAATTTTAATTAAGACAACTTTGAATAATATTAAGTAATGATAAAAAAGTTAAATTGATTAGAAAATGACGATATGACATGTACTCCTAATTGTGTCAAAAACTAACAATTAATGCAAATTAATAAATGTCTTTCTTTTAAACAAATTATTTTCTTCTAAATATATCTATTTTAACAAAAATTTAATAACATATATATAATCTGAAAAATTTAAGTCATATACATCATTGTGACAGTGGTAATAAAATTCAGTGAAAGATTTTAAATAATGTTTAATAACTATATCTCTGTATACATTAGATTACATTCATTAAGGGTGAAACATTTTAACAAATACAGACAAAATGAACCAACTAAGAAATAAAAATGTCACATGAAGTTAACAAAGGAACTTCTCTTTCTAACAAAGGAAAATAGAGAAAGAAAAATGTTTCCCTTCTGCTAACTGTTCTAATTTTACCTTAAGAAAGGAATATGTCTAAATCCAAAAATGGATATGTTGGCCTTATTCAATATAAGTTTCTTGAGGTGAAGTGGTTTTATAAACTTAAGAATTTTAGGATTTTTTAAAAAAAATTCTGTGAATTATGAGTTGATTGAGAATTTGTTTATTTTTTCAGTGAATTTTTTTTACCTGTTTATGGAGAACTTGTTTATTTTTTTCAGTGAATTACCTGTTTATTGAGAACTTGTTAATTTTTTTCAGTGAATTACCTGTTGATTGAGAACTTGTTTCGCTATGACTACTATTATGGTGAATCCTTGAAAGTTGAATTTCCTACAGGATCAGAAACTTATATGAGACTTGGTGATGTTGCTAAAAAATTGTCTCAACGTTTAGCTAACATTTTTACACCAGATTTACAAGGCTACCGACCATGTCATGGTAAGATTTGATTTTTACACCAGATTTACAAGGTTACTGTCCATGTCATGGTAAGATTTGATTTTTACACCAGATTTACAAGGCTACCGTCCATGTCATGGTAAGATTTGATTTTTACACCAGATTTACAAGGCTACCGTCCATGTCATGGTAAGATTTGATTTTTACACCAGATTTACAAGGCTACCGTCCATGTCATGGTAAGATTTGATTTTTACACCAGATTTACAAGGCTACCGTCCATGTCACGGTAAGATTTGATTTTTACACCAGATTTACAAGACTACCGTCCATGTCACGGTAAGATTTGATTTTTACACCAGATTTACAAGGCTACCGTCCATGTCACGGTAAGATTTGATTTTTACACCAGATTTACAAGGCTACCGTCCATGTCATGGTAAGATTTGATTTTTACACCAGATTTACAAGGCTACCGTCCATGTCATGGTAAGATTTGATTTTTACACCAGATTTACAAGGCTACCGTCCATGTCATGGTAAAATTTGATTTTTACACCAGATTTACAAGGCTACCGTCCATGTCATGGTAAGATTTGATTTTTATACCAGATTTACAAGGCTAGCGTCCATGTCATGGTAAGATTTGATTTTTACACCAGATTTACAAGGCTACCGTCCATGTCATGGTAAGATTTGATTTTTACACCAGATTTACAAGGCTACCGTCCATGTCATGGTAAGATTTGATTTTTACACCAGATTTACAAGGTTACCGTCCATGTCATGGTAAGATTTGATTTTTACACCAGATTTACAAGGCTACCGTCCATGTCATGGTAAGATTTGATTTTTACACCAGATTTACAAGGCTACCGTCCATGTCATGGTAAGATTTGATTTTTACACCAGATTTACAAGGCTACCGTCCATGTCATGGTAAGATTTGATTTTTACACCAGATTTACAAGGCTACCGTCCATGTCATGGTAAGATTTGATTTTTACACCAGATTTACAAGGCTACCGTCCATGTCATGGTAAGATTTGATTTTTACACCAGATTTACAAGGCTACCGTCCATGTCATGGTAAGATTTGATTTTTACACCAGATTTACAAGGCTACCGTCCATGTCATGGTAAGATTTGATTTTTACACCAGATTTACAAGGCTACCGTCCATGTCATGGTAAGATTTGATTTTTACACCAGATTTACAAGGCTACCGTCCATGTCATGGTAAGATTTGATTTTTACACCAGATTTACAAGGCTACCGTCCATGTCATGGTAAGATTTGATTTTTACACCAGATTTACAAGGCTACCGTCCATGTCATGGTAAGATTTGATTTTTATACCAGATTTACAAGGCTAGCGTCCATGTCATGGTAAGATTTGATTTTTACACCAGATTTACAAGGCTACCGTCCATGTCATGGTAAGATTTGATTTTTACACCAGATTTACAAGGCTACCGTCCATGTCATGGTAAGATTTGATTTTTACACCAGATTTACAAGGCTACCGTCCATGTCATGGTAAGATTTGATTTTTACACCAGATTTACAAGGCTACCGTCCATGTCATGGTAAGATTTGATTTTTACACCAGATTTACAAGGCTACCGTCCATGTCATGTAAGATTTTTACACCAGATTTACAAGGCTACCGTCCATGTCATTACTCGTCACTGGTAAGATTTGATTTTACACCAGATTTACAAGGCTACCGTCCATGTCATGGTAAGATTTGATTTTTACACCAGATTTACAAGGCTACCGTCCATGTCATGGTAAGATTTGATTTTTACACCAGATTTACAAGGCTACCGTCCATGTCATGGTAAGATTTGATTTTTACACCAGATTTACAAGGCTACCGTCCATGTC